>JAESUZ010005111.1:0-505671 GCA_017311185.1 Proteles cristata cristata
GAAAGATGTACTAAGGGGGAAATTTATAGCTATAAATGTTCACATTAAAGAACAAGAAAGATTTGAAATCAATAACCTAATTTGTAATTTAAGAAAGTATAAAAAGAACAACAAACTAAATCCAGACATATTTCCAGAAAGAAATAATAAAGGCTAGAGCACAAATGAAATAAAGAATAGAAAATCAATACATAAAATCAGTGAAACCAAAAATTGGTTCTTTGAAAAGATCATAAAATTAACAAACCTTCAGCTAGAAGGACTAAGAAAAAAAGAGATTCAAATTACTAAAATGAAAGTTGAAAGTAAATACATTACTACTTATTCTGCAGATATAAAAAAAATTATGAGTACTCTGAACAGGGGTGCCTGGGTAGCTCAGTGAGTTGAGCTTCCAGCTTCGGCTCAGGTCATGATCTTTCAGTTCACAAGTTTGAGATCCTGTACTGACAGCTTGGAGCCTGGATCCTGCTTCAGATTCTGTTTCTCTCTCTCTCTCTCTCTCTCTCTGCCCCTCTCCCGCTTATGCTCTGTCTCTCTCTCTCTCTCTCTCAATCTCTCTCTCAAAAATAAATAAAAACATTTGAAAAAAAAAGAGTACTCTGAACAACTGTAAACCAATAATTTAGATAACTTACATGAAATGGACAAATTCCTAGATACACAAAATCAACGAAGACTGAATCATGAAGAAACAGAAAATTTGATTAGACCTATAATGAGTAAGGATACTGAATCAGTAATTAAAAATCTCTAGTACAGAGAAAAGCCCCAGGCCTAATGGCTTCTCTGGTAAATTCTATCAAACATTCAAAAAAGAACTAACACCAATCCTTCTCACACTTTTCTCAAAACTTGAAAGGGAAGAAACACTTTCTAACTCATTCTGTGAGGTCAGCTTACCCTGCCATGAAAGCCAGACAAAGATAATACAAGGAAGAAGAAACTATAGACCAGTATCCTTTATGAGCAAAGATGTAAAAATCCTCAACCAAGCATTATCAAAATGAATTTAACATTATGTTTGAAGGGATATACACCATGACCAAGTGAGATTTATTCCTGAAATGGAAGTATGGTTCAACATACAGAAATTGATCATTGTGATATACCACATTAAAAGTATGAAGGAACATTGACATATCATCTCAACTGGTGCAGAAAAAGCATTAGACAGAATCCAACACCCTTTCATGATTTATGAAAAAACACTAAAGAGGTGCACCTGGGTGCCTCAGTCACTTAAGTGTCCGACTCTTGATTTTAGCTTAGGTCTTGATCTCAGGGTTGTGAGTTTAAGCCCTGCATTGGGCTCTATGCTTGACATGGATCCTAATTAAAACAACAACAACAACAACAACAACAACAACCCACTAAATAAACTAGGAATAGAAGAAAACTATCTCAACATAATAAAGATTTATAAGTAACCCATAATGAGCATCATATTCAATAATCAAAGACTGAAAGCTTTCCATGTAAGATCAGGAACAAACTTTCACCACTTCTATTCAACACAGTATTGGAAATTCTAGACAGAGCAATTAAGCAAGAAAAAAAAAAGATATCCAAACTGGAGAAGAAGAAGCAAAATTATCTGTTTGCAGGTAATACAATCTTATATGTAGGAAACCTTAAAGATTCCACAGTTGGACATAATACATGAATTTAGCCAAGTAGCAAGATACATAGTCAACACACAAAACTCACACTTCTACACACTAACAATGAGCAATCAGAAAAGGAAAGTACAAAAATACTTCCATTTAGGGTAGCATCAAAAAGAATAGTTAGGAATTAATTTAGCCAAGGAGGTGAAAGACTTGTACAATAAAAACTAGAAAACATTGCTGAAAAAAATTAAAGAAGACAAAATAATGGAAACAGATTCCATGTTCATGGATTGGAAGAGAATATTAAGATGTCAATACTATCTAAAGCAATCTGCAGATTCGATGCAATCTCTATCATAATCCCAATGACTTTTTTTTTTACAGAAATAGAAAAACCCATCTTAAAATTCATATGGAATTTCAAAAGATGCTGAACAGTTAAAACTAACTTGAAAAAGAAGAACAAAGCTTCAGGACTAATACTTCTTGATTTTAAAATATACAGGGCACCTGGATGGCTCAGTGTGTTAAGGGTCCAACTCTTGATTTCTGTTTAGGTCATGATCTCAGTTTGTGAGACTGAGCTCCATGGTGGGCTCTGTGCTGACAGCATGGAGCCTGCTTGGATTCTCTCTCTCTCTCTCTCTCTCTGCCCCTCCCCTGCTCACATGCACATGAGCATGCTGTCTCTTTCTTTCTCTCTCTCAAAATAAACATGTCTTTAAAAATTTACTACAAAACCACAGTAGTTAAAACAGTGTGGTACAGGCATAAATACAGACATATAGACCAATGGAATAGAATACAGAGCTCAAAAATAGACCTTCATGTATATGCTCAAATGATTTTTGACAAATGTGCCAAGACCATTCAATGGGAAAAGTCCAGTCTTTTCAACAAATGATGCTGGAAAAACTGGACATGCATTTACAAAAAGAATTAAGTTGTACCCTAACAGCATATATAAAAATTAACTCAAAATGAATCAAAGATTTAAATATAAGACCTAAAGCTATAAAATTCATAGAAGAAAACACACAAAAAGCTTTATAACATTAAATTTGGCAATGACTTCTTGGATATGACATCATAGACACAGGCAATAAAAGAAAAAATACACAAACTGTACTTTATGAAATTTAGAAATTTTTGTGCATCAACACAAAGTGAAAGGAAACCTATAGAATAGAAAAATGTTTGCAGGTTATAGATCTGATAAGGAATTGATATAAGCAGAATGTATAAAGAGCTCCTACCCTAAAACTCCATAACCTAAAAACAACCTGAGTTTAAAATGGGCAAGGGACTTGAATAGATATTTTTCCAACAATGACATATGACTGGTCAATCAGCACATGAAAAGACGTTCATCATTAATTATTAGGTAAATGCAACCCAAACCACAATGAAAAACTACCCTGTACTCATTAGGATAGCTACTACCAAAACTACAGAAAATAAGTGTTGATGATGATGATATGGAGAAATTGGAACCCTTGTGAAACTGTTAGTGAGAAAGTAAAATGGTGCAGTCACTGTGGAAAATGGTATGGTGGTTCTTCAACAAAATGAAAGCCAATTACTATATGATCCAGCAATTTCCCATCTAGGTATATACACAAAAGAATTGAAGGCAGGGACTTGAACAGATATTTGCACACTTACGTTCATAGCAGTGTTATCCACCATAGCCAAAACGTTGAAGCAAGTGTCCCTTGATGGATGAATAGATAAACAAAATGTGGAATATACAATGGAATACTATTCAGCCTGAAACAGGAAGGACATTCTGACCTGTGCTACAACAGGGATGAAACTTGAAGCTATCATGCTACTTGAAATGAGAGTCACCAAAAGACAAATAGTACATATGATTCCCCTTATATGAGATGCCTAGAGTAGTCCAAATCATAGAGACAGAAAGTAGAATGGTGGTTGCCAGGGGCTGGGAGGAAGGGCAGAAAGGGGAGTTACTGTTGAATGAATATACAGTTTCAGGTTTGCAAGATGAAGGGAGTTCTGGGAGTAGATGTTAGTAATGGCTGCACAACATTGTGAATGTGCTTACTATCACTGAAGTGTACACTTAAAAACAGTTAACATGATAAATTTTCTGTTACATGTATTTTACCACAGTAACACACAGTTTTGGGGGAAAAAAGTAGAACAAAGACTTTTGCAGACAAACGAAACCAAAAAAGTTTATCACTAGTAGATCTCTACTAGGAGAAATGTTGAATCATGGTCTTTAGGCTAAAGAAGTATGGTACTAGATAGAAACCTGGATCTATGCAAAGCAATGGTGAACTCTAGAAATGGTCGATATGTGGTTAGATATGAAAGACTTTTGTTTTCCCTTTAAATGTCATAAGCATCAAGGTTAAAACAGGCCACATCTTTTACAATTTGTTTGGAAAATATGATGGTTAAATACTCAAGTTCATCACTTCCAGGTTCTACTTTCTGCTCAATGGTAGAACATAATTCAACCATGCTCTCTGCTACTTTATAACGAGGATCATCTTTTCCCCAGAGTAAAATAGCATGTTCCTCATTGCTCTCTGAGGCCTCACCAGAAGCAGCTTCAAAGTTCATGTTTCTAGCAACATTCTGATCATGGCAATCTACATATTCTCTGAGGGGATGGAAGCTTTCCCTATAGCTCTCACTTCTTCCTGAGCTGTCACCAGAATTACCTTTAAGTCTGTATTTATGCCAACAATCCCTTCAAGGCAATTTAAGCTTTTTCTATCTAGCACCCCAACATTATTCTAGCTTCCACGTATAATACAAGTACAAACCACTTCTACAGTTTTAGCTATTTGTGATAGAATATACCTCACTTTCTGGTACCAAAATGTCAATGAATTTCTGAAAGCCCCCATGACAAAGTACCACAAATTGGGTGGCTTAAAACAACAGAAATTTATTCCTCATCACTCTGGAGGCTCAACTCTGAAGTCAAGCTATCAGCAAAGCCATGTTCCCTTTGAGATTTTGGGTGGAGTCTTTCGTTGCCTCCTCTAGCTTCTGGTGGTAACTTAATCTTTGGCATTTCTTGGCTTGTACCTGCATCACTCCAATCTCTCCCTCTGTCATCACATGGCACTCCCTGTGTGTCTCTGTCTTCACATGGCATTTCCTCTTCTCATAGGTACACTGGTCATATTGGATTTGAGTCCATCCTAATGACCTCATATTAACTTGATTGCATTTGCAAAGACCCTGTATCCAAACGAGGTCATATTCACAGGTACTGAGGGGTTAGGACTTCAACATATTTCAGTGGAGACACAATTTAGTCCATGAGACATGAATAAATAGAATATATAAAGAACCCTTGCAATAAAAAGACAACTCCATTAAAATTGGCAAAGGATATGAATAGATATTTTCTATTTTAAATTTTATTTATTTTGAGAGAGAGAGAGAAAAAAGGGAAAGAGAGAGAGAGAGACCACACGTGCACGCATGCACACACACGTGAGTGGTGGAAGGGCAGAGAATGAGAGAGAATCCCAAGCAGGGCCCACCCTGTCAGCACAGAGCCCAATGTGGGCACAAACATGAGATATGACCTGAACTGAAATGAAGAGTTGGATGCTAAACAGACTGAGCCACCCAGGCACCCCATGAGTAGACATTTTCTAAAGAAGATATACAAATGGCCAATAAGCATAAGTAAGATACTCAAGAGCACATAGGAAACGCAAATCAAAATTACATTAAGATTCTACTTCACACCCACTAGGATAGCTATAATAAAAAATATAGACTATAACAAATATTGGCAAAGATGTGGGGAACTTGGAAATCTTGCACACTGCTGATGGAATGTTATATGGGACAACTGTTTTGGAAAACAGCCTGGCATTTCTTCAAAAGGTTACACAGAGAGTTAACATATGACCCAGCAATTTCACTCCAAGGTACATACCCAAGAAAAATGAAAACACGTCCACACAAAAAATTAGCCTTATTTATAATAGTCACAAAGTGGGAACTACCAAATGACCCTCTGCTGATAAATGGAAAAACAAAATGTGGTGTAATCCATGCAATGTAATATTATTTAGCAACAAAAAGGAGACAAAGCACTTATCTGTGCTGTGATAGGCTTAAGTCTTGAAAAGATTATGCTAAGTGAAGGAACCCAGATGCAGAAGACCACATACTATCTGATTCCATCTGGATGAAATGTACCGGATAGGCAAATTCTTAAGAGACAAAAAGTAAATTAGTAGTTGCCAAGAGGCTGGGGGCTAAGGGAATGGACAATGACTACTAATGGGTATGGGGTTTCTTTGGGGAGAGATAAAATGTTCTGAAATTACACAGTAGTGATAATTGCATAACTTTGTGAATATACTAAAATTCACTGAACTATACACTTTAAAAGGGTGAATTTTATGGTAATGTAATTATACTTCAATTTTTTTAAAGAATAAATGTAATTCTACACAGGTAAGAACTGTGCTGAAAACTACAAAACATTGGTGAGACAAATTAAAGACCCAAATAAATGGCAAGATATAGAACATGTTAACACATTGGTGGACCCGATATTGCTAAAATATAAATTCTCCCTTAATCGATCTGAACATTCAATGCTATTCCAATCAAAATCATACTAGGCATTTTTGTCGAAATTGATAAGCTCATTCTAACATGTATATAGGGGAGCACCTGGGTGGCTCAGTCAGTTAAGTTTCTTACTGTTGATTTCAGCTCAAGTCATGACCTCATGGTTTGTGAGTTCCAGCCCTGCACTGGGCTCTGCACTGTCAGTACAGAGCCTGCTACAGTGCGGAGCCTGCTTAGGATTCTATCTCTCCTTCTCTCTCTGC
Source organism: Proteles cristata cristata (assembly GCA_017311185.1). Lineage (NCBI taxonomy): Eukaryota > Metazoa > Chordata > Mammalia > Carnivora > Hyaenidae > Proteles > Proteles cristata. The sequence goes on from JAESUZ010005111.1 coordinate 6,461, forward strand.
CCCTCTCCTGCTTCTGCTTGCTCTTTCTCTCAAAAATAAATACATAAACATTAAAAAAATAAAATGTATATGGGAATGCAAAGGACCTAGAACAACAACTTTAAAAAAAAAAAAACAAAGTTGGAAAGGTTTTCTTTCTGATTTCAAGACTTACAATAAAACAACAGGATGGCATTATTCTAAGAAGAAACATGGATTAATGGAACAGAAGATAGTCCAGAAACTGAGCTGTATAACTGATTTTTTATAAAGGCGCCAAAGTAATTCAATAAGGAAATAATGCTCTTTCCCATAAATGGTTCTGGAATGATTGGATATACATTTGGAAATAAATGAAGATCAACCCTTACCTCATACTGTATATACAAATTATCTATGATGGATCATTAATCTAAATGTAGAAGCTCAAACTATAAAACCTTTAGAAGAAAAGAGAAGAGAAATATTTTGTGTCCTTGGTGTAAAGATTTCTTAGATGGCTTTTATGTCTTATCATAAAATTATAAAAGAAAACTTTCATGAATTAGGATCCATCAAATTTTTTAAAACAACTATTCTTCATAAAACACTGTTTTAAAATATGAAAGGACAAGCCATAGACAGAGAAAATATTTAAAATACATCTATCTAATGAAGGACAGGTATCCAAAAAAATATAAAGAATTCCTACAACTTAATATACCTAAATTAAAAACAAGCAAAATATTTGAACCAAGGTTTCATAAAAGAACATATACTAATGGCCAATGGGCACATCAAAACATACTCATTGTCATCAGACCGTCTCAGAAGTCAAATTAAAACCACTGTGAGATACAATTACATGTCCACTAGAATGACTAGAATTCACAAGACGGACAATAACAATGTTGTTGAAGATGAGAAGCAACTGAAACTTCCATATCATTGTTAATGGGAGCATAAAATAGCACTACTACTTTGGAAAGCAGTCCAGCAGTTTTTTATAAGGTTAAACATACACTTATGACTCGATAATTCCACTAGTAGGTATTTATCCAAGACGGGGGGAAAAAAGCTGGTATGAAGATACTAGTGGCAGCTTTATTTCATAACAGTTAAAACCCCAAAATAATCTAAATGTTCTATCAACCAGTGGGTGGACAGTTTGTGGTGTATCCATATACAAGGATATTACTCAGCAGTATAAAAAATGGACTCTTGACACAGGCAGCAACATGGCTAAATCTCAAAATCATCATTTGAAGTGAAAGATGCCAAACACAAAAGAGTATATACTAGATGATTCTATTTATTTGAAATACTAGAAAAGGTATTGTAATACAAAGTGGTGGAGTGGGGACAGGGCAGGGAGGGGTGCAATGGCAAAGGGGGAAGGAACTAATGAATACATTAGGCTACTGAATATGTTTTCTTCTTTTTTTTTATTTTTAATGTTTTATTTATTTCTGAGAGAGAGAGAGAGAGAGAGAGGCAGCAGGAACAGGGGAGGGTCAGAGAGAGAGGGAGACACAGAATCTGAAACAGGCTCCAGGCTCTGAGCTGGCTGTCAGCACAAAGCCCAATGCGGGGCTCAAACCCATGAACCGTGAGATCATGACCTGAGTCAAAGTCAGATGCTTAACTGACTGAGCCACCCAGGCGCCCCAATATATTTTCTTTCTTGATTGCAGTGGTTGGTTGTGGTTATACAGGTGTACGTACCTGTCAAATCTCACCGAATTCAACTCTTAAAATACGTATGCTTGTATTGTATTAGGTATTTCAATCAAGCTAATTTTATAAAAGAAATACAAATAACCTTTAAACCTGGGGAAAATGTTCAGTCTTACTATAAATAGATCAATAAATATGAAAACTACATTCAGATCCCCATTCTCAGCTATCATTTTGCAAAAACACAAAAGTTTGACAACATATTCAGTTGGTGATTTTTTTTTTTACCAAGGTGGTTTTCACATGCATTGCTGAGGGAGAGGAAAATGGTACAATTTTCCCTGAGGGGTATCTGGCAATATCTACCCAAAGTACAGATGCATCTAATCTCTAATCCCATAATCCCATTTCTGTGACTCTGTCCTACAGAAACACCTGCATACCTGTGCAAAAGACTAGAAGCAACCCAAGTGTTCACCAAAAGGAGGCTGGGTAAATCGAGTACATCCACACAATAGAAAGCTACAGTGCTCTTTCTATTTAGTAAAAAGGAAAAGAAGCCAGGAAAGGAGGAACTCTGAGTAAATATTCACATTTCTTATATTCAAATAAAGAAATACTGGAAGGATAAATAAGAAATTGATCAAAATAGTTACTCATTATCCACTTGCTTTTAATTAGAGCATTACTGAGTATTTGGGGAATGATTTTGGTAAAAGTTACTGAAGTCTTGATTGGAAATTCCTTCTTTTCTTCCCTCTGCTCCTCCTTCCCTGCTTTTCTTCCCTTCTCTCCTACAAAAATGTAGTGTTTATATGGAGGGTGGTTTTGAAGACAAGACCGGATACTATCTCCTTGATTCAGAGCCAAGAAATCCTGTAGCTGTAGTTTCCATGATACCTAAGAGGACTGGGCTATAGGGCCCAGGCAGCTATAATAAAAATGAGACCCCTCAGCAACAAGGGATGCCACTCATCTTAAGTATAAAAGAGGAAAGCCCCCCAGAGCAGTCTAGCTCCTTGCCCTGAGTGTCTGAAACAGCCCTAACTCATACTGGCTCCTGCTTCATTCCAGCCCTGAAGTCGATCACTTTGTCCACCACTTCACGGCTGATCACGCTGAAAAGACTAGACACTGCTCACAGCATCTAAGCCTTTCTAGTTCTCTACCATAGTTTATTGCCTTAAGTGTGGCTCCAACTACCACTCTCCCGTTGATTTTATAAATCAGCCTCATTTTGATGATTAAACATGCTCAAATTGGTTGTCTCTTTGTAAGATTTCTTTTTTTTTTTTTCTTTAAAAGAAATAATCCATTATATTCTTCCTATAAATTTTCCCTGTGGGTAAGAAGTGAACAGGAATACATCCTCTGCACCCCAATTTCTTCCTTCATTCTAATTGGTTGAGCAATAGAAAAAGACAGGCAATAAGAGGAGAGTAGTAAACGATGAGCACCAATCGCTCCGGTGTACTCTGCAAAAATGCAACTCACTTCAAAATATGAAATCAGAAAGAATATGCTTTAAAATACCTGTTCTCTCTGTTCAACACCCACAGTTTTCCCAGGGGAGTCATTTCCAAGTTGCTTATTCTCTTGAGATTCATGAATCTCTCCTCTGAGCCTTTCAACCTTAAATACAAAAGTATTTAAAAATTTTTTAAATGTTTTATTTATTTCTAGGAGAGAGAGAGAGAGAGAGAGAGAGAGAGAGAGACAGCGTGACTCTTATTAAAAAGAAAAGATCCTAAACTGACATAATAGCAGTAACACTACTTTTTAGCACAGGTAGCTAAAATGTATAAAGTATAAACACTGATAGACTGCATCTAGGTCAGAGCATGGGATCTATCTGGGATGCTACAGCCACCAGTAGCGGTCCTCGTTAATGACATATATATACAATGATATATATATAGGTGATACATATCTATGTTGCTCTAGCTACTGACTTATTTTATACACATTTAAATAAATTCTAAGAACGAATGACATTCAACAACTTACTACTTCTCCAAGCACTTTTTTCTCTGAGTCAAGTGACCGAACCCGATTTCTTAAAGCCAGAATTTCCTCATCCAGTCTCTGATTATGTTCCTTTGCTTTCTGTAGGCCAATTGAATCTAAAACAGAGAAAAGAATACAGTTTTTTTATTTCTCACACTAGACTAATGAGCTGGATTTTTTGATAGGGTTTCCAGCACTAGAGGCTCTTGGAGGAAATGTACTTTTAAAGCAGAGGAGCCTACCTCCTAGAAGTTCAACAGCAGAGAGAATCATCTTCCTACTTGCTGGTGCTCCCATCTCGCATACATACCACATACACTCCTAGACACTTCTATTCAGCAACAGTAGGGTCTCACAGATGACAAATTGTGAGCCACGAGCAGTGTATGGACAGGTTTTCTGAGCTAAATCAAGTTAATGCATCAAAACCATCTTTGTGCCTGCACCACAGCCCATAAACTGGTAGTCCTCTTTAAGACCTGCTCTTTCCAGGACTCATCAGTTTCCATATTGCAAACTTGCTACCGGAAACTTTTCTGAATTTGTAGCTATTTCTTTTTAGCCATTTCCACATATGTTTTTCTTATTTTTCTTCTTCTGCTTTAAAGTCTCTTTTGCTGGGGTACCTGGGGTGGCTCAGTCGGTTAAGCATCTGACTCTTGATTTTGGCTCAGGTCACAATCTCACAGTTTGTGTGTTCGAGCCCCACATTGGGCTCTATGCTGGTGGTGTGGAACCTGCTCAGGATTCTCTTTCCCTCCCTGCCGTAACCCCTTGCTTGTGCGCGCGCTCTCTCTCTCTCACACACACACACAAATAAAAGAAATAAACTTAAAAAGAGTCTCCTTTGTTTTCCTTCTTTATCACCTGTTTCGTATTAATCATTCCTTGTATTTTTCCCTTCTTTTTTCCCTTGCTATCTTCTTTTTCCTCCTTAGCATGTAATTTTTTTTAATTTGAAAAGTGCTGAAAACACACAACAAAGAAAAAAAAACATTCACAACCCCACCTTGTATATGTGTCTCAGTGTGAGACACACACATATATATATATACAGAGAGACAGAGACAGAGACATTTGTTTTTTGGCCTGTGCAATTTTTCAAAGATTTAAATGATGCTATACAATCTGTCTGGGACTTTACCACTTGTGGATGTATCATGGATGTCTTTTTGTGTGTGTGTGTGTGTCATGGATGTCTTACAGTATTGTCTTTACAAAGTCATTTTCCATTTCTCATTTGGAACTACTTTTAAATTAATTTTACTGGTTCTTGGTTTTCATATAATGGATGCATCTGTGTCCTATCAGTAATTTGTTCCTCTCCACTTTAGTCTGTCTTATTCATACACCACTTAGTAATCTACTGGTCTCCATCCATTTTCTCACTTTATTCTCCACAATGTGCCATTGTCTGAATGAACCGAATGTGTGTGTCACTTTCCCCTACTGATGAAGATTCAGGTGTGTTGCCAATGATTTGCTCTTATAAACAATTCTAAAATCATTATCCTTTTTCATTAATCTTTAGGCACTTATGACATTATTTCCAAAAAACAAATTCCCAGAAATTGGACCGCTGGATCAGCTGATATGTATACTTAGGAAATGTAATAGATACTGCCAAATGACTCTTCAAAAAGATTGTACAAAGTTACAATCTGTGCAATGACACTGCCCATTTCTCCACACTGGAGGTTACCAGAATTTTAATTTTCATAAATCTTAAAAATGTGGTTGAATTATGGCTTGTTTTTTTTATTTTTATTTTTTTAATGTTTTATTTATTTCTAGGAGAGAGAGAGAGCGTGAGCAGGGGAGGGTCAGAGAGAGAGGGAGTGACAGACTGAAACAGGCTCCAGGCTCTGAGCTGGCAGTCAGCACAGAACGCAGGGTTCGAACCCACGAACCGCGAGATCATGACCTAAGCAAAAGTCGGACGCTCAGCCGACTAAGCCACCCAGGCGCCCCTGGCTTGTTTTATTTTTATTTTTTACCTTTGTTTGTTTATTTTTTAATTTATTTGTTAAATTTACATCTAAGTTAGTTAGCATATAGTGCAACAATGATTTCAGGAGTAGATTCCTTTTATTTAATTAAAATTTTTTTTTAATGTTTTTATTTTTAATTTACTTCTGAGAGAGAGAGAGAGAGAGAGAGACAGTGTGAGTAGGGGAGGGTCAGAGAGAGAGGGAGACACAGAATCTGAAGCAGGCTCCAGGCTCTGAGCTAGCTGTCAGCACAGATCCTGACACAAGGCTCGAACCCACGAGCCGTGAGATCATGACCTGAGCCGAAGTCAGACCTTTAACTGACTGAGTCACCCAGGCGCCCCCAGGAGTAGATTCCTTAACGCTCTTTACCCATTTAGCCCATCCCTCCTCCCACAACCCCTCCAGTAACCCCCTGTTTGTTCTCCATATTTAGGAGTCTCTTATGTTTTGGTCCCCCTCCCTGTTTTATATTACTTTTGCTTCCCTTCCCTTATGTTCATCTGTTTTGTATCTCAAAGTCCTCATATGATTGAAGTCATATGATATTTGTCTTTCTCTGACTGACTAATTCCACTTAGCACAATACCCTCTAGTTCCATCCATGTAGTTGCAAATGGCAAGATTTCATTCTTTTTGATTGCTGAGTAATGCTCCATTGTGTGTGTGTGTGTGTGAATATATATATACATATATATATATATATATATATATATATATATATATATATATATATATACTATATGTATACTATATCTTTATCCATTCATCCATTGATGGACATTTGGGCTCTATCCATACTTTGGCTATTGTTGCTAGTGCTGCAATAAATACTGGAGTGCATGTGCCCCTTCGAAACAGCATACTTGTATCCCTTGGATAAACACCTAGCAGTGCAATTGCTGGGTCATAGGGTAGATTTATTTTTAATTTTTTTGAGGAACTTTCATACTGTTTTCCAGAGTGGCTGCACCAGTGCATTTCCACCAGCAGTGCAAGAGATCCTCTTTCTCCGCATCCTTACCAACATCTGTTGTTGCCTAAGTTGTTAATGTTAGCCATTCTGACAGAAGTGAGGTGGTGTCTCATTGTGGTTTTGATTTGTATTTCCCTGATGATGGGTGATGTTGAAAATCTTTTCCTGTGTCTGTTGGCCACCTGGATGTCTTCTTTGGAGATGTGTCTATTCATGTCTTTTGCTCGAATTATGGTTTGTTTTAAATGCAATATTGTTTTGCTCATCATGAATGGAATATAGGCTTTTAGTTAAACAAACAAACAGACAGTTAACCTATGTTATGTTCAAACTGAATACTCTTATCTAACCCTTATTCACCAACCTGACCCAAAATAATGTTAATATTTAGTAAATATTCTTCAAAAGATTTTATATACGTATTCTAACATACAGACAAGCGTTTTATTGAAAATATTTAACAACTGCTAAAGTATGGACCTTCATCTATAAGAATGTGCTTCAGAACAAAGTTCTAGAGAACTACCAAATATTATTCCTTCAGTGACTGGGAGGATAAGGGGCTAGAAGGAGCTAGGATGGTGGGGTAGGTGGTAGACAATTGAAAGACTCAGGGCAGCAGCTATTTACAACTTCTACAAAAGTATCCCAGTGTCTTCATGACTTTACTGCTCCACATTAATGTGTACCACCTCTTGCAGTCCTGTGGGCGCACACACACACATACACACATACCCAAAAAATAAAAGCCAAAATAACACTGTACCATATATATTACTGTACAACTTGCTTTTTTCACTTGATAACGTATCACAAATACCTATTTGTGTCATGCACATAGATCTATGTCATTCTTACTAATGGATGCACAGCCACTTATTTAGCCAATCCATTGTGGAGAAACACAACTTAATTTTGCTACCCCAAAGTTACTTCTTACTCCCAGTACTTTCACAAGTTCTTCTACAGTCATCACGGATCATGTAATATCTTTGCCTGGTTTTGAAATCAGGGTAATGCTGACCACGTGAAAGTTGGAAAGTATTCTGTCTTCTTTAATTTTCTGGAAGAATTTGTGTAAAATTGGTATTATTTATTCTTTAAAAGTTTTTTAGAATTCATTAGTGAAGACATCTGAACTCAGAGTTTTCTTCATGGGGAAGATTTTTAACTACAAATTCAGTTCTTTTGGCAGATTCCTTCTTCTTTTTCTTTTTAAATATAATTTATTGTCAAATTGGCTTACATACAACACCAGTGCTCATCCCAACAAGTGCCCGCCTCAATGCCCATCACCCATTTTCCCTTCCCCTCCCACCATCCACCTTCAGTTTGTTCTCTGTATTTAAGAGTCTCTTGTGGTTTGCCTCCTTCCCTCTCTGTTTGTATCTATTTTTCCCCCTCCTTCCCCCCAGGGTCTTCTGTTAAGTTTCTCAAGATCCACATATGAGTGAAAGGAGATTCCTTCTTCAGTGAGGTTTGATAGTTTGTCTTTGAAGGACAAGATTCGTGTCATCCAGGTCATCAAGTTTGTTGGTATAAAGTTGTTCAAAATATTCCCTTATTATCTTTTGGGTCTGTAGGAACATTCTTTATGTCATTTCTTATATTGGTGATTTGTGTCTTTACTTTCTCTTCTCTCTTTTTTATGATCAATCTAGTTAGAAGTTTACCAGTGTTATTGATCCTTCTAAAGAACCACTCTTGGTTTCATAATTTATTGTGGTTCTTTTTTTAATTTTATTGACCTCAACTCATTTTTAATATCTGTCTTATCTTGCTTGCTTGGGATTTTTCTCTTCTTATTCTGGGTCTTTAAGATAAGAGGTTGGATTATTTTGAGCCCTTTCTTGATCTGGTATAAGCATTAAATGGTGTCATTTCCCCTCCAAGCAATGAGTTAGTTGCTTCCCCCAGAAAATGATATGTATTTTTCATTTTCATTCAAGTTAATTCATGGAACATATTTTCTAATATACCTTGTAATTTTTTCTCTGAAGGCATGGCAATTTAGAAATATCTTGTTTGGGTTCCAAATATTTGGGGATTTTCTAAACATACTTCTGTTATTGATTTTCAGTTTAATCTATTATGGTCAGAGAACATAATTTGTGTGATTTCAGTTCTTCCACAGAAACGTATTTTATGGCTCAGTATGGTCTCTCCTTGTGAACAGTCCATGTGTACTTGAAAAGAATGTGTGATCTGGTGGAGTCTTCTATGATTATCAATTAAGTCATGTTGGTTGGTAGTGTTCTTAAGTCTTCCATATCTTTGCTGATTTTGTTTCCTTGTTCTATCAATTACAAAGAAGGCAGTGTTCATGTTATAACTGCATTCACATATTTTTGAAAAGGAGGGTCAACAATCCTGATCACCAATTACAACGTAAGGGTTCTTTTCTCCTATACGTCCAAGCAACCCTTGGACACTAACTGCACATCCTATAATTCCACTTGATTCTGACACCGTCTAGCTGGAGATAGCATCAGATCACACAGGTTAAGGGCTCAGTCCCACAAGAACGCTCACCACTTTAGACACCAATGGCAAGCCCATGTTGGTATGTGTGCTTCCGACTGACTGGTTATAAGTCAGAGGTTGCACCACGACCCCCATCTTGGTTTGATTCATTTGTTAGGGTGGCTCACAGAATTCAGAGAAACATTTTACTCAAAAGATCACCAGTTTATTATAAAAAGTTATAACTCAAGAATAGCCAGATAGAAGAAATGTACAGGGCAAAGTATGAGTAAAGGGGTGAAGAGCTTCCATGTCTTCTCTGTGGACATCACTCTCCCCAATCTCTATGTGTTCACCAACCCAGAAGCTCTCCAGACCTTGTCCTTTAGGGTTTTTATAAATGCTTTATTCATAGACATGAGTAATTAAAACATTGGCCACTGGGGGCTAAACTCCATCTCCAGCTCCTGTCCCCTTCCAGCCTTTGGTAAACCGGAGGGGGTGGGGCGGGGCGGCGGCTTTCCAAAAGTCCTCATTAACATAACAAAGAACCCTTTTCATCACTATCCACATAGGAAATTTGAAGCGTTTTAGAAGCTTGGTGTCAGAAACAGGGCCAAAGACCAAATATATAGTTCCTATTACAAATCACAGACAGTATCATTGGGTAAACTCAGTTAGAATTATTTAAAACTGGTAACATGTTTTAATTTTGTAGGTGCTGCCATTATAACATTCAAATTTTGTTGTGTTATTTATAGCTGGTAGCATTTTTACAGAGTCAGGCTTCGGACAGATTAAATAATTTGCCATGAATTGCAAGCCTATTGGCTTACCAGTGAACACGTGTATGTGAAGTCTTGTGAAATTAATCACAAGGTGTCTTGATCTCAGGGGCAAAATATGTATTACTAGTGTTGACCACAGGTTTTAGAGTCAGATACATGGATATCTGACTAACCCAGATACATGGGTTCAAATACGCACTCTACATTACTTAATTAATGCTTAATGTAGACATTAGATAGCTCACTTAACCTTGCCATAACTCAGTTTCTTTGTCTATGAAATGGGAATAATAATACTCACTGCTTGGAAGTGTTGTGAGGGTTAGAATTTATGCATATAAAATGCCCAGGAGAATACCTGTTACTTAGTAAGCAGTAAGTGATAGTAGTAGTAATAGTAGTAGAAATAAGTAGTAACAATGGCAATAGTGCATTATTATTATTATTATTAAAGATACTATATTAAAACATATTTAATACATATTAAATTATTGTTTAATGTATTATTAAATATATCTACTAACATGAATGACTCACCATTCTCTTTCTTTATCAAATTTTCTTTCAATTTTTCAATTTCTAGTTCAGCCTTCTTAAGTGCAGAATCTAAAGAAAAGAGAAACAAAATATTTCGGTAGGAAGAGAATGGTTAGTGTAATGATCAAATCTGAAGTGATTCTCTTGCTTTGGAACACTTCCTTTCTGCTGATTTTCCTTTTAAGTTTCTACATAAATGTCACCTCCAGGAAGCTTTTACAGAATCCTCTTAGTGTTCCTACTGCACCTTATTATTATTCTTGATTAGCTGATCTCATAATATTTGTTTCCCTAACTAGATTCCATGCTGAAGAGTTTGGACTATTCTAAATAAATAGGAACAACCAAACTTTTTAAGCATGGTACTATCAGCTTTAATACAAAGAAAATGATACTCAGAAATACTTAAAATTGGTTCCTGTAATTAGTAATATTTAGAATTTAACCAGTAGTTGCTAGAAATATCAAAACAACAGAATTTCAACAGAAGTACCTTTTGATACTATTCAAGAATTATATGAAGATGGCAGAAAGGTAAAGGGCAAGAACATGGGGCATTGGGTTCTTTAATCCAGGTTTTATCACTTTGCCTCCTGGGGTCTAATCATCACCAGTGGTATGTTTGGTGGGCTTCCTATGTCAGAATCAAGACCCTCCCAGAGATAAGAGACTAAGGTGCATCCTAAGAGATCATTCCTAATAACAAAGTAAGTACATCAGCACAATCATGCAAGTTTCATTATTACTCCCAAAACACTCAGTTGTTTGGAGTAAATCCCAGTCTAATCTACCAGATTCACCTAAAATTATGTTCTGACCATAACAATGCTATTACTGCCACTGCTATCAGCAACAGCAGCTACTAGTGTCAGATGTATTAACATTATAACAAATCTTCAAAGTGGATATTAGCATTCCCATTTTATAGATAAGGGAGGCTCAGAAAAATTAAGCAACTTGCTCAGTGTCACACAACAAGTAATGGTAAATCTGAGATCCAAACTCAGGTCTGTTTGACTATACTATGCCAGAGATGTCAGAATAACTCTGTTTTACTACAACAATAGTTTTCCAAAGTGTTCGTCTATGGAAGAAGGAGAGGTAGTAGAATGATAGCAGGTGGAAGGATGTTCCAGAAAGAGGGAAGAGCATAAGTGAAGGAGAGTGGGTAGGAGGGAGCATGGAGTGTTCCGGGAAGTACATGTAGTCAAATACTGCTTGGGCCTACAGAGCAAAGGATGGAGAAGTATGGGATTTGAAGCTGGATAGATAGGCAGGAGCTAAACCAGAAAGGCCTTAGAGAGCTCCAAATTTATTCTACACAATGATTTTTTTAAAATGAAATCTTAAAGTACTGAGGAGGTAACGGAGAGATTCTGCAGACATTTGATTTAATTTCCACTTAAAAAAAACACAACAAAACCTATGTCTACAATAACACATACACCAAATATATCATATACCAAACTCAGATATATCAGAGACCACCAGATGCATGAACTTGTACTTCCAGGTAGCATCTCCCGTCATGTCTATGCAGATATTTGAAAATCACAGCTCTCCATCAGTGCACTTAAACTAGTAATATTTCTAAAACTATGTTGGTTGCAAGTTTATATGACCTCTCTACTGTTTCACAGTTTTACTTTCTAAGTCTACTCCTTTTAGTGTTGCCCTAGGTATTTTTTAGGACCTTTTTGTATTAAGGAAAATTTCGATCATATACAAAAGTAGATAGAACAGTTATGGAAACACCTATCTCTATCATCCAGCTTTTTTTTAAATCATCAGGTTTTAACAATTATCACCTCATAGCCAATCTTGTTTCATTTATATCCATAAATATTACACACTTAATTTCCTAATGCTGTATGCCAAATCACCACAAGCTCAGTGACTTAAAACAAGGGTGCCGGGGTGGCTCGGTTGAGTGTCCAACCCTTGATTTTGGCTCATGTCATGATCTCAAAGTTCGTGAGGGGCTGAAATCAAGGTATGAGCTGGGTGTGAGCTGGGTGTGTTCCCCTCTGAGGCTCTGGGAAAGAATGCAGTTCCAAGCTCACTCAGGCTGCAGGCTGAATTCAGTCCCATGATTGTAGGACTGAAGTCCCCGTCTCCTTGCTAATGTTAGCCAGGGAGCTCTAGCAGCTTTTAGAAGCCACCAGTATTCTTTACCACATGGTCTCTTCCATCTTCAAAATCAGCAAAGGAGAATTCCCCTCACATCAAATCCTCACACTTTGAATATCTTTTTCAGGGAGAAGCCTAAACCTCTTTTAAGGGCTCACCTCATCAGGTCAGTCTCACTTGGGATAATCTCTCTTTCTTAAAGTCAACTGATTTGGGACCTTAACTACATCTGCAAAAGCTCTTCATAGCTGCATCTATATTATATTTGATTTTTGAATAACTGGAATAGTGTATACCAAGCAAGGCTCTTGGAGATCATCTCAGATTTCTACTTAATACACTTATTTCCTTCAGTTCTTCTATTTTTAACAGCTTATAGATACCGTAAGTTTATATACCATATAATTTATATACCATAAAATTTGTCTTTTTAGAAGTGTATTATCAAATGACTTTTAGTATATCTACATTTGTGAAACCACCACCATAGTTTGATTTTACAAAATTTCTATCACCCCATTAAGAAGCCTCATGCCCCTTTAGTTAACCCTCATCCCACTTTTAGCCCTCGGCAACCACTAAACTACTTTCTATCTCTATAGATTTGCCTTTTCTGGACACTTCACATGAATAGAATCCTACAATGTGTGACCTTTTACATCTGACTTCTGTATTTAGCATTGTGTTTTTGAGATTCATCCGTGTTGTAGCAAGTGGAAGTATTTGTTTTTTACAGGCAAATCCTCTTCTCCTGCATGAATGTTAGGAGTCCCCTAAATCACTCCCATGTTTGGTGACTCTTAGGACCTGCCTCACGGGACTAAAGATACGCTAATACTCACATCTAAGACTTACTACAACAAACACAGAGCAAAAGCAGCAAAGATAAGAGGCACAGGGGGCAAAGGCCAGAGGAAATCGGGCTCAAGCTTCCGGAGAATCTTCTCCCAGTGGATTCACACAGGATGTGGTTAATTTCTCCAGCAACAAACTGTATCACACATGTGAAACGTTTTCTCCAGGGGAGTTCATTAGAGATTCAGTACCCAAGGTTTTTGTTTGGGGCTAGTCACATATATACCATTTCTGCCCACCAGGTACCACCAGAATTCCAGATTCTCAGAAGGAAGGCAGGTGTGGAGCACTGTGATATCGTGACTCGTAATAAGAAATGTACATTTGGCCTTGTCTTCAACCCATTTCTGGCACAGAGATCCTAAAATACTTGGAATTTCCTAAGTGATGAGAATGATAAAGCCATCTTATGTTAATGAGGTGACTTTTAGACAGCACTTAACAACAGGGGCTGGTTTCCACGAGAACCAACCATGGGATTAGAGGTCCTATCCTCTGACTTCCAGGGACAGGAGAGTAGCAACAGGTTGAATCAGCTACCAATAGCCAATGATCTAATCAACCATGGCTATGTAGTGAAACCTCATAAAAACCCAGAAGGAGAGAGTTTGAAGAGCTCCTGGGTTGCTGAACACATGGAGATTTGGGGAGGATGGTGTAGTCAGAGAGGGCTTGGAAGCTCTTCACCCCTTCCCCGTACCTTGCCCTATGCACTCTTCCATCTGGCTATTCCTAAATTATATCCTTATAATAAACCAGTAATCTAGTGAATAAAATATTTCTCTGAGTTCTATGAGCCACTCAAGTGAATTCATCAAACCCAAGGAGGAGGTAGTTGGAACTTCCAATCTATAGCCAGTTGGTCAGAAGCACAGGTGATACCCTAGGCTTACAACTGGCATCTGAAGGAGGAGGGCAGTCTTACCAGACCGAGCCATAACCTGTAGAATCCAACCCTATCTTCAGGTAGATAGTGTCAGTATTAAAGGCAAATAGTGTCAGGATTAAGTTGAAATGTAGGAAACCCAGCTGATGTCCAAGAATTGTTTGGTGATGTGAGAGAAATACCCCTCTCCCACACTGAAATTGTATCCAGGAATTCTAAATATGTATAAATCACATTGTTTGCACAGTTTAGGCACAGTGAGACGCTGCTATCGGTTAGGGGATGGTGGGAATACTCCTCAAATCCAAGTTCCCAGATGCTAGTCAAGGGATGACCTTACAAGCATGGCTTTCTAAGGATAGCAGTGTCAGGTCTTCTCTGTTAACTATTTCCTACACAGAATTACTATATCACATTTTTTTTTATCCATTCATCAAATGATAGACATTTGCATTATTTCTACCTTCTGGTTATTGTAAATAATAGTGCTCTGAACATTCACATGCAAGTCTTTATGTGGACATACGTTTTCATTTGTCTTGGGTACATACCTAAGAGTTAAATTGATGGGACACATGGTAATTCTACATTTAACATCCTGAGAAACTGTCAAATTATTTTCCAGTGTCTGCACCATTTTACATTCCCATCAGTAATATATGAAGGTTCTAATTTTTCCGCATCCTTACCAGCACTTGTCATGGTTTGTTTTGGTTTTTGTTTGTTTCTTTGTTGTTGTTTTATAGCCATTCTAGTGAGTGTGTACTGGTATCTCATTGTGGTTTTAATTTGCATTTTCCCGATGACTAATGATATTGAGCATCTTTTCATATATCTTCTCCAAAGAAATGTCCACTCAAATATTTTGCTCATTTTTAAATCAAGCTTTCTTTTACTATTGAGTTATCAGAATTCTTTACATATTCTAAATATGTCCTGTATCAAACATGATTTGCAAATATTTTCTTCTAGTCTCTGAGTTGTCTTTTCACCTTTTCACCTTTGCAATATATTGCAAATCCCATGGTTCATGGGATCAAGCCCTGCATTGGGTCCTATGCTGACAAAATAAATAAATAACAATTTGTAAAAAGTTTCAAGTTTGATTGAGTCCAATTTATTAGTTTTTCTCTCACCACTTTTGCTTTTGGCGCTCTACTAAAATATCATTGCCTAATCCAAGATCATGAAGATTTACTATGTTTCCTTCTAAGAGTTTTACAGTTTTAACTCTTATATTTAGCTTTGTGATCCATTCTGAGTTATTTTTGTGTATGAGGGTGATACAAGCAAATCCCAGACATATTGTTCATCTATAAATATTTCACTATATATATCACTAAAAGAAGTATTTTTAAACATTTACTCTACATGTGGTTAAGAAAATGTAGCAATTCCTTACATATCTAGTAAATATTCACATTTCCAATTTTTCACAAATGTTAACAATTTGTTTGAATCAGGATGTAGTAAAGGCCACACATCATAACTGGTTAATAATTCCCTTAAATTTTAAAAAATTCATCTTTTTCATGCAATTTATTTATTGAAGAGTACTCTAAATATTTGACATGAATTCTTTTTTTTATTCTTGAAGAGTATCTTTGTTATTATCCAAAATTTTTCATCTCTAACACCCAGTACCTCAGAATGTGACTCTGTTGGGGGAACAGGGTCTTCAAAGAGGTGATTAAGTTAAAATGAGCCAAGTTAAGGTATGTCCTAATTTTTAGATGTGATATAGAGAGAGCTAGAGATTAAACTAAAATAGAGTCTTTCATTTAAAAGAGTTGGTTTTGGGGGAGGCACCTGGGTGGCTGATTCTGTTAAGTGTCTGACTTCAGCTCAGGCCATGATCTCTTGGTTTGTAAGTTCGAGCCCTGCATCCGGCTCTGTTCTGACAGCTCAGAGCCTGGAGCCTGCTTCAGATTCTGTGTATGTGTCTCTCACTCTGCCCCTCCCCTATTTGTGCTCTGTCTCTCACTCTCAAAAGTAAATAAACATTAAAAAAAAAAAAAAAAAAAAAAAGAGCCAGTTTGGGGGCGCCTGGGTGGCTCAGTCGATTAAGTGTCTTCTGACTTTAGCTCAGGTCATGATCTCACTGTTCCTGAGTTCTAGCCCCATTTCAGGCTCTGTGCTGACAGCTCAGAGCCTGGAGCCTGCTTCAGATTCTGTGTCTCCCTCTTTCTCTGCCCATCTCCCACTCACCCTCTGTCTCTGTTTCTCTCAAAAATAAATAAACATTAAAAAAAATTTTTTTAAAGAGTCAGTTTGGCGGTAGCTAGGTGGCTCAGTCGTTAAGCATCTGACTTCAGATGAACATGAGCCCTGCTTCAGGTAAAACTCGAGCCCTGCATTGGTTAAGCCCCACTGCCCCACCTCTCTCTCTCTCTCTCTCTCTCTCTCTCTGCTCCTTGTGGGATTCTCTCTCTCTAATCTTTGTTCACTTGTGCCCTCTCTCTCTCTTAAAAAAAATAATAATAAGAGTCAGTTTGTTGAAAGTAGACTAATCCTTGGTAAACACTCTCGTATAGCTCATTTATCCTGAAATACATTCTGACTTTTTTTAAAAAATGTTTTATTTATTTCTAGGAGAGAGAGAGGGAGACAGCATGAGCAGGGGAGGGTCAGAGAGAGAGGGAGTCACAGACTGAAATAGGCTCCAGGCTCCAAGCTGGCAGTCAGCACAGAGCCCGACGCAGGGCCCGAACCCGTGAACCGCGAGATCATGACCTAAGCGAAAGTCGGACGCTTAACCGACTAAGCCACCCAGGCGCCCCATAAATACATTCTGACTTTTAAACCGATGACTTAAGAAGTTATACCTAGGGCACACATTGGCACTGCATATATTTTATTTTAATTTATTTGAGACTACATATGTTTTTAAAGGACTTGCTAATTCAGCTTCCCAATGGTCCCCCAGTATATTTACTGGGGCAACAGCTTTCAGTTAATAGTTTAGGATCTACCAGACCAACCAACTGCTGATGGAACAGGGTGCCCTGTGATTGAGTTCTGTTGTGTCCAAATGTGACTAAAAGGAATGAGTGTCCTGCTTTTCTTTTCTCCTTATGTATTGCAAGCAGCAAAGACTGCTTCTCATCATGCTCACATAGCCGGATTTCTTTTAAAAAAAAAATTTTTTTTAAATTAGGTTCTAACTTGCATACAGTAAAACTCACCCTTGTAGGTATATGGCCGGTGAATTTTGACAAATACGTATAATGGTGTATTCCCTATTAGGATACAGAAAAATTCCATATTCCAAAACTTTCTTTGTGTTCATTGTTTAAAACACATTCTTTTTTTTAAATCAACATACAAATATTAGTTTAATTTTTATACTCTAACACCAAATTATCTGAAAAGTGTATCAAGAAATTATCTCATTTACAATAGTTTCAAAAAGAATAAATTACTTAAGGAGTAAACCTAAAAAAGGAGGTAAAAGACCTGTACAACACAAACTTTAAAACACTGAGGAAGGAAATGTTTAAAAGACACAAGCAAATAGAGAGATAACTGGTGTTCATGGATTGGATGAATTAACATTGTTAAAATGTCCATACTACCCAAAGCAATCCACTGACTCAGTGAAATCCCAATCACTTTCCCAAAGATACTTTAAAACACATTCTTAACAAAATCTCAACCCTTCTGATATTGTTTTTAAACCCATGATCAATTTGGCAGAATGATTACTGTTTTATACATTTAACCCTCTAAAGATATGATCCTAACAAAACCTACATATTGCATTTGAAAATCAGCCTAATTTCTTAACCATTAAATTATAAATGTAGGAAGGGGAGAGTTTTAAAAGTTTAAACTTTATACTAAAATAAATTATTGATAAAGCAAAGATTAAAATATAAGAAGTGAAACTGTAAAAGCACAATAAAACATCATAGAGATGAACAGTTTCAATACTATTATAGTGATACAGAAAAGGCTTTATGCATGAAAACCCAGAAGCCATACAGAGTAACTCTGCTAAACTTGACTTGATACATATAAGCATTTCTATATGGCAAAAACTCCAATGTAACATTTATAACCAATACAAGTCTCATATCCGGAATATATAATTAACCAACAAATTTTTTATTAAGTAATCTCAAGGCCCAATGTGGGGCTTGAACCGAGATCAAGAGTTGCATGCTCTACCAACTGAGTGACCCAACCAGGTATCCCAAGGATATATAAAGAATTTTTACAAATTAGGGTTGTCTGCATGGCTCAGTCAGTGGAGCATCCAACTCTTGATTTTGGCTCAGGTCACAATCTCACGGTTCCTGAGATAGAGCCTGCTTGGGATCTTGCTCTCTTTTTCTCTGCCCTCCCCTCCACTTGATCTTGATCTCTCTCTCCCCTGCCTCTCTAGCCATCCCCCATTTGCACTCTCTTTCTCTCAGATATAAGTAAACTTAAAAAAAAAAAGAAAAAAAAGAAATTTTACAAATTAATAAAAGATACCACCCAATATAAAAATATACATGAGACTTGAGCAGGTACTTCACAAAATAGGATATTCAAATGAGCAACAACAATAACAACAAATTATGAGAAGGTTTTCAACTTCATTAGCAATTAGGGAAATGCAAATTAAAGCCATAACTAAATACCACTATACACTTACCAGAAAAGGCAAAGTTAGTAAGACTAACAATATCAAGTACTCACAGTCTCATATACAACTGAGGAGAGCTTAAATTAATACAACTATTTGGAAGACAGTATGGCAGTTATCTACCAAAGTAGAATTTACACATAACCCTTTAATCTAATAAATAGGAATGTCACAAACAGAAATGTGTTGGTAAGTCCAAGAATATTCATAGCAGCATTATTCGTAATAGGTCACAACTGGAAGCAATGCAAATATCCATCAACAGTAGAATGGCTGGATGAAGTAAACTGTAGTATGTTTATTCAGTGGAATATTACACGACCAGCGTTAAGTGAACAAACTATGGCTACATGCAACAATATGAAGGAATCTCACAAACAAGATTGAACAAGTAAAACAAACTCCGTTTAAGAATGCATACTGCCTGCAATCAAGACTCAGAAATAATGTTAAAAGTTACTTCTGGGTAAGATGTAGACCTAGAGGGAAGAAACAAAGGGGGCTTTGGGAATTTGTTGCACAGTATGGTGTGAACTTGGGACTTAAGCGTTTTGGTAGCTATGTTGCGCTTATGCTTCAGTAAAAATTTCTGGACACTGTACAAAAAGAGGCTGTTTATCAAACTTAGATTTTTTTTCTTCAATGTACTCAAGTTCTATCCTGAGAAAACATCAATTATAATACATATAATATGTAATACTATATACAGTATAATATATAATACATAATAATCTATAATACATAATATATAATATATAATTAAAACATAGTCAGAAATGTTCCTCTGTAACCACAGCTTACCTAATTTACTCTGTTCTTTCTCTTTTGCCAGTAGTTCATCAGTGAGCCTTCGGATCTCTTCCTGGGCCATCCCTAACCTCTCTGCTACATGCTCTGCATTTGTCTCTAGGCAGTTTTGTGATGTTTCATCTTTTTCCAGGTCTTCATTATGGGACTGAAATAAAACTATTGTTAGTTATAAAACAAAAATTAAATGTACTCTTATAACGCTGCACTATCACTACAAGCACTTGAAAGCTAATTAAGAGAAGCAGCAAACAGTATTTCATTTATATGTATTTCTTTCATTAAGTTAAACCATATAAAATTGGTGATATTTGATCTTTTCCCCATAAACGTACAACTTCATATAGTTCAACCTAATCCAAGAGATTATCATTTAAATTATATAATCTATATAGAATTATATATAATTAAATATATCATTCAAATGATTAAATTATAAAAAATAGAAATTTTATCATAAAAGTATCATCTGGCAAAAAGAGAAAATCATCCTTAGGTATATAGTCCATTATATACAGTTTACAAAAAGCTTTCATGTAAAGTATTTCATTTCATTTCAAGATAAGCACACACTCGAATCATGTTTACAGCTCCTTTTCTGGAATTATTTTCAAAGCATTTTAAAAACTAAGAATTTCAGTCTCAATTATATCTTGCATTTTATTTTTAAGTTTATTTTTATTTATTTTGAAGGAGAAATAGAAAGCAAGCAGGGGAGAGGCAGAGAGAGAGGGAGACAGAGTCTCAAGTAGTTTCCATGCTGTCAGCACAGAGCACGATGCAGGGCTCGAACTCACAAACCATGAGATCATGACCTAAGCCAAAATTAAGAGTTTGACACTTAACCAACTGAGGCACCCAGGCACCCTGTAATTATTTTCAAAGCATTTTAAAAGCTAAGAAATTCAGTCTCAATTATATCTTGCTTTTGATCCCCAAAACATGTATTAATTTATATAATCATTATACATATTTTTCTAAAAGATAAGAAGACAACCAAAATACTATCTACATAACGAAACCACTTCTAGTGTATTGGTATATATCCTTGCAATATTTTTTATTTATAGACATTTTTTACATAGTCATAATCCCAATCTATGTACATGTTTCTGTCTGGCTTTTTCATTTAACATTATATGAGAAACATTATCCTACATAACTGCATCAATTTTGTGATGATATTTTTTAAAGACTATATAATATTCCAGAGTGGGTACAACATGATTTATATAATCATTTAAGCATCTGAGAGCTTCCAATTTTTGCTTTTTAAAACAACACTACAGGGGCGCCTGGGTGGCTTAGTCGGTTAAGCGTCCGACTTTCGCTTAGGTCATGATCTCGCGGTTCGTGGGTTCGAGCCCCGCGTCGGGCTCTGTGCTGACTGCCAGCTCAGAGCCTGGAGCCTGTTTGGTCTGTGACTCCCTCTCTCTCTGACCCTCCCCTGCTCACGCTGTCTCTCTCTCTCCTAGAAATAAATAAAATATTAAAAAAAAAAAAGAGTTTAAAAAAAAAAACAAAAAACCAACACTACAGGGTTGGCTTTAGCTCAAGAGGTTACTTCGAATGTGGTTGTCTAAAACAACACTATGAGGCACGCCTGAATGGCTCATTTGGTTGAGCAATGGACTCTTGATTTCAGCTGGGGTCATGATCTCAGGGTAGCACTGAGAGTAGAGTCTGCTTAAGATTCTTTCTCTCCCTTTCCCTCTGCCCCTCTCCTGCTCATGTGTGTGCCTGTGCATGCTCTCTTTCTCTCTCTCTCTCTCAAAAAAAGGAAAAAAAAAACCTGCTACAACATACACGTTCATCCATATATATTTATCTTGGGTTACTTCCTGTAGTTAAATTCCCAGCAAATACTTTCTTCACTGGATTTAGTGCTTAATAACATTTCCTCAGATCAAAATATTTAATTCCATGAATAGAATTGATTCTACTTAAAATAATGTGCTATAATTACCCAAAAAAGGGCTCCAAACATATTTAGGAAGAAGTATGTATTATCTCAAAGTGATTTTTCAAATGATATAACACATGTTGTTTAAATTTTGATACATTCAATAAAAATCAGTATTAATGTCTTTCTTCCCAAATTTTTGTGATATGTTTATAAAACTTTATACAAAATTTTATAATTCTCACAGCATGAATCTATACATTTTAATATATTCAAACAAAATATCTAGTAAAAGCTAATGTATAATTAGCTACTATTATTAAGTAAAGAATTATCTTTTTTTTACCTCTCTCAGATTTTTTTCAGATTGCTGCACATGTTCCTGATGTTTCTCCTGTTCTCTCTGTAGAGGCTGGTGGATTTGTTCAAATTTCTCCTACGTAAATAACAAGAGATAAATGAAACTTACATCAATCAGTCTCATAAATAAAAATCTCATTTAAATTTTTTTTAAAAAGCAAAATATAGGAGCAGAGTCCAATCCACTTTATGAGGCTAGACCATGCATTCTCCATGAGACAATACTGTCCCCAAGGGAGTGAAAATTGATCCTGAGGGGGCCAAAAATATCTTGTTCCTTTTATTACGAAGTGAGATGTGCCTTATAATCTTCTTACTCATAAACATAGATGTAGAAATCTTAAACAAAATTTTATCAAGTCTAAGCTAGTAATATCTAGAAAGGAGAACATATCATGAACATGTTGGATTTTCTCCAGGAATGCAAAATAGGTTTAACATTAAAATCATAAATCAACAAAATTCTCACATTAACAGATTAAAGTTCTAAATTAATTCATCACCTCAGTGGCTATAAAAAATCATTTAAGATATTCACCACTGGCTCCTAATAAAAACCCTTTGCAAATTAGGAATAAGAGTATAAATAATAAATAAACAGTACCGTTTGAAACAAAATCTTTAGCAAACATCATACTTAATAGTGAATCACTGAATGCTTTCTCTGATATCAATAACAAGACAATAATACTAGATAATACTAGTAATAATATGAATTTCAAGAAAATATTAAAGAATCTAGCCAGTATAAGGCAAGAAAAAGAAAAGGAATAAGGACTGAAAAAGAAGAAACAGAAGTATCATTATTCTTAGATAATATGCTTGTACAGGTAGAAAATATTTTAAATCTTTAATTGTTAAAATGAACGAGAGGGGAGCCTGGCTGGCTCAGTCGGTGGAGCATGTGACTCTTGATCTCAGGGTTGTGAGTTCAAGCCCCATGTTGGGTGTAGAGCCTTCGTAAGAAAATAAATAAATAAGGGGCACCTGGGTGGCTCAGTCAGTTAAGTGTCAAACTCTTGATTTCAGCTCAGGTCATCTTCTCTCAGTTCGTGAGTTCGAGCCCCATGTTGGGCTCTGGGCTGGTGGCACAGAGCCTGCTTGGGATTCTCTCTTTCCCACTCTCTCTCTGCCCCTCCCCTGCTCAGTCTCTCTGTCTTTCTCCCTCAAAATAAATAACATTTTAAAAAAATAAATAAAAATAAAGAGATAAAGTATTTTATAAATAAATAAGTAAATGAATAGAAATTTTAGCAATCCTAGGTATAGGTCAATATGTAAAATAATTATACTTCTAAGTACCAGCAATAGATAATTAGAAAATTAAATTCTTTTTTAAAAAGATAGCATTTACTATTAATAGTATCCAAAAATATGAAGTACCTAGGAATAAATTTAACAAAAAGAGTATAAGACTTTGTGGGGAAAATCATAAAGCTTTACTGATATACTTTTAAAGATACATGGAGATATATTCCATGATCACAGATCACATTAATATTTTAAGATAGTAAATTCTTCTTAAACTGATTTATAGATTCAATACAACCAAAAACCAAAATCCCAGATTTTGTAATAACATGAATCAGATTGTTACTTTCCTCTTAAAACTATTTAGTGACTCTCCAGACCTTCTGTAACAAAATGCATCATCTATGCAGTCAAAATGTTTTTATGCCTCGGGGTGCCTGGCTGACTCAGTGGGTGTAGCTTGCGATTCTTCATCTTGGGGTTGTGAGTTTGAGCCCTGCGTTGGATGTAGAGATCATGTAAAAATAAAATCTTTTAAAAAACGTTTTTATGCCTGTAATATGGTCCAGGACCATTACTGGGTGCTGCGTCCAAACTCTAGCTTAGCATATGAGTCTCACCATGATGTGGTTCCTAAAAATATATCCAGCCACATCTCTCAGCATTCACTCACGTGAACCAGTACTGTTTTCTCTGCCAACAATGCCTTTCCCAGCTTCTTCATCTAGCTAACACCTACTCAGCTTTCAAAGCGCTACTCAATATCTCCTCTGGAAGGCTTTTCTGGTCCCCTGACACAACACATCTGACTCAGCCCTTCCTCTGACATTCCCTAGCTTTCTATGCCTTTATCATGGGACTTTCCACACTGAACTATAACCACTGGTTTTTTTTTTTCTTTCCTCCATTAGCTCGTAAGTTCCTTGGAAGTCCAAATCATGTCTGACTTGACTTTGTTTCTACATCCACTGGCACAGAGCCTGGCATATGGAACACTCTCAGTAAATAATGATAATGCTAATTAATCCTCTGGGTTCTTTTCAGATGGCATAAATCTTTTACTTTTTACTATATATTTCTGTGGAGAAAAAAAACCCTACAATGATGCTAACTAATGTCTAAGATACCATTCTAGAGCCTTATATATGTTATTTCATTTTTATGATCACCTTGTGGAGTAGTTGAGTTGATCTCAGATTTTATAGATGAGAAAATCAAGGTTCACAAAAGGTAACTCACTTAGCAAGGTCTTACTGCAAACAAGTGGCAGGGGAAATCCATCCAAATCTAAAACCTATATTCTTTTTTTGTTTTAAAGTTTATTTATTTTGAGAGAGAGTGCACGTGAGTAGGGGAGGGGCAGGGAGGAGGAGAAAGAATCCCAAGCAGGCTCTGCGATACCATCTCTGAGCCCAAAGTGGGGCTCAGTCTCAGGGGGAGGCGTGAGACCATGACCTGTGCCAAAATCAAGAGTTGGATGCTTAACTGACTGAACCACCCAGGAACCCCTAAAATCTATATTCTTAAGCATTATTAAAACTGGCTGCCTGACAATTTAATGAATGAATGATCGAAAAAACCAAATACTAAAAGACTGGCCTGCCTCTTATTCAATTACCTAGTTAATTTCAGAATACCTGGGGAAGTTCTTTCAGTAGGTTACTGGTCATACACCTTTGTGACTCTGGCTTTGGGCCCCGGGCTTCCAGTTTCCGCAAGAGTGTACCTCTTTCTACCAGTAAGTATGCAATCTGTTCACTGGGGCTGCTCAGAGCTATTTCAGATGAGCCCTCTTGATACAACATTTCTTCAGCCTCTTTTATTTGCACTTCTGTTAGGAAGAAATAACAAAAACAAAACTGTTAAAAGAAATGAAGGCAAATAATTGCTGTTTTATGATATTAAATGTGTTCTTAATTACACAGCAAATTAATTTTAAAAATCAGCTATACTGTTACTACGACTCTCTTCCTATCTGTTTAGGGTGTTTGCAAACTTTCAGAAATAAAAATTAAATTAAAAAAAATAGTGGGAAAAGTTTCTCAAAAATGGTAGATATTGTTACTATTGAATAACTTTAAAATTTGCTGTTGTTTTATTGAGTGCTTACTATGTGGCAGGTATCGTACTAAACATTTAAGACAAATTTATCTCATCTAATCCTGGCAACAACCCGCTGAGGTAGGAAACGTGAATATCCCATTTATGAGACAAGGATGCAGGCACCAACAAGCCAATTAACTTGCATAACATTACTCAACAAGTCCTCCCAAAATTCTTGGTGATTTCGACATTTAGATAGATTATTCTAGTGCCCTGGCTTCTCAGTCTGTTTACCAACTAACTTCCAAAGAAAAAGTCCTTTACCCCCATCTCATTCTCTACTCCCATAGTAATTCTCTAGACCTTGTCAATAGCAGCAACTCTCTAGTCTTAATTTCAAGCATTCCATTCTCCAATCACCCTTTCCTATGTACTTCTAGTAGCTAGATGTCAACAAGTTTTTGGCCATATTGGCAACTATAATCCACTGACTTGAAACACTTTTCAATGTTCCTTACCCCATCCTGGTTCTCACTTACTTTCTTACCTAGCTTAGATTCATCCAATCAATTCGTCATTATAACTTCCCCCTTGAAACATTCACAACTCCTATGCCCCTCTTTCTTTCCATTATATTTGGGTGACAGAGCTCCAGCCTGTTTAAGTCCAACCCCTCAGCTCTACTGCACCTCATTCCAGAAGCTGAATGTGCTGGAGAAAACTTCACAGGCAGTGCTGATTGGTTTCACTTTAAATTCACATCTACTCACATGAAGTGGGTCCTTACTGTCCAGCAATCCTCCCACAATTCCCTGGAATTCTCTCTCATTTTCTCATATTTTCTAGAGCTCTAGAGCATTATTTCATTCCTCTCTCTCCTCAAGTCTCCAACAGCTCCTTCCCTGCCCTCACTCTCAGCTGAATACCCTGCTCTTATTTCACTGAGAAAAAAGCACACTCCAAAGACAGCTTTTACAATCTTATAAAGACTCCAAAATCTTCTAAATCTTATGAATCTCTTGTGCAGTTTAACAAACTATCCTTGCTCCTAAGGCCAGACTCTCCCCTTGTGCACTGGATCCCATTCCCACTTCCCTCAAAGACAACAAGCTTGCAGTTTACTCCTCTCTTGTCCCATCACGCTTTTTTCCCAACTTGTTACTGTAATTATCTTAAAGAGATGCTATCTATCTCCCACTAAAAACGTCAATGGAAACAACAAGAAATCTTCCGTCCATCTCATATCCCCCTCCAGCTGCTACACCATTTCCTCACTCTCCTGTACAGCACAGCTTCAAGAAGGGGTCAGACATTGCCATGTCCCCTCTTGCTCTCCTACCACTCTTTCCTGAGTTCACTCCAAGCAGGCTTTCACGTCCACCACTCACAGAAGCAGCTCTCGTCAGAGTCCCTGATGACCTCCACGTGACCAAATCCAAGAGTGAATGATCTGTCTTCGTTCCACATAGCCTATCGGTGACAGCTGACCCATTGTTCACATCTTTTTCTTTTTTCTTTTCTTTTTTTTATGTTTTATTTATTTCTGAGAGAGAGAGAGACAACGTGAGCAGGGGAGGGTCAGAGAGAGAGGGAGTCACAGACCGAAACAGTCTCCAGGCTCTGAGCTGGCTGTCAGCACAGAGCCCGACACGGGGCTTGAACCCACGAACCGTGAGATCATGACCTGAGCTGAAGTCGGACGCCCAACCAACTGAGCCACCCAGGTGCCCTTTACATCTTTTTCTTAAAACACTTTCGTTATTTCTCTCTGAGACCCCACACTCTGCTGGTTCTCCTCTCACCTTGCAGGCCACTCCTTCTCAGACTCCTTGGCTAATTTCTCACCTTTCTAGTCTCTAAACATAGGAATGCCCTAGGGCCCAGCCCTGAATTTTCTTTTACTCACTCCTCAGGTAATCCCTATAGTCCCAAGGCTTTAGATGTTGGCTATATACTGATGAATCACCATATTCATAGCTGCAGCTTGCAGTGCCTCCCAAACATACACAGTTGTCTACTTGACATTCCCACTTGGATGTCTAATACATGCATCAAAATGTACATGTCCAAAAGCAAGCTCTTTACGGTCTTCTGCAACCCATCTGAGTAGTTGGAACTCTAATATTCCAACTGCCCAGGCCAGAAAGCTTTGGGTCACCAGTCATTTCTCCTCTGTTTTCCCCACCCACCATTATGTCATTATCAAGTCATATTAGCTCTACCTTCAAAAGATAACCTTCAATTATATAAGCTTTTCTGGAGTGATTACGTTTTATGTTCCTAAAACAAACTTGTATTTTTCAAAGTGCTCGCTAAAAATAATGAGCTTCTTGAAGAAACCAGATTGGTACAGACCATTCCAAATCTTTGTCATTGTGTAACTGGAGTGCTATAAAAAACACTAACAATCCTTATAATTATACTGGTACATTTTAAAAGTTACATCAAATTCCTAAGAAATACAGAAATACTATAGTAAATATAGGACTTCATTTTCTTTTAAAAAATCAAGCTTGCTGTATGTAAAGGCAAGATAAAAGAGTTGAGTCTGTGGAGTTATGGAAAAAAAGGCAAAATGCACAAAGATTAGGGATATCTTTTACAATAAGTACGTCCAAGGAGAAAGATGTGGCTAAACTGAATCCAGAAGAAAGTGGGACAAATAAGTTTCATGTATAAACTCCAAGGCTTGCTGGTAAGTCCAAATCATTAACACACTGGGGAAGATTGTATATGAACTTCTGTATTAAAATGACATAATTCCACTATTTACCAATCCTTCAAAAGCCAATTTATGTTGGCAGCAGGACATACAGTATCTTCCATGTCTCACAGAATGGCAGATTAGAGCCCTGAACAAGACTCCTGCTGAGAATAACTAAAAATGCCAGAAGAAAACTTGAAAATCTTAAAATGCAACCACCCTACAAACACAAACTACAACCACCCTACAAACACAAACTATTCAGCCAGAAGAAGGAAACTCAGTAGATTCCATGGAAAACAAGAAAGGAAAATAAAGGAAACAAGAGTGTAGTACATATGAAACATGTCCTGTGATTAACTCAACTTTTCCATCTGAGATTAAAAATAAAGAAAAAACTTCCATCAGCCAGGCCTCATGAAAGGAAGTTCTAGAACGAAAAAAAAACAAAAACAAACCCAATGGAATATCTGAGCTGCAAGGAAAAATGCTGAGCACAGAAAATAATAAATGTGTGGTAAATATAATCACTGACCACATCTAATAATAATATCTAACTTGTGAGGCTAAACAAAATAGAATATTCTAAAGGGTTCCTATCTGTATCCTCTCCTAAAGCTTTGTAGTACTTAAATATTTCCTGAGTCCATAATATGCTAGGTGCTTTACAAGGCCGGTGCTGTGGCGAAATAGAAACCACCGAGACCGGGCCATGATCTCTGCCCCAGAGGAACTGACCCGGGTCACTGTGACACAGTGTAGTAACTGCTCTAATAGACACTGAAGGAAATGACTGTCCTGTACCCTCTCACACACATTTCAGGATGTTTCACAACAGGTAATTTAAAAAGACCAGACAGCAAATGCACTCAGATCATTATAAGTACTCTTCTTGGAGTAGAGGATATATAGTAATTTTGCCCCTTCCTGCTCCTTTCATACATTTTCTAATTTTCTATAATTGACACATATTACTTTTAGAATTAGAAAAAAAATTAACTTTACATTTTTACAAAAGGAAAAATTACCCTGTTTCAGTGGGAGCGCTTTGACCTCATGTCTAAGCTGTTGGTTTTCCTTTTCACAACCGTGAGAAAATGCTTCTCTTTCCTCAGTTAAGCTATCGACATGGTTGGCATACTTTTCCATCTAAAAAGAAAATAACACATTTTCTTACTCTTAGTTCATGGATCATATAGTAACCCATTCCAGGTCTATGGAGGGAAAGAGTCATGAAGAGGTCACCATACTATCATGTCTCTAATCTAAGAAATAGGCAGAAAACTCAGCTTTCCTTAAGTGTGGGTCTCCTTCCCTAAACTTCCTTCCAGCTGTTTTATGTTATCAGCCACTGTTTCCCATAGATATGACGACATATCACCACAAATTTCTGGAACAGTCACAATCTCAAAATTTTTTTCCATTAACATATCAGGTTTTGAATCAAGTGTCCTTATCTATGGTTTAGGAAATATAGTCATGATGCCCAAAAACAGAGAAAAAGCTCCACAATCACTTTATACTCCTCTGCTAATGATGATGATTAAGGAGTCTGAAATGTTAACAGAAGATTGTATTGAAATAAATTATTGAGTATTCCAAAAAAGTAGCCTCTGGTTAATATGGCAGCTTCACAAAAGGTATTTTTATGTGGCTCATAATAATAGATTAAAAGCTAACTTGATGCTCCAGGTACTGTATTAAGGACATCAAATATTTACTTTTCACCACAATCTTGGAGACTGTTACTGTCCCCCTTCGTAGGGGACGAAGCAGGCGGCTGGAGGCCCACGGGCTTGCTGTGTCCTGCAGGGCTGAATAAGGGGAGGAGCTAGACTTCACACTCAGCAGGCCAGACCCAGAGACTAAGCTCTTACCTACTGTGCCAAATTGCTTAGAGATAGACTATCAGAGTAACTGAATTTCATTTTACTGAATTGTAAGGCCAACTCCTCACAATACAAACAAACAAACGCTGAGTGGTATATTAGGGGTACACAGCACTGCTACCCAACTTTATAACTTCTTGCGGATCTTCAATGTCTTTCTCTTCAAAATGGCAGGAACAATAATACTTATTTCTAATAATAACACCTATAATTTACTGAATACTTGCTAGGTGTCATGTGCATGTGTGTGAAATGTTTTATTTGCCTTAACCTGTGTAAAGCTCACAAATCTCTTTGAAGAAGCTATTATCATCCCCATCTCACAGATGAGGAATTTCAAGTTCAAAGAAGTGAAGTTACACAGAAAGTAAAGTTACACACGGTTACACAGAAAGACAGTACTACTGGCAATGTTTCACCCCCACGTGCCTAATGTTAGAGTTCATGGTCTATTATGCTGTCCGGCTTTTGTTCTAAAGGAGCTGCATTCTTCTTTAAAGGTTTGGAAATAAATTGTCCTCTAAGAGTTAAATTTAAAAATCAGTAAGCTGCATACCTGAGCTCAGATGTTGAAACACAGCAGAGTGATTTCCAAACAATCTGAATTTCTTAACTTGTTTAAAGAAAGAATACGTCAGAAGTAGGTTGATCAGTATTGGAAACATCAAAAAGAGTGATAAGAAAGACAAAAGATGTCATTATCTACACATCTAAGGGTGGGGATCCTGGTTCTAGTCTATAACAGGTCCAGAATTAGGGGCAGGTATAGATAGACCTCTTGTGGAAATCAGGCTCTCTTAGCCAGTGCTATAAAAATTTAGAATCATTTGTTCAGCAAGTAAATATGTGGTTTGGCTTCCCATGCAGTGTACCTGGAGCGAAAGAATTCATCAGCCCCAGGACATGTGTGTCTGGTTCCTGCGGCGATTACATTTCTTACTGTCAATTGGTAACCTGGTATCTATTTTTATCGGTAACCTGGTATCCATTTTTCCATAAACTTATTTGTTTTTTTTTTTTTTTTAAAGATTTTTATTTCTTTCTAGGAGAGAGAGAGAAAGACAGCGTGAGCAGGGGAGGGTCAGAGAGAGAGGGAGTCACAGACTGAAACAGGCTCCAGGCTCTGAGCTGGTAGTCAGCACAGAGCCCGACGCGGGGCTCGAACCCACTAACTGCGAGATCATGACCTAAGCGAAAGTCGGACGCTTAACTGACTAAGCCACCCAGGCGCCCCTCCATAAACTTATTTGTGAGTGTGGTTAATTCAAGATCACCTTTGAGAAACAGATCCTCTCGCAGAGCACGGACGAATCTGGTTTCTAAGCCTATAAGCAAGAAAATCGGGCTAGAGGATGGGTTATTGAAACAAAGATCATGAAAGTCACCTTGAGCAGACCTCAATGTGACCTAGATGTTCAACCATGTATCTCTGGGTAACATCCTGTATAGGTACTCTACTGGAAACCAATGCAGACTGCTGGCATAGTTCATGAAAAAAATACACACTTGTGAGTGCTTTGCAAACTACACAGTACTATTCAAATGTTGGTTTTTAATGTGTCAGTTTAATGAAGGACAATGAACAAAACCACAGGTATCTTAAAACTTTATGTTATTGGCTCTTACTTCTTTCACTGCTTCCATGTTGCTTCACTGTAAGCTCTTCTAAATTTCTGGTATCAGTGCTCAGTCTGTCTTCATTCTGGAAGAAGCAAAATAGAGTGGTTCTTTTGTAGCAACATGGGATCCAATCCCTTCTTTGTCGAGATGGTGAAGTACCTATTCTAACTGAATTTGTAGCTTGGTAGAAGAGATAAGCATATGTGTATGCATGTACACAAACAACACACACAAACATGCAACTGAGCATGCAATAAATATGATATGTACATACACCCAGAGTTAGGCTCTGTACAAAGTATAGTTTAGCTCTGTTAATTAATGGGTATGTTACCCAGTTATGATGAACACTTACATGAAATAGCTAACAACACATAGAAAATTAAAGTTTCAAACAGCTTTACAGTATCTTCTAAAATAAGAAATGATGACATGATATATATATATGCATATATATATATATACATACAATGCAAATGTGTGTTTTAAAAAATACATGCTTTTCTGTACACCCAGTTCTGAAATTTACAATTTAGTAATCTGAAAATCGCCCAAAGGCCCCTTGCAAAGTTATAAATTCCAAAGAAGCCTTTTCACCTTCAGTTGAATTTGAGAGATACAGGGACTCCTCTGGAAGCTAGACGGCACACTGATCCTGTACTATCAAGGAATGACTGTGCTCACAGAACATGGCTTATCATTTCTGGTGACTTCTAAA
Organism: Proteles cristata cristata; assembly: GCA_017311185.1. Classification (NCBI taxonomy): domain Eukaryota; kingdom Metazoa; phylum Chordata; class Mammalia; order Carnivora; family Hyaenidae; genus Proteles; species Proteles cristata. Next base: position 38,657 of record JAESUZ010005111.1, read on the forward strand.
TCATTCAGCTCTCTTCCAAAACTTCTCCATATAAGCCTGCCATCCATATTATCTTTAGCTTTTTCAGTTAAAAGTAGTCATGCTACAAAACAGTTTACACTATAATGGTGGGTGAAAGATAGATTGCTGATTGCTGGAGTTGTTTGTATTTGTGTTACTAGAACCTCTAGCTGTGAACAAGACTAGCTGTTATAATCAAGCACAACTTTTAACCAAGTTAATTTGACCCAAATTGCAGTGATATGCATTATTATTATTGTATAGCTGTCTACAGAAATTATACTCAGTTGTGCTTTTTTTAACAGCAAAATCATATTTTATTTTTCTCCTTTCTGGCTAATTTTTTCAGAGTCCTATCATTTTCACATCAACAGTTTTAGTGGACGATATATAGAATTCTAATTATCATCTGAATCTCACACAGGAAAAGGACCCAGGTCTGAATGTTTGTACCCCATGTGTCCTCCTCACGACTGGCAGCTAAAGATCTTGTGCTCTTCCCCATCCTACTCTCATCGTCTAGTCCCCACTCACATCTCATATTCTCCACCCTTTTTAAGGCTAAATATTCTGATGCATGTGTACATGCATGTGCATGCACACGTGTGTGTGTGTGTGTGTGTGTGTGTGTATCATGTTTTGTTTATTCATTTATCTGTAATGGACATTTGGGCTATTTCCACCTTTCAACTGGTATGAAGTAACAGTTTTGTGAACACGGGTGTACAGATATCTGTTTAAGTCCCTGCTTTCAATTGTTTTGGGTATACACCTAGATGTAGAATTGCTGTCACATAATTCTGTTTAGCTTTTTGAGGAGCTCCTGTACTGTTTTCCAAAGCAGCTGCACCATTTTATGTTCCCACCAAACAACACAGAAGGGTTCCAGTTTCCCCACATCTTTGACAACATTTGTTATATTTGTTTTATATATACAGTGCTATATATCATAGCCATACTAATGGGTGTGAGGTGGTTGCACTCTTAAACTATACTTAATTTTACAATGACAGTGAGACTTTGGTCCCTGGACCATTACATCTCTCAAACTACCAGATACTTTTGATTTCCCCCCTCAAGTCTGGACCCAATAGTTGATCATTTCAATCTCTCATCAATGTCCCCACTTCGCTTGCTCCTTGTCCCACGTTCCCTGAAAATCCCAGCCCTGGAAAAGTTCGACCATTTGCCTTTTCTATATCTATTTTAGTTTGCTGAGAGCTGGTAGAGAAAAATAAAATGAGCAACCTGGCTAGAGCCACTACAAATTCATGGTCTGCAGCCTGAGACAAGCTTCTCTACTGCGAGATCATTCAATGCATTCTTTACCAGATTCTGCTGCCATTTCACCCAGCAGCTATTCAGAACTTTCATCTCTCCCATCAAACTCCAAGTCTTACCTCTCCTCTCTTATGACCTTGTCTCCCACAGCACTAGCAAAAACTAAGGTCATCATATAACTTTGTCAGCTTCTTTCCCTACAGCAAAGTGGGTTTGTGTGCCATCTCTAAGAAGTGCCCTGAAAGTGCCCCCTTCCTCACTCCCTCCTCCATCCCACTGGCTGGAATGCACAAGACATAGCTGAAGCCTGAGCAGCCATCCTGGACACCAGGGGGTAGAAGCCACGTGCCACAGATAATACACTAGCATGAGAAGAGATATCTGTGAATCTCCAACAATTTCAAGATGTCTGGACTCCTTTCTTCCTGACTCTTATTTGGCAGAAATAAATTTCTATCTTTCTCAAGCCATTTTTACTTTGAGCTTTCTGACCCTCACGGCTAGCCAATCCCAATTCCTACAGGAAGGTTACATGAAGAATAAGATACAAGGGCAGATGCTGGAAAATAAATATAACTACGTAGGAGCTGGATATGGAACTGTGCACCCCATCTGGAACTAGACGAGAGCTAGTCTAGCCTGACCCATGAGGTCTTTCAGCTGAATCTGCCCCCATTTGCCAGCTTTTCTATGTGGACGGACTTTTGCTGCCTGTGCATCAGCTAGGCTAGCAACAGCCATTCACACGTGAAGCCTTTCTAACTTTTCAGATTAAGTAATTTCTGTTCTTTATCTTTTAGTTCAAATTCATGAAAGAGGGATGATTATTATCTGCTCACCCAATGAGCTGTGCCCCGCCTCTCCAAAGTTAGTTGTATACTCCTCATTCAGTCCATTATGACTGGAATGGGTTGGAAGTAGGGGGGTATAAATATGGCCACCAAGGTCTACTCTTTAAAAAAATTTTTAAAATATTCATTTATTTTCTGAGAGAGAGAGAGAGAGAGAGCGCGAGAGAGAGAGCAGGGGAGGGGCAGAGAAGGAGACACAGAATCTGAAGCAGGCTCTAAGCTCTGAGCTGTCAGCACAGGGCTGACACAGGATTTGAACTCACGGACCACTCAGTGTACGACCTGAGCTGAAGTTGGACGCTTAACCAACTCAGCCATCCAGGTGCCCCCAACCAAAGTCTACTCTTTAAGCAAGGTTTGAGGGAGAAGTGCAAATTCCAAAGAAGAGGGTGTAGGCTAGGAAGGCAATCTAAAATGAGTCTAGTATTTAAGACCAACACATATCCAATTGTCTGATGAACAACCCAGTTTGAACAATCCACTCATCTTTCCTTTCCACCTGCTCCTCCTTCTGTGTTCTATGGCTAATAAAATCACCATCGATACAGTTTCCTAAGCCAGCAACCTGGGAGTCATTCGTGGCCCTGCCTTCTTATTTGTCCCACTGTCATTAACAACCAGTCCCTGAATGTATAGATTCTCTTTCTTATCTAAGGGTCCCCCACCTTAGTTTAGGCTCTCCTCAGTTATTGTCCAGTTCAGTGTAATTGCATCCTTAGCTGATGTCCCTGCTGCCAGGCTGCCCCCATCCAAAGCCCTCAGACTAACCGTTCTGAATACAAATCACTTGCTGCTTATCATTCCCATTGCTCTCTCGGGAAGAGTTCAACTCCTTAGCTTGGCACCAGAGATTCTTCACAACCTGGTTCCTGCCTGTCTCTATACTATAGCCTTGTCTTCAGCCACACCTTGACATTAGCCTTCCATGCAGTATACTCACTGATCCCCATCATGCTGCTTATATTTCCATGACTTTGAACACTTGGGTCCCTTTGCCTGTTCTGCTATGACATCCCAGAATGCACATTTTTCCAGGGGATTTGCTGGGACTCAATGAATAAGTAACTTTAAAAATCTAAAAAAGCAGACCTTAAAGTAATAGAAATCCATTATTTGAATTATAAATGCTCTGACATCTAAACTGTGTCTAAAATTACCCACATATCAAAGCACACACAACTATTCTCAACATAGTAGATACTGAATAAATGCTCACTGAGTATCTTAAAAAGTTTTGGGGGCCCTGAAAAAACATCCAGATGTAAACAATGAGTTGGTAAAGCTGTCAAAGCAAACTGAGACAGAGAAAAAGGATTTTTCGATGGAAAAAGGGCAGGGAGAATGGGTGTAGAGTCAGTGCTTCTTGTTCTTATTTCCCCTACCGGTGCCCTCAAACTACAGTGAAGGGGCCAGGACCATAGCTTGTGCTAGAGCACATCTTTTGGCTCTGAGTGAAGGATGAGTTTGGGATCTCATGGTCTTAGAGTGACATTAGGAAACAAACATAAGTAGCATGGCCACAAAAATGGGAATATCAGATAGGCTATTTGCCCTAACCCTTCTTTCTTCCTTCTACACAAATACAATTTAAAAATTATAGACATCTTGGGATGCCTGGGTGGCTCAGTCAGTTGAGTGTCCAATTCTTGATTTCAGCTCAGATCACGATCTCATGGTTTGTGGCATCAAGCCCCACACTGGGCTCCATGCTGGGCATGCAGCCTGCTTGGGATTCTCTCTCTCTCTCTCTCTCTCTCTCTCTCTCTCTCCCTCTGCCCCTCCCCTGCTTGTGCTGGCACATGCATGCCCCCTTTCCATTCTCTCAAACTGAAAACAATGTAGCAATCTTTAAATGCTTAAAATATAAAATTAAGAGAAAAAGGAAGGCAAAATGCACACTATCATTACAGCTATGTAAAAATGCGCGCACACACACACACACACACACACAAGCAAGGATTGACCCAGAACAGAAAAATGAACTCCATACGTTAGGATAGGGTTTCTCAGCCTCAGCATTATTGACATTTGAGCTGGATAATTCTTTGTTGTGGGAGGATGTTCTGTGCATAGAGGGATATAAAGCAGCATCCCTGGGCTCTGCTAACTGGATGCCAGTAACATGTCCCCAGCTGTGACAACTAAATATGTCTCCATCCATTGTCACATGTCCCTTGGGGAGCAAAATCACCCCCCTGGGCTTAGAACTACTGTGTTAGGGTGAAAGGAACGTTTTTAACAAGTTACTATTTGGATGCCTGGCTGGCTCAGTCAGTAGAACATGGGACTCTGGGTCTTGGGGTTGTGAGTTTCGAGCCCCGTTCTTTGGGTATAGATTGCTTAAAAATAAAATCTTAAAATGTTGCCATAAGGATGTTTGGGCAGTAAATACCTATTGGAGGGGAAAGGTAAGCCCCTTATGATATAGCATCTAATACCCTTTCCCCCCCCCAAAATTAGAATTTATCCATTAAATTTGAAAAATTGAAAAAGTTTCAGAACTTCTTCTTCTCACCACCCCTCCACCCCCAATCTATTATAGAAGAGAAAACTGAATTTCTCAGTGTTTGGAGACTTGACTTGGCTGTAAGTATGAGATATCATAAATAAGAGCTATAACTGACCTGAGAAATAAAAATATCAAAATCATTGTAGCTCCCAACATACCCTCTAAAAGTGTATACTTTGCATATATGCAAAATGGTTTACATTTAAATCCAAATACTGTAAAAGAAATATTAAGGCTCAACAAGAAACACATACTTTAAGACAATTTAAATAAAGGTTTCCAACTAAAGGACATTGCACTGGCTCTAAATGAAACTCGCTCTATTTTTAAGGTGCTATGTTCCAGGCTTTTTAGGACCATTAAGAGTGCTCCTTTGCCAAAAATATTTATTTTCAGTCACTCCTTATGGTTTCTGTTTCTTGGCTCACATAGCAAAGAACATTTTCTGATTAAGAAACTGACATGAAGAGAAGGCACAAGAACTGTTTCAAGCACTCCTCTCCAGAAAATTCTATCGTATCAAGGCAATGAGTTCATACATGCTTATGAAAGTTGAAATCCTGTTACATGATCATTCTAAATAATCTTTTCACATGCACGAGTGCATCATGTACACCTAACATAGTATTCAATTGAGCCAGGAACACTCTTTTTCTTTAAGTAAGTCTGAGACCGGCCTAAAAATGCATTTTGATTTTTTTCCCCTCCATTTTCAAAACACACTAGGCTTGTAGAAATTTACTGTTTGTATTTACCAATGTGCACTTCTCCATGCTAGTCTCTAGTTTACCCAAGACAAGAAGCTTGCCAGAGTGCAGAGAAACAGCGAAAATCTTCCAGATGATCCCAGAGCTGGAGAATGCGGAATAGTTAGCTACCCAAAGCACTGTAGTAGGAAAACAGAGGGAGGTGGTCTGTAGATGGCAGAGGTGGTGGAGATGAACGGACATTCGGTGACGTGCAGCGTGGACAAGAAAGGGTGGAAATGGCGTGGAATGAGCAGGAGGAGAAAACTGGCACTCAAGGTGGTGAGAGAAATGGATGAGGTTGTAGCTGGAAAGGCAGAAGGGAACTGACTTGATGACATCTGATGCTGAAGATACAAAAGGCCTCCAGAGCTTCATCGGGAATTAAGGTTCCGTATGATGAACATAAGGCGGAAAGGCAGAAAACGGCAGTTCTTTGTTCACGAACCTACGAACAAGGCAAGCGGTGGCTCCGAGGACTTCGTCCGGGCCAGGCCTTCAGGCGGAGTCACTCCAGCCCGCGACTACAGAGGCAGAGCCCGGACACAGTCTCTCCTCCTGTTTCGGGCCATACTGGGGAGACGAGCGGGAAAGACGTGGAATGCTGAAAAGGGACGCAGGATGGGCGCTTTCCTCCTCGGGGCTGAGATGGGAACCGGGGGAACCTCAGGAACTAGGTCGGAAACGGTCTTTTGGAGAGTGCCGCGAGGGTCCCGGGTCACACGGCTCCACCCGCGGCGCCGCGGCGCCGCCGCCAGCTGCAGGTGCCTTCTCAGGCCCGAGCGTCCTAGCAACCGCACTGGCCGCAGAGACGCCAAGGCATCCTTCCGGCCGGAACCATAGAAACGACGCGCACCATTGGCTCGGGGGCCGCTCTTCCTGTGGAGATAGTGCACACCATTGGATTTTGGGTCGCGGGGCGGGGTTTTTCGGGAGGAATGAAGGTACGGCTCATGTCATTGGCTTTGCAGTAACCATGGTAACAACTTGCGCACACGTGCTACTTCGGTGATACATTTTGTTAGCTGGCGTTTATAACTAGGAAATAAAATACGGTTTTATTTTTCTAGAAGTAACTTCATTCTTAAAGTGGAGAGGGTCAGGAGTTCTGAGTTTTAAGCTTAGATCTGTCACTACCTGGGGGCGCCTAAGACAAATCACATTTTTGGACCCGTCTTTATTATTGTAAAAATGAATAAACAGGACTTGACTAGAATTGTCCCTGAGACAGAGCCCTTTAGAAGTTCTAAGCATTAAAAAAAAAAAAAAAAAAAAAAAGGAGGAGGAAGAAGGCCTAAGCACTGAAAATTCAGTTTGGGTGAATCCAAGTCATGCAAAATAAAAATTTCTAAATGACAATTTGACAGAGGCTTGGTTTATATCATCTTCATGTAAATGCTCTTATTGCAAGATTCTAGCTCATCAAAGCTTGATTTGTCTCATGTTTTAGGAGCCCTTGCTTTGCTGATATCCTAAACAGGTACTTACATTTCAGTCTTACTGTAGTTCCATATAGGATCCTTTCCAAAGCTTGGCCAGTTGTCTGGACAGATCTTATCCCTTATTTTCTGTGATTCAACCATTTCCTCGTGGAAGAGCCCTGAGAGTGTTTTTACTCTGATCTAAAATGCTCACCATCACTTCCGGCCCACTTAACTCCTACTTATCAGTTCAAGTGTCACTTCCTTCAAACAATCCTTGGTTCTCCAATCTAGATCAAGTGCCTTCTCATTCACTCTCATTGACTCGTGTTCCTTTTCATTATTTCTTTCCTTGCACATTCCTGTTTGCTGTTAAAGAAACAAACAAAAAACCTCTTGGAATTTTAACATGTGTGAATACCGTTTAAGTGCTCCAAATGAAAATTAAGCTGAATTGGAAAACACTTTAAATGATTCCATGTAGGGAAGTGGTGTTTATTTAAGCATAACAAAACAAGACAGGAAATGGTTCTCAAGGGAAGCAATAATTATGGTAGAGACAAACGTTACAATCACTTCTAGTTTTCACTGCATTTGCACTTATTGGACACTCCAACATCATAATGACAGTCATCGTCCGCATAAAGCTATAGATGCAGGGAAGAAAGTCAATCTTTTGCTTCCTATCCCTTCAGCACTGCAGCCACTGCTGACAATGTTGTCTTTGAGGTTTTGCTAATTGGAACTTAATTTAAAATTTTTGTTCAAAGGGGCCGCTGCTTACAGAAGTCTTGTAAGTTCTTTTTCCTCTGCTCAAAAAGTCACATTTCCTGACTTAATGATTTATTTCAATGCATTTTGGCACCTCTACTCAAATCTTTTCTACTAACACTTATTGTACCCCTATCATTTGACACAACTCTATGAAATACCACTAATTACATATATTGTCAAAAGTTTATTTTGAGAGAGACAGAGTCAACGCGAGTGGCGGATGGGAAGAGAGAGACAGAGAATCCCAAGCAGGCTCTGTGCTGCCAGTGCAGAGCCCAATTCTGGGTTTGAACTCACGAAACTACGAGATCGTGACTTGAGCCGAAACCAAGAGGTAGATGCTTAACCGACTGAGCCACCCAGAAGCCCCACTAATAGCATTTTAAGTCAAATATGTATAGTTCCTATTTCCACCTAGTTACTAACGGCAGTTTTTCCATATGTACTCTGGACCATCCTACAGATCATTTAGGGGATTTTCCAGAACCACACTTCTCATACACTCCCAACACAAAACTCAGGACAGTTGAGAGGGGCTTTGAAAATTTAAGAATTCACGGATCAAGCAAGGCACCACAATACTACTGCCACCACCAGAAAACACACTAGAAAATTTAAGGCTGGGCAAAAAATCTACATGCCAAGCACCAGACTAATGCTTTCTCTTCACAGTTCTATTTAATCCTCACCATAAAAGGCATTTTTTACCAGAGAGATTTATTATCTCTATTTTATGAGGAGCCTGAGAGTGAGTTAAGGGTCAACATTTACAAAGGTCACAAGTGACACAGCGGGAGCCATCCTTAGGTGAAGTTGATTCCAAAGCCCATAGTCCTTACCACATTGTAAAGCTTCCCTCAAGGCAGAAATCACTAAGAAGGCCCTGCCTGGCCCTGAGTAGAAGCCAAAGTAAATTTCCCCCAAGAGCAGTTCTAAAATATTTGAAAGGTAAACTGTTAGCTCAGATAGAGAGTCAATCTAGGAAAAGGAGCAAAAAGTAAATGTAGTGAGAAGCACATCATTCTATTGGCAATCAATCTTAAGGGAAGTGTCTTTCTCTCCTACTCCCATCTTTGATAAATTTCCCAAAAAACACCATTTCCACTGTGTGGGCTTTTGGGTACATACTTTATTGCACTTTATTATTCATACATCCATTTCCCAGAGACATATTTATTCATCTTTTTAATCTTCATAATCCTCAGGACCTACCACACAGTAGGCATCAAGAAATATTTGATCTTCAAGGCATGGTTGTTCATGCATCCCTAATCCTTCTTATACTATGAAGGTTGATATTCAGGCCTCACATGTATATTCTGAGGCGTATAATTCCCAATAAGCTCTTTTCTTAAAGGTGAGCAACAGCTCGTGTTCATTTCCAAAATCCAGACGATAATCAAGTGAGTGTATCAGGTGGCTTGGTCATAACTACTTTGCTCTTGTTTTCATTTTTACGGAGTATGAAATGACCTTTAAAAGACAAATACCAAACTATATTCACCTGCATGCCACTCACTTCTTTCTCCCTTCATCTTCTCTGTCTTTATGAAAGCAAAGAGTTTATTTTCACCACTTGGAAGAGCCCTGATCCACTGAACAAGTTTTGATCCTACACAGGCATTTCACTTCAGTTTCTGTCATGTATAAAAGCCGTGTGTCGAGATTGAAGATCATCCACTATCTTCTCTTCTATATCTACACCTTTTTCTACTTCTTCCTCTGATAGCAGTATCTTGGTTTCTGAGTCTTTGGTTAAAATAATCACAAAGGACCTTCGTGACTCAATGCTATTAGCTATCACCACTTGATGTCGATAAACCTCCAAAGCATTCCGTGCACGATCAAGTATGATGGAAGGGTCAGTCTCCAACTTAAAGGAAATTATAAATGCTCTGGGAGCCCAGTCTTTAACCAAAGGAGAAAGCATTTTTGGCACCATCTTCATTGCTATCTGTATTGGAAAAAAGAAAAGCTTCATAAGCAAACAATGGTCACTATCTACCAAGTCAATCTCATGGGAAACTAAAGAAGCAAGGACTCAGATTTTTGGCTAAGTCAGTTTAAGTGGTATTTCTCATTGTCAAACTTTTCAAAGCATTATACATGCTTAGCTTAAAGCCTTGGCTCTAGAGGGTTCATAAAGATACCTAATTCCAAGGCTTCATACAAATTTTGGGACAAGCCGTGAATTAACCTTGCCCTACCACCCTCATCATCATTAACAGCATTGTATTTTCTTCAACATTCCCCTTCTCTTAAACCAAACACTCAAACAAACAAATGCAAATAATCTGTTCATGCAAATCTATACCACAAACGTGACTTTGGCAGAAATTTAATTAATGTTGGGTTTTTAAACCTCTGTCTAAAATATTTCTTGCACTGGTAGAATGGCTATTTGATTCCATTTAAACACTGTCATTCATAATACACCTTAGCGTTGAAGAAACTGATTTTCTTTATTTTCGCTTGATCAAAACTGCTACTATGCCATTCTCGATCCCTTCTAAGAATGTTGCATTGGTTTGTGTACTTTCAAGAGAGAACTAAAAAATACAGGATAAACCAAAGTTCCCAGAATTTTAAAGTGTGAAGTTACCATGATAATTATCAGGATTTCCCCCTCAGAACGTTAGCATAGGGATTATACACCCATTCCCCACTTAAATTTTCTCCTTAGCACATTCCCCTAACAAAGTATGCATTTGGCTTATTTACCGTCTCCTCTGCAAAGGAGAAGCAACAGCAGGGGCATTGTGTTATTTCTTCACACTTTTTTATCTCCAAGTCCTACTAGAGTACTTGGCATATGGAGGGTACTCAAAAAATTATTTGTCGAAGAAATGAACAACTGCACAGTCAGCAAGTGCCCCACAGGTAGAGTTTTCCTATTTAAATTCTGCTCCTATCCTAAATGATTAAGAATTCTCTCAGGTTCCAAGAAGTCTGATCATATCCACATCTGAACTATAGCACTAACCCCCCCCCCCACCCCCTCCTCAAACTACAGCAATCATGGTTATCTAACCTACACCCACCACTCTCTCTAATTCACCTTTCCTACTGAAACCAGTATGTCTGTTTCAAACAAATATTTTTTTATCTCATTCTACTTGTTTTCCTTAGCTCTCTACAGGATAAAGTCCAAGTTCTTTAAGAGGGAATACAAAATCTTCTGCGAAGTAAGCGGTCTTCAGTCTGCCCGCCTGCCCAGTTCCCTGCTCTCCAGCCTTACCAAAGAATTTCAGTTCACAGCACACTGCTCATTTCCAAACTTCAATTTCTACTCAATCTGTAATGACCTTCCCTACTTTGGTATACGGTTTACTCATCTTTAAACCCAGTTTATGTCATCTCCTCCTGGAAGCCTTACTTGACTTCCCCAAGATTCACTCACCCCATGCTCTGACTTCACTTTGTACGTACCTCTACTAGAGCATTTATCACTCTGTACTGTAATTATGTCTGTGTCCAGCTCCCTCACTAGATTGTGAGGTTCTTGAGGGAGGGCGGTGTCTTATTCATCTCTGTATCCCTAGTGCCTAGCACATACGGAATGCAGAAAGGCCATCTCCAGATCAAGAGGGAATTAACCCAAGATTGATTATAGGGGGATCAGATCTCTGGAAGAGAAGCGCCTGTCACCTGCAGTGGGCCCCCAGATGACTGGATCTTGTGTTCAGGCATTTCTGAGACAGGAACATAGAAATCTGACACGGCCGCAGCCAGGTAAAACATCGCAGAAGAGCCTGCAGAGAGAAGCACAGGGTGTAATAAATCGGAGTGGGATATGGGATCAGGTCCTTTTCAACTCAGGCTCCCTGGCTGTGAGACCGCGGATAATGAAAAGGTGAGGGGAAAAGTGTCTTGGGGAGAAAGGCTCTGCCTGCAGGGAACCTTGGACTCCTAGAGCACGCACCCAGCGGATTGAGCGCCTGGGCCGCAGCCTGCAGCAGATGCAAATAGTCCGCCAAAGTGGAGAACTCCACGGCCAGGAAGGTGCCGGCAGCCGCAGCCTCCTGGTAGCTCCGCAGAGCGGCGGCGAAGCCCGGAAGTGCGTTCTCCTCGGCCTCCAGGCTCAGCAAGCCCGAAGGGGTTGAGCCGCTGGGCCGCAACGCCGACAGCCAGGTCTGGGGCGGGAAGCGGTGGGCAAAAGGGAAGGCGGAGCGAGCGCGGTACAGGAACAGGACCCCGTAGCCCGCGGCCAGGAAGGCCTCGGCCGAGGTGGCACCGCGCCGCCCGCTGCTGAAGTTGTCCAGGAAGCGCACCGGCCGGGCTTCCAGGGGGACCTTGGTGCCGCCGGACGTGATCAACACCACCCGCCGGCCCTGCGCGCCCAGGCTGGCGGCGAAACGAGCCATAACCTCGGCGTAGCGCGCAGTTCCCGCAGGCTTGGGGAACTCGGCGACTAGGTCCATTTCCGCCATCAGTCCCTGGGCGCGCCACGCACTGGCTCACGCTCCACGGCCGCCGGCGCCGCGCCCTAGCCCGGCTCCAGGTCCCCGCGCAGCCGCAATAGCGAGGGGGCGGACCTTTACCTTACGCCGCACGCCGGCGCCAGACTTCTCCACGTCCGGGGAGGCGTGCCGGTTTTGACCCACAGGCGGCAGAGGTGACCCTGAGCTGGCGGGACTTGTGGGCCGGGCAGGCGTCTGGAAGGGCCACATCCCTTCATGTTGGTTTCCTCCTCCGGTAGAGAGCTGGCCGTTTTTGCCTCTAACCGGCCACCGTATAGGCCCTTCTGGACTTTGATTCCACTGGAGTCAGACTGCCCGGCCATTTAACCTTCGTGACCTACGGAGGGGAATTTTTAATTTTTTAAATAGTAATAACCTCACGGAGACACCCTAGATGTCAGTGGAGCTGCGCCTCTCCCCCCGGCGGTTGAATTCCTGGGAACGAGGCTGCCCGGTGGTGGTCACGTGACGTCGGCATCCTGCGCGTCCTCTCCAGGCAACCGTCCTGGGGACCGACGACGCTGCTGGCTGCAACATGAACATCATCTACCCGCTGGCGGTGCCTAAGGGGCGCCGGCTGTGCTGCGAGGTGTGCGAAGCTCCGGCCGAGCGCGTGTGCACGGCCTGCTCGGTCACGTATTACTGGTAGGCCCTGAAATGTGTCACCTGGGCCCCTCAATTCCCTCCCTCTCTCCCCATCACAGGTCTGGGTGCCCTGCGTAAGCCGTAGCACCAGCTCTGCCAGGGAGAACTCAAGGCAGCTTCAAGACAGGCCCCTTAAACTTCTGTGTGTGCCCCTTCTCCCACTCATTCGTCACCAGATGTTTTGTTGCCTGCCTACTGTGCACTATGCACTGTTCTAGGAGCGGAAGTTACTAGGGGAAACTTGGTGGATTGTGTGTCCCTCAAAGATCTAACATACCAAAGCGGAAAATAGATAAACTAACAAAAAGAAAACAAGATTATTTTCAGAGAGTCATAAATGCCATAAAGACAAAGGAAATGTAATGGGAGGTTGGGCAGACAGCCTCCCGAGGGTAGATACTGATGTGAAAACGAGGAGCAGTCTGCCGGGAGATGCTGGGGGAAGAGTAAGGCTCTGAGGGCCTAAAGACTGGTGTGCCTGAGGAACAGAAAGAAGGCCAGTTTGTCTGGTGCACAGCTAAGACGGTGAGAGAGGGTGGGGAGGGTCATAGAAAATGCGATGAGATTTCATTCATTCGGTATAACTTCCCCAGATCTTTGCTTCCAATTAGACCTGTTTTGGACCTGAGATAAAACTGCTAGGCTACTGATGGCCATAAACGTAGTCCAGAGCAGACCAAGTTGGTTTAAAAAGTCATTATAATAGTCCCTGCATGACAAGTACTGTCACCAAGGTGTGCTGTTTTCCTGGGACCTCTAAAGATGCATGGTGGCCAGGGCAGTATCTGAATAAATAATGTTTGAGATGATTCTTGAAAGGTCAGTAGGAAATTGCTAGGTGAGTGGACAGTGAAGACAGAGGACAGGGTACTCCTGGCATTTGGGTCTCTTTGGGGAAAGGCCAAAGGAAGAGTTTGTTCAGAGTCGGAGACAGAAGATAGTAGTGGAGGAAGCAGTCGCTGATTTTCAGACTGCAGACTGGACCCATTAGCAGGTCATGGATACATCAAAACCAGCATTTTAAGGAAAATGTACTTTTTTAAGGAAAAGAGTAGAATAACAAAGGAAGTATCAGAGCAATCCTACTTGAATTGTTTCCTGAAACTTTTTAGCATTTTATGTGGATACGTGTGTTTGTAATGGTAAAATGTATTTCATACTGAAAATTTTTTAAAACTACTGTGATAGGTAGGAGTAGGAGTTTAAGCCAAGAAGACACAGGTTACGGCCACATGGTGACATGAAATTGGGAAGTTTGGAATTTATCCTCTGGAAAGTCATGGCCGGTTTTGACGGGTTCTCCCGTGTGTTCAGGAAGGATGACAGGTAGCAGTGTGGAAGATAAATTGGAAGGTAGGCCCTGGAGGCTCCATCACTGATTAAGAAGTTGTTGCAGTTAGGGTGCCTGGGTGGCTCAGTCAGTTAAGGATCTTGTCGTCCGGGAGTTTGAGCCCCCCTCCGTCTCTGTGCTGACAGCTCAGAGACTGGAGCCTGCTTTAGATTCTGTGTCTTCCTCTCTCTGCCCCTCCCTTGACTGTGCTTTGTCTCTCTCTGTCTCTCAAAAATGAATAAATGTTTAAAAAAATTTTTTTTTCAAAGTTGTTGCAGTGGTAGTGGTGGAGAGTGAATTTACCTCTCTCAGACTGAATTAGGTGTCCCTCCTCAGTGGTCTCACAGCACTCTATATGTTCCCTGTCCTAAAACGTATGACACAGATTGAAATCAGTTGTTTAATAGTCCATATTCCTCACTAGGTCTGTATATCCCATGAGGAAAGGGAATAGCATCTGTGTTTTTCTTGGAGTGTCTTCATTGCCTTTAGAACACAATTCAGGATTTGCAGCACCCTGGTCATTTCTCTACCTTAATTTCCCACTACACTCACCCTCTCTTCTTCTTGATGTAGTTACCAAGGTTTTCTTTCAGATCTAATTTGCCGAGCCCTTTCCTGCCTCAGTGTCTTTGCCTGGGCTGTTCTCTCTACTAGGAACTTCCTCTTCAACCACAAGTCTTCCCAGCTCTGTTTCAGCCTTCAGTTCTCAGGAATGTTATTTTCCTGAAAGAGGTCTTTCTGGAAGTACTCCTCTCTTAGTTTTCTCTCTCACCTTTTTCTTCATTTTTCCTTTACTTTGATATTTTGTGTTTACTTGTTTAGTATCTGTGTCTTTTACTAATCCTACTGGCCGCACATACCACACACTCAGTGATCATTTGTTGAATAAGTGAGCTTCTGAATGGATAGTAAACCTGTTAACACAGAAGGAGGTGGCGGTGGGTGACAGATTGGGTAGGGGCCCCACAGTTTGAGGGCCTTCAGGTCCCTTGGGAGAGATGGCTAGTAAACAACTTCAGGTACAGGTCTGGCGCTCAGGGGAGAGATATCAGGCCCTTTGCCTGATATGAGCATCTACCTCTCTCCCTCTTGCCTTCATCCCTGCTGCCAGAAGTAATTCTGTAATTCTCACTTTGTAGTCACTTTCTACTCTCAGATGACTCTTACTTCCCTTCTTCGTTTTATTTTTTATTTTTTTAATGTTTATTTATTTTTGAGAGAGACAGTGTGAGTGGGGGAGGCGCAGAGAGAGAGGGAGACACAGGATCTAAAGCAAGCAGGCTCTGAGCTGTCAGCACGGGGCTTGACACGGGACTCGAACTCACAAACTGTGAGATCATGACATGAGCCAAAGTCAGATGCTTAACTGACTGAGCCACCCAGGCGCCCTCCCTTCTTCATTTTAGTTGTTAGCAAATGTGCTGTCTCAATTTTATTATGTTATATTAATGCAGGATATTATGTTGAATATGTGTAGAAGGACTGTCATTCATATGCTATCTTTTGATCTGTGTGAGACCCATCTGTGTATACCTTACAGTCTCTCGCACAGTGTCATGAAACAGTCGAAACTAAAAATGTGATGAATGCATGAATAAATTATTATCTCCTATGCCCTGTCCACCATTAGTTCCTTTCTCCTCTTTCACTGCCTTTAGTTCTCTTTAAGGTCTTCTCTCCCCTCCACCTCTTTTCTTCAGATTTCTCTATGCTTGTGTCCTGGGGATTTTAAGATATTTTTATAAAATAAAACTGAGGTCATTGTTCTGCATCTCAGAAGTGGAGTCTTTATTACTCCTTCCTCACAGGGTTTTGTGGTTGAGTATAAAGCATGTAGCATCATGCCTGAAACCAAACTGGCATTCAGTAAGTATTCTTTTTCTTCATTACAAATTTAAGGAGCTGGAAGGACAGTCAACTTGAATTTGGGGAAGTTTTTTTTTTTTTTATGTTTTTTTGCAAAAAAGTTTTTTTCTTTAAAATGTTTCTTAATGTTTATTTTTGAGAGAGAGAAAGAGAGAGACAGAGAGACAGAAAGACAGAGTGTGAGCAGGGGAGGGGCAGAGAGAGAGGGAGACACAGAATTGGAAGCGGGCTCCAGGCTCTGAGCTGTCAGCACAGAGTCCTATTGCAGGGTTTGAACTCATGAACCGTAAGATCATGATCTGAGCCGAAGTCAGATGCTCAACTGACTGAGCCACCCAGGTGCCCCAAAAGAGTTTTTTTCTAATTGTAAATGTAACTCATGTCACTATAGAGAATTTGAAAATATAAAAAATAAAGAAGAAAAATAATCCATAATCTCACAATGTAGAGATTAATAATCTGATATTTTGGTCAATTTCTTTATATTAGTTTCCCATAAATACAGCTGTTTTATACACTTTGTGTAATCTTGCATATATTGTTCTATATTGGATTATTAGAATGTAGCCAGGGAACAGAACCTTTGTAAGAAAAGGCAATTTTATTAAAATATACACTGAAACATTACAGAAAGTTAAGAGGCTTTAGTTTTGTAGGTTAGCAAATCGTAGCACACAGATAAGAGTGATTTGCAGTAAGTTTTATTTAACATGTGGGGCACAAATGAAAATGTTTTCACTGGTCAGGAAAAGAAAACAGTGAAGTGTTTGGTATTCAATAGTAGGAGACAGTAGGATCTGTTGTAAACTGCAGAATGAGTGTCCTGCCTAATGTCATCCAAATTTAAACATGATATTTTAAAAAACATGATAATGGTCGGGGTGCCTGGGTGGCTTTGTCGGTTAAGCATTCAACTCTTAGTTTTGGCTCAGGTCATGATCTCATAGTTTGGTGAGTTCTAGCCCTACATTCGGCTTTGCGCTGATAGCACAGAGCCTGCTTGGGATTCTCCCTCTCCCTCGCTTGCTGCCCCTCCCCACTCATACTGTCTCTGTCTCTCTTAAAATAAATAAATAAACTTAAAAAAAATTAAACAAACTTACTAAAAAACAAACAAATCAAAACTTGATAGTGCCAAACAAAAAATGTCTGGCTCACAGACTACTTGATTGTGGGCCCTGATTGAAAACATATTTTTCTCCTCTTTCTTTTTTTTTTTTAAATGTTTTATTTATTTCTAGGAGAGAGAGAGAGAGAGAGAGAGAGAGACAGCGTGAGCAGGAGAGGGTCAGAGAGAGGAGTGACAGACTCTGAAACAGGCTCCAGGCTCTGAGCTGGCAGTCAGCACAGAGCCCGACGCGGGGCCTGAACCCACGAACCGCGAGATCATGACCTAAGTGAAAGTCGGATGCTTAACCGACTAAGCCACCCAGGCGCCCCTCTCCTCTTTCTTTATGCATGACTCTGTGCTGGGTTTTAGGAGTTAGACAGATGAATAAGAAAAAGAGCTCATGAATATATAAATAATGCTCATTTATTTGGAAATATTGAGCATAGATATGTCAAATGCTCTCAGTGGAACAAAAATTCAGGCAGTTAAGTAAATATTTCCATTATTCACACAATTATTTAAAAAAACCCTATTTAATAAATACCTTATGGAACTCAACTTTTTCTATATCCTGGCTGTTAAGTGCTTTAATTGATTTATTTACAATAATTCTTTGTAAAAAATTTTTAAATGCTTTATATAATTTCTTTGATAGCAGTTATAGTTTAAAGAGAAAATACTTTATTGCATTTCTTTTGTCCCAGAAGGAAAGAGGGAGAGCTTCAACAAGCTATATGTTGTCTCTGACTGCTTTTGTGCTACAACAAGAGTTGAATTTTTACAACAGAGACCATGCAGCTCTCAAAAGCCCAAAATATTTACTATATGACCCTTTACAGAAAAACTTTGCTGACTCTGTGCTAGGTTATTGTTACCAGTTTTGGAATATGTATAAGTGGAATCAGTTAACTTAGTTACTGAGTAAAAATATTTAATAGGCAATAGAAATGCAAAAATTCATGATTTATGTATCTAACAATGGAGTCTCAAAATGCATAAAGTAGAGAAGGGAGAAAGAAATAATAGTTGGACACTTCAGTATTCCACTGTCAATAATGAATAGGAGATAAGCAAGGATGTACAAGGCTTGAACAATACTATAAGCCAACTAGACCTAACAGACATCTGTATACATATGGGATGCTTATGGAATATTCTCCAGGATAGACCATGTACTAGACCATAAAGCAAGTCTTAATAAATTTATAAGGGTTGAAATTATAGAAAGTATGTTCTGTAATCACAGTGGAATGACATCAGTAATCAATAACAGAAGGAAATTGGGAATTTATGAATATATGGAAATAACACAGTCTTAACCTGTGAGTCAAAGAAGAAATCACAAGGGAAATTAGGAAATGCTTTGAGATGAAATAAGAACAGAAATACAAATACTAAAATTTATGGGATGCAGTGAAAGCAGTACTCAGAGGGAAATTTCTAGCCATAAACACATACATTATAAAAGAAGTAATATCTCAAATCAATAACCTACCCTTCCACGTTAAGAAACTATAGAAAGAAAAGGAAACTCAACCCAAAGCTAGGAGGAAAATATTAAAGATTAGAGCAGAGATAAGTGAAATAGAGAATAGAAAAGCAATAGAGAGAATCCACAAAACAAAATATTGGTTTTTTAAAAAGATTAACAAAATTCACAGACCTTTATTTAGAGTGACCAAGAAGAGAACACCCAAATTACTAAAGTCAGAAATGAAAGTGGGGACATTGCTAGCATCTTTGCAGAAATCAAAGAGATTATAAGAGAATACGATGTACAAATGTATGCCAACAAATCAGAAAACCTAGATGAAATATATTTCTAATAAGACACAAACTAGCAAACTGATTCAAGAGAAAAAGAATATCTGAGTAGATCTATTAACTAAAAAGATTTAGCTAGCCATCAAAAACTTCCTGCAAAGAAAAGCCAGATGACTTCACTAGTGAATTCTATCAAATACTTAAAGAAAAATTAACACCAATTAGTTCTTCAAGATTCTTCAAAACCTTCAAATTCTTCAAAAACGCTTCCAAAAAAATAGATGAGGAAGAAAAAGTCCCCACTTCTTTTTATGAGGACCATATTACCCTAATACCAAAAACCAGACAAAAACATCACAGGAAAATAAAACAACAGATCAACATCCCTCATAAACATGGGTGCAAAAAATCCTCAACAGAATACTAGCAAACCAAATCCAGCAGCATGTAAAAAGGATTATACATCATGAGCAAGTGGCGTTTCTTATAGGAATTCAAGGTTGGCTCAACGTACTAATATCGATCAATTTAAGACATCATTTTAACAGATTAGAAGACAAAAACCACATGATAATCTGAATAGATACAGAAAAAGCATTTGATAAAATCCAACACCCTTTGTAATAAAAACACAACAAATTAGGAATAGAAAGAAACTTTCATAACTTGGCAAAGGGTATCTGTGAATAAACTTAGAAACACAAAGCTAACATCATATTTATTGATCAAAGACTGAAAACTTTCCCCCCTAAAATTAGGAATGAGTCAAGAATGTTAGCTTTATAATTTCTATGCAACATTGTTCTAGAAGTTCTAGTTGGGGTAGTTAGGCAAGACAATGAAATAAGAGGCATCCAACTTGGAAAAGAAGGAGTAAAAATACTTCTTTTTGGTTATGACATGGTCTTATATAGAGAAATCCCTAAAGAACCTAAAAAAAAAAAGTCTTATTAGAACTAATACATGAATTCAGCAAGGTTACAGGATACAAGATCAATGTGCAAAAATGAGTTGTATTTCTGTATGCTAGTAATGAACAATCTGAAAATTAGGAAAGCCATTCTATTTGCAATAGCATCAAAAAAGAAAGAGAGAGAGAGAGAGAGAAAGAAAGAAAGAAAAAAAGAAAAATTTAACCCAACAATGACAAGACTGTATTACACTGAGAACTAAATAACATTTTTGAAAGAAATGAAAGGCCTACATAAATGGAGAGACAATCCATATTCATAGTTTAGAAGACTTAATATTATTAAATGTTAACACTTCAAACTGATCTGCAGATTTAGTGCAATCCCTGTCAAAATTCCAACTGTCATTTTTGCATAAATGGACACGTTGATCCTAAAATTTATATGAAAATGTAAAGTACCCAGAATAGCTAAAAAGTCTTTTAAAAAGAACAAAGGGAGAGGACTCATACTTTTCCATTTCAAAATTTCCTGAAAAGCTACAGTAATGGTACTGACCGTGTGGTACTGACATAAGGACAGACATACAGATCAATGGACTAGAATTGAGAGTTCTGAAATAAACACATACATTTATGAGCAATTGATTTTCAATAAGGGTGCCAAGACCATTCAACTGGGGAAAGAATAGTCCCTTCCAGATGGTGCTGGGATAGCTGCATAGCCACATGCAAGAATGAATTTGGACTCCTACCTTACACTATACATGAAAAGAGCTAAATGCAAGAGCCAAAAACAAAACTCTCAGAAGATAGCATGGTTTTAGATCTGTGATTCGGGATTAGGCAACCATTTAGATAGGACACCAAAAACCACAAAGATCCAAAGAAAAAATAGATTTAAGACTTCATCACAATTTAAAACTTCTGTGCATCAGGGGTACCTGGGTGGCTCAGTCAGTTAAGTGCCTGACTCTTGATTTCGGCTTAGGTCATCATCTCATGGTTCGTGAGTTCAAGTCCCACGTGGGGCCCTGCACTGGCAGTGTGGAGCTACTTGGGAGTCTCTCTCTCTCTCTCTCTCTCTCTCTCTCTCTCTCTCTCTCCCTGTCTGTTCCTCCCTTGCTCTCTCTCTCTCTCAACATAAATTTAAGAATAAAATTTTGAAACTTCTGTGCATCAGATAAGCAAAATAAGTCAGAGAAAGATAATACTATTTAACTGATATGTGGAATTTGAGAAACAAGCAAATGAACATAGAGGAAGGGAAGGAAAAATAAAATAAGATGAAAACAGAGAGGGACACAAACCATAAGAGACTCTAAACGATAGAGAACAAATTCAGGGTTGCTGGAGGGGAGGGGGATGGGGGATGAGTTAAATGGGTAACAGATATTAAAGAGGGCACTTGTGATCAGCACTGGGTGTTGTATGTAAGTAATCAGTCACTGAATTCTACTTCTGAAACCAATTTTACCCTATATCTTAACTAACTTGAATTTAAATAAAGTCTTGAAAGAGGAAAAAAAGAATTAGAGATTTGTTATAAAGAAAAGGCAGATTTTTTTACAAATTAAGTACCCCCAAGACAAACTGTGTCAGAGAAGATTATCAAGAAAGTGAAAAGACAGCCCACAAATGGGAGAAAATATTTACAAATCCTGTATCTAATAAGGATCTTCCGTCTAGAATATGTAAAGGATTCTTAAAACTCAAGAATAAAAAGATAAAAGACCCAATTAAAAAATGAGAAGATTTGAATACACAATTCTCCAAAGAAGATACACAAATGGCCAATAAGCACATGAAATGATGCTGAACATCATTAGTTGGTAAGGAAATGCAAAATAAAATGACAATGAGATATTACTTCACACACACTAAAATAGCCTTAATAAAAAAAAGAATAAAAAAAGAATAACAAGTGTTGTCAAAGATACAGAAAAAGTGAGCTCCTCATATACTGCTGGCGGGCTATAAAAGGATCCAGCCTCTGTGGAAAATGGTTTGGCAGTCCTCAAAAAGTTAAAGATAGAGTACTATATGACCCAGTACATTCCATTCTTAGGTATGTGATCAAGAGAACTGAAAACATATGTTCACACAGAAACTTGTACACAAGTATTCATAGAAGCATTATTCATAATAGCCAAAAAGTAGAAACCACTCAAATGTCCACCAACTGATGAATGGATCACCATTAAAAGTGATACAGCCGTGCAGCGGAATATCATGCAGTCGTACAAAGGAATAAAATATTGAGCAATGCTATGAATGGATGAACTCTGCAAACATCATGCTAAGTGTAAGAAACCACACCCGAAAGGTCACATATTATCTGTTTCCTTTATGTGTAATGTCCCGAAGAGGCAAATACATAGAGAAAGTAGATTAGTGGTTTCTGGGCATCAGTGAGTGGAGAGAAAAATGAGGGGACCAGCTATAGAGCAAATGGAATTTTTTTTTTGAGAGATGGAATTGTCCTGGCATTAGATAGGGTGATGGTTTTACACCCTTGTGTCCTTAACTAAAAACCACTGAATTTAAAGTGTATTTAAAAATGGAAAAACAAGGAGCTCCTGGATGACTCAGTTGGTTAAGCTTCAGCTCAGGTCATGATCTCACTGTTCATGAGTTCAAGCCCTGCGTTGGGCTCCGTGCTGACAGCTCAGAACCTGGAGCCTGCTTTGGATTCTGTGTCTCCCTCACTCTCTGTCCCACCCCTGCTCACACTCTGTCTCTGTCTCCCTCAAAAAAATAAACATTTAAAAATGGAAAAGAAATGTAAAAAAAAAAAAAATTGGAGGAAGGGTCAGAATCAGGTAATAGGTTTGGGAATCATTCATAGAACTAAGGAATGGGAATGGATTCTCTGTAGGGCTGCTGTCCTGTCCAGTTAAGTGTTTAAAAATACCAAATCTGTATGTAAAACTCAGAAAAGCTTTATACCAGCCTGTCACAGTGCTTCCCTCTGGAGAGCTAAGAAACACCTGGCTCTGGAGTATAGGCTCAGAGTAACTACTCAAGCTCTCCACACCTATGCTTCCTTACTTTGAAATAACAGCTTTGGTTTTGTACTCAAAAAGTTAAATAGTTACTAGAAAAAACATCTGCTGCACCTGAGTCCACTGGGACTCAGGGCCATTCCCAGTGTGTTTGAGTCAATGTGCACACCCCGCCCCCGGAACAGAAAACACGGCAAGGAGAGCTCTCCAGAGCCAGTGGCACAGAGGCACCCATGGTTGGAAAGTGTCTTCTAGAGCCTCAGCAGATGGAAATTCCTTTCTCTTTCCCAAGAAAAAGACCCTCTCATCTGTCAGCTTTGGTGTGCAGATCTTCTGAAAATGGCCTCAGAACAGTGCAGAGGCAAAGTCGTCTTTGTTGTTACTAACCAAGCAGAAAAGCCGAACAGCCACAGTATCACCATGTGACTTCGGAATGTGACCCTGTGCCCGAAGAAACAGCAGCCTCCCTCCCCAACTGGTTTTTACCCCATCAAATAACCACATGGCAGAAGAGGGATTTGTGTCAGAAATGGCATTGGGTTTCCTGCCTGGTGGTATGTGTTGGGCTTACTTTTCTGATGTTTAGGGCTGGGCCAGTAGCGGGGCCAGGAGAGTCCTTAGGTCAGGCCCGAGGTAATGAAGTCCATGCTTTTCTTGGCAGTAGCGTGGTTCATCAGAGAGCTGACTGGGACAGCATCCACGAGAAGATCTGTCAGCTCCTGATCCCGCTGCGTACTACCATGCCCTTCTACAATTCCGAGGAAGAGCGGCAGCACGGCCTGCAGCAGCTTCGCCAGCGACAGGTGAGTCCCACGGGGCTGCTGCGGGGGTAGCTCATGGGTGCTACCCTAGGAGAGAGAGTGACCCTCTTTGAGGACGGAGACTTTGTTTTGTTTCTCTGTGCCCTCAGTACAGTTGTCCTCCGGTATTTACTGAATCTCAGAAGTCCAAGATCAAGGATAGGTATCAGCAGGCTTAATTTCTTCTGTGTACATGCATCCCTGGTGTTTCCAAATGTCTTAAAAATTTTTTTTTAATTTTTTTTATTTCTGAGAGAGAGAGAGAGACAGTGTGAGCAGGGGAGGGTCAGAGAGAGAGGGAGACACAGAATCTGAAACAGGCTCCAGGCTCTGAGCTGGCTGTCAGCACAGAGCTGGACGCGGGGCTTGAACCCACAAACCGTGAGATCATGACCTGAGCCGAAGTCGGCCGCCCAACCGACTGAGCCATCCAGGCGCTCTTCAAAACGTCTTCTTTAAAGGACACCAGTCAAATTGGATTAGGGGCCACCCTAATGACCTCTCAAACACTCCGTCTCCAAATGGAGTGACATTCTTGGGTTCTAGGGCTTAGAGCTTGAGTTTGGGTGGAGAGGGGAACAAAATTCACCCTTAACACCCATATATGCCAAGTATGTTGACAAGAGTGCAGGTATAGAGGAGGAGGTCAAAAATGATGCATGAATACAGTAGGGAATACGTAAAGGAGATTAAAAACCTTTTATTATGGCATTGATAGCATCTCACTTACTCTAAAAAAAATAGTGTTTTATAACCCGTAAATCTCAAAACACCAGATTCATCAATTTTAGTATTGTGGCACTTTGAGAACGGCCTTGGGACAATGCAGAGTTTAAGTTATTTCTGATATTTGCTAAGCAGGATAACTCCAGAAGGAAAGAGGAACTGTTTCTGTCAAAATTAACTGGAACAGAGAGTCAAAGTTTTAGAATGTCTGAAGACATGACAGTTTTGCTAAACCACAATTTTATGATGAATATAAGAATAATAATTATTGAATAGTTTTATATTAAACCCTCATTTATACCGATCAGTGAACTACGGTGAGAAGACACTTGTTCATGGCCCTTGAAGAACTTACAATCTGGGTTTACCTTTTTTCTATCACTGAATTTGGGTCTCATGGCCACCTTAATACAAGCAGGTTAGCTAGGAGCCCTGGACCAGTTCACTGGGTGTTGGCCTTGCTCCGGGTGTACCTATGCCCACCCTTGATGGTCTAGTTTTTTCTTCCACAGAAACACTTGATTGAATTCTGCTACACCGTAGCCCAGAAATACCTCTTTGAAGGAAGACACGAAGCCGCTGTTCCAGCAGCTTTGCATTCACTTCGCTTCCGCATGAACGTGTACGGCCTGAGCTCCGTAGAGCTTGTGCCTGCTTACCTGCTGCTGGCCGAGGCGAGCCTGGGTAAGGGAAATGACCTGAGATCCCCCGGGCCCCTGAAGGAGCACTACACTGGGTCACATCAGTGGCCGAAGAGTGCAGCCTTGTAAGTGGTACAAGAGCAGTGTTGCTGTCAAGTTTGCTACGAGTTAGGTGGGGAGGCAGATGTCATCAACCTTGGGCTACTACTGATGGAAGCCCACGATCAAGCTGGCCTACACAGAAGAAGGACATTTATGAGGACTCTGGAGTGTCCCAGGGGGATTGAGGCTTCGTGAGGCACTAGCATCAGAATACTGTAACCAACTAAGGCTGGTGCTCTGCTTCTCTCTTGGGCCATGCCTCTTGTCTCTGCTTCTCTCTTTGCGTCCGCTTTATTTTCCATCTCTGCAGACTTTTCTGCCCCGTGCCTACCACAGAAGACAGCTGCCCCAGAATAGCAGATGTAGCTGAATTTACGTGGAATCCACGTGTCCTGCAGGTTCAAGGAGGGTCATCGAAACTAATTAGCATCTGATTTCCATTGTTCAGTTCCTAGAAGAGAGGGTTGTGTTGACTCAGCTTGAATGTGGTATTTACCTTTATCTGCCTTTGTGTCAAGGTCACATGGTGACAGGAGTATAGGAACCTGCTCCCGTGGATGGAGAGGTGGTTCTGAGAGCGGGAAGCACAGACTTGGAAGAGCTCCGTCCCACGCAGGGGTTGCTCCAAGAAGAGAATTAGCATCTTGGAGGGGAATTAACCTTTATGAGCATCTGCAGTGTTTTAGGGACTGTCCACCACTTTATACATCTTAATAGCCACTATTTAAACAAACAAACAAACAAACTTTTAGGGGCACCTGGGTGACTCAGTCGGTTAAGCGTCCAGCTTTGGCTCAGGTCATGATCTCACAGCTTGTGAGTTCAAGCCCCACCGTCGGGCTATGTGCTGACAGATCAGAGCCTGGAGCCTGCTTCAGATTCTGTGTCTCCATCTCTCTCTCTGCCCCTCCCTCTCTCTCTCTGTCTGTCTGTCTCTCTCAAAAATAAACATTAAAACAAACTTTTAAAATGAAAGGCTGTTGGAAATACAGTACAATGAACTTTTTCCCCTGAGCTGCGTGAGGGTTAGTTGCTGGCTTGGTCCATTTCCTGCAAAGATGTCCTCCTTCATAACATAGTGTCACCATTATCTACTGTCATCTTCTAAGCAGATCCCATCCAAGTGTCTCCAACTGTCCCAATAACGTCTTTATAGCAGAAGGATACAGTTCAAAATCATCCTTCTCATTCTGTTCCCATGTGTTTTTAGTCTCCCTCCTTCTGGAGTAGCTTCGTCAGTCTTTCTTTGACTTTTATGGCTCTGACACTTTTAAGAGTAAAGGCCAAGTATTCTATAAAATGTCACTCAATTTGGGTCTCTCTGATGTTTCCTCACGACTGGACTCAGGTGATGTATCTTTGGCAGGAATATCACAGAGGTGGTGCTGTGTTCTTCTCACCTCATCCTGCAAGTTGGCACATGTTTTCAATTGCTCCAATACTGATGATACCCATTTAAGTTACTTTACTAAGGTGGTGTTTGACAGGCTTATTCTTTGTATACTCTTCCCTCTTTTGCAATTAGTAAGTATCTTATGGGGAGGTATTCTGAAACTATATAAATGTCCTGTTCCATCAAACTTTCTCTATATTCATTTATTTATTTATATTAGTATGGACTCTTCGTTCTCTAGTCTATTCAATGGATTAATATTCTTTTTTTTTTTAATTTTTTTAATGTTTTATTTATTTCTAGGAGAGAGAGAGAGAGAGAGACAGCGTGAGCAGGGGAGGGTCAGAGAGAGAGGGAGTCACAGACTGAAACAGGCTCCAGGCTCCGAGCTGGCAGTCAGCAGAGAGCCCGACGCGGGGCTCGAACCCACGAACCGTGAGATCATGACCTAAGTGAAAGTCGGACGCTCAACCGACTAAGCCACCCAGGCGCCCCATCAATGGATTAATATTCTATTACTATCATTAATTTGGTGCTTAGATTATTCTAAGTGGTGGCCCATTCAAACTGGCTTCTATGTCTCCTTGACACAACCCCATTGTTCTTTATCACTTTCCTGCTTTCTGGAACATACCTCCAAGGAGCCTTGTGGATTTTTTTGGTTGTTGTTTGGTTTGTTTGTTTGTTTTTGTTTTTTTTTAATGAAAATCGAATTCAGAAGCCAAGAGTTGTATAGCAGATATTTGCATTGCTGTCAGGGTAGGGTTGTTCCTAGGCCTTCTCAGTGGATAGAATTAGGGAATATGTATGAATATAATAATGCCTACACATTTTACATCTAAATCCATCATCTCTTGATAGATAGATAGATAGATAGAATTAGGGAATATGTATGAATATAATAATGCCTACACATTTTACATCTAAATCCATCATCTCTTGATAGATAGATAGATAGATAGAATTAGGGAATATGTATGAATATAATAATGCCTACACATTTTACATCTAAATCCATCATCTCTTGATAGATAGATAGATAGATAGATAGATAGATAGATAGAAAGATAGATAGATAGATAGATGAGTATGAGTCCATGCCAGTACTTCTAAGTTAAGTCCAGCACCACCACAGGGTTCAATCTAATTTCCTCCCATTCCATATCTGTAGTTCTCTGACAATGAGAATGCTGGCTTCCTTTTTCATTAACATATTTATATATTTCATCAGTTCCCCTGAATGAACCAATCTCCCATCTCCAGCCCTACTCTTTCCCCTTGCAGATGTCCTTCTCTCCTTCCATGGGCTCTTGACTCCTCATTCAGGGCTGCTACTTCTGCATTGATCCCCTCCTCACCAGCTTGGGCTCTTATTCCCCAAAACCAGGCCCCGTAACTGCAAGAATGCCCCTCCTTACTCTGCTTGGGTCTGGCTACCCATTCCAGACTGCCCCTCCACCTAAGCTACTGGGAAGAGCACTGGACAAGGAAATACAGCCCAGGTTCTGTGTATTTCTGACACTGACTAGCTGCAGGATTTTGGGAAAGTCTCCCTAGCCTAAGTCTCATTATTTCTCATCTGGACTATTGCTGACTAGCTGGCATCTGACCTCCCTCCAGTTTGGCCTCCACACAAAATATGATCAGACCACTCCACTAGATAAAGACCAGATTCTCCAAGCAGCCCTATGAGCTGCTTTGTTCTAATATGCTGTCACCTTTATGAATTCTGTCACCTCATCTCGCATCTTCTCCCTCCCTTTTAGTTATGCTGTCCTTCTCTCGTTCGGGAAGGCTCTTCTGTAGCCACTGTCCCCTCCACCTAATTCCTATTCATCTTTCAGGTCTAGGCTTGAGTTACTATCCCCTTGGGGCACCTAGGTGGCTCATGGGGTTAATCATCCAACTCTTGATTTCAGCTCAGGTCATGATCCCAGTGTAATCGGATTGAGTCCCGCATTGGGTTCTACACTGAACATGCAACCTGCTTGGGATTCTCTCTCTCTCTCCCTCTGCCTCTCTCCCCTGCTTGGCCTCTCTTTCTCTGTCTCAAAACAAAAGAATTAGAAAACTACTTTGAGGAATTACCGCCCCCTTGTCTGGAAGCCTCACCCAAGCCCCCAGACTGGACCAGGTTTCTTTTTATATGTCCCCTTAAAAACCTCTTCCTCTTCTGGGTGTACATATCTGTTGATGAGATTATTTAATTACAGTTCTCTTTCCCTCTAGACTATAAACTGAGGGAGAACCAGAACTGTCCCTATTCTCACTCATCAGAGTGTCTTCACACCCAGAGCAGCACTTAGCACAGAGGAGGTGCTGAAACTCGCCCCCTCCCGCAGAACCTGGCATCGAGTGGGCCCTGTGAAAGCATCTGTGCCCTTCACAGAATTGTTTTGAGGAATAAATGAGTTTGTGTGTAATGAACGTGAGAGTGCTTTGCAAGCTGGAATGTTCTGTCTAAATGGAAGCTCTCATTAATACCTCCCCCAGTCATTGACTGAAAACTATGCCAGCCTTTTTGTCAGTCTAAATAAATCACATTCTTTTTTTTTTTTTTTATTAATAACAGGGGAGGGGCAGCTGTCAGCCCAGCCTAAGCCTATCTTCTCACCCTGCACATGAGTGTCACTACTCCTTAAGTGGCTATTCCTTCTCTTTCTATTCCATATGCTACTGACATGACCCTTTAGGATAGTGTCCCTTCCTTTAGCAACTTTGTGTATCTAGTACCTCCACTCCATCCCTATGCCTGTCCAGGCAAACACTGTGTCAAAGAGAACATGCCTGAACTTACCCATTCAGCAGCCGCAGTCTCCCTTCTGACCTGCTTAGAGGGGTGCATTCCTCCTACCCCACTATCCCTGCTCTCTGGATTTGGGGCCTCAAATATTTTTCTCCCAGGATGCCTTTTCCTTTGAGATGCTTGTTATTTGCTGGTGCAGCTTAACTGCGGGGCCTTCCTTCAGCATGGCCTTCTTGAATGAAAACTGGACAGTGAAAATGAAATGTCCAGTATATGTCAGTGCCTTCTACCAATTCTCCCCAATCTAAATAATCTTTGCTAAGAACCATTTGCCTCTTCAAATTTGAGAGGACCGTGGTCTCCAGCTCTTATTTCACAGAGCAAATCCAGGTGGAAGATGTGACTTGCCACGCACGTCTGCACGAGCCAGGATCATGGGCATTGGCCTCTTGCTTCTAATCTAGGATTTTCCTGCTCCTTTACTTTTGTCACCAAGCCTTGCAGAATCTTCCTCCATAGTGGTAGTCACACTCCGTTCTCCATCCCCATAGTCCTTGGCCATCACTTTCTGACTCTATGGATTTGCCTGTTCTGGGCATTTCATATCAATGGAATCCTGCAATATGTGGCCTTTTATATCTGGCTTCCTTGACTTAATGCAATGTTTTCAAGGTTTATCCATGTTATAGCCTGGATCAACACTTCATTCCTTTCTGTGGCTGAATAATCTTCTACCCATGGATATGGATAGCCCACATTTTGTATATCTACTCATCAGTTGATGAGCATTTAAGTTGTTTCTAGTTTTTGGCTGTTATGGCTAGGCTGCCATGAACGTTCATGTACAAGTTTTGTGTGTGAATAAATGTTTGAGTCAATGAATAAATGAGTGAATGGGTGCTGACTCATATTTCATCATATGTTCTCTGGCCAGGGTATGAATTCTAACCTTCTCTACTTCATTTGGGCAGGTCTGGGCCAGATTGTCCAAGCTGAGGAATACCTATCCCAAGCCCAGTGGACAGTCCTCAAATCAACAGAATGCTGTCATTCCATCCAGTCTTTGCTGCATCGGAACCTCGGACTTCTCTACATAGCTAAGGAAAACTATGAGGAAGCCCGTTACCATCTGGCCAATGATGTAAACAAGCTAAATTACAACACCTGAATGTTTCTGAGAACAGCTATGCTGCATTTTGTTTGTTCTTTTTCAAACTGAGCACTTCTCTAAAGTGTTCTGTTTACAACTGACTGGCGAGTATTAGCGAGAATGCGGTTTTAACAACCTGAGTCAAGCCTTTCCACCTCCTGGCTGTGCAGCGTTGGGCCGAATCACATCACTTCTGCAAGCCTGAATGCTCTGAGGATAATAAAGGGAGGTAGAACAGCACACTGGTTAAGAGAAGGGCTTTACTTCTACTCCTGGTCATGGTCTTGGACCAATTATTTAAACTCTTTCATCAGGTATAAGACAGAAATCATCAAGTAGCCTATGCCTCATTGGGTCATTGAAAAGATTAATAAGACAATATCTATGCAGCATTTTGGCTGTTATTTTTACATGTAACATCAATGTTTCTACTTCAGAGCTGTTGGCATATGAAAGTTCCTTATAAACTATACTTTAAACTATAAAACTAGGTAGAAATGTTAGATAAGATGGTGATGAGGGCAGTGACTGAGCTATTATTCCAAAATTCATGATGTTTCTATTAGGATTTCAGTAGTGGACAATATTACCAGACAGAAAAGTTCCTGAGCCTGAAATCTGGACGAGGTTAGGGTCAGGATGCAGTCTCCATGCACGTTGGTTCTCTCTTCAGCCTCTCCATTGGGCAGCCCTTCCTCTGACTGCCTGCCACTGCGCAGTGTCACTAAATCCACCGGAAACATTCTTGTGCTGGTTTGTCTCCATACCCCCTCATTCCAAATCCATTCTCTGCTCTACTGTGCCCTGGGAGGCTGACCTCTGTGGACTACATGGCCGGACTCTATTGCTTTCCTACTTCTATTGGATTTAGAGAGTGAGAGGCATGACAGAGGAGTGGATGTTGGGAGGAGATAGAGATTGGGTTTCTACTCTCTCTGTTGCCTTCCTGCTGCACCCCAGTTCTGGCACGGGCAGGGCTCCTCCATGGCCACAGCTCCAGCAGGGGGCCTTCTCCCATAGGTCTAGCTCTTGTGGGGCCCTGGTGACCCTGCTTTCTCCCTCGCTTTGTCAGGAGTCTGGACAGTAATAGTTTCTTGCTGCTGATAGTCCCTAGGGCTTTACTAGCTCTTGTTAGTTCTTTGACCTCTATATGTCTCTTTAAAGAATCCTTTCATTAAATTGTCTTCAGGAAATGCTTTGAGGGTGCCATCTATTTCCACCTAGGAGACTAACTAGGAGACTTCTTCCTCTGCCTTTTCTCTCTATACTCTCACTCTACCACAAATTAAACAGACCCACAGATTCTGTCTTGAGCTGGGCCACACAGTTAAGAAGTAGATCAAACTCAGATTCATCTGCCTACCTTTCAAAACAACAACAACAACAACAATAACCAGAGCTTTGTTGATACGTATCATAGACTTGACCCACTTTAAGTATACAACTCAGTGATTTTTAGTAAACTCACAGAGTTGTGCAGCCATCAGCACAGTCCAGTCCACATTCCCATCACCCCTGAGATCCTGTATATCCATTTACAGTTTATTTCTCATTCTGACCCCCAGCCCCAGGCAACCACTTTTCCTCCCTAGATTTGCCTTTTTCTGGACATTTACTATAAGCAGAATGCTATGTGGTTTTTCCATCTGACTTCTGTCACTTAGCGGAATTATGTTGAGGTCCATCATGTTGTTGTGTCAATACCTCATTCCTTTTACTGCTGAGTAGTGTTCATCTTCTGGATATACAATTTTTGTCCAGCCATTTATCACTTGATGAACATTGGGGTTGTCTCCGCTGTTATGAGTAACGTTGCTGTGAATGTTTGTGTACAAGTCTTCGTGTGGACACAAGTTTTCATTTCTCTTGGGTGCGCGTCTAAGAATGAAATCGCTGGGTCATATAATAACTTCACTGTTGAACGTTTTGAGAGCTTGCAAACCATTTTTCACAGAGGCTGCGTTGTTTTCTATTCCCACCAGCAGTGGATGAGGGTTCCATTTTCTCCATGTCCTTGCCAGCGCTGATTTTCTGCCCTTTCGATGAGAGCCATTCCAGTGTGTGTGAAGTGGTATCTCACTGCAGTTTTTGCGTTTCTGTAATGACTGATAATGTTGAGTATCACTTCGTGTGTTATTAGTCTTTGGCATATCTTCTTGGAGACATGTTTATTCAGATCCTTTGCCCACTTTTTAATTTTATTTGGACTGTTGTAAAAGTTCATTACAAATTCTAGGTGTATAAGTTCTTTAAATCAGATACATGGTTTACAAAGAGAACTGAAGCACCCCTTCTTCCTCCTGCTATAGATTTATTTTGCCAGTTGTGCATTTGGAACAGAGGATATCAGGACCTCAGGAGGCTACTTCCACTTGGCTAATATCTTCTATGCCCTTAAACAGTTGAACGTGGCAGACACGTTGTACACCAAGGTGAGCTGGGGAATATGGGAGTGGAGCCTTGATACTGTGGCCTTCTAAGTTACACCTGTGTCAGACCATTCATGAGAAATTTGAGGCAGAGAGAGATGAAGTGATTTGCCCAAGATCACATGGTCTGATCCATGATATACTCCCACTTTTCTTTCTTTCTGTTTCTCCACTGGCAAACTAGACGAGGCTCAGGTCTGGCCTGATGCTCTGATTATGTCTGTTTTCCCAACAGATCTCTGAGATCTGGAGTAAATACTTGAACACTCGCTACCAGGTGCTCTCAGAGGCTCGCAACAAACAGATAGACTTACTGGGCAAACGATTTGAGACCGATACTGGCTTGGGTAAGTGGCAGCTCTCCCTGGGAAACAGAGCAGTGACTTCACCCCACCTAATCCACAGGGCTTGTCCCCAAGAGGGAGCGCCACTGTCCCTGTCACTAGCACACCAGTGCCTTCTTCTGTATTTTGCTGATGCGGACACTGAGATAGGGGAATCAAAGAGATTTCACCAGTGTTGGGAAGAACTCAGAGCCCTGGTACCACACACAAGCCTTTCTGGGGGTTCATAAGGGACAGATGTGGAGAGAAAAAGACCTACCAGAGCCCCCTGTGATTTCTGCAGAACCTCCCTTTCTTACATGTTATCCCTCAGGACACATAAGGCAAGGTAAACTCTCTCATGCTGCTCATTTGTTCTGGGGACTTCACCTCTTCCTTTACTGGGCAGTGAGCTCCTCAGCGGCAGGGCTGGGTCTCATTATTTCTCCGTCCCCAGGCTCTACAATGAGTGAGTGCTGAGTGGCACTGTATGACATCGTTCCCTCTGAGGCAATAAAAAGGGACAGAGGATCTAGTTTCTGCTCAAAAGAGACAGCGTAGTTGATGAGACAGAACCTACGGGAAATAAAAAGAAATTTCTACAAGTACAAATTATATTACAAGATGAGTTCTATAATGAAGAGGTGAGGACAGTTGGATGGTGTTGAATAGGAAAGACTTCTTGGAGGAATGGTTTTGAACTAAGATTTTTAAAAATTAATAACTTTATTCAGTTTTCTCTCATTATAAAAGTGGTGTATGTGAAAACAGAAAACTTGGGAATCATAGAAATCCAGGCAACCGCAGGGTTATGGTTTTTTCCCTTTCTGTCTTCCTCTCTAAGCTTAGTATGTAAAAAGTGTTGAGGAGTACGTGGCCCCAGATGACTCATAATAAGTCAATAAATGGTCGCTAAAGTAGGACTAACGCCACTAGGAGGAAGAGTAAACCAACTTACATGAGGAAGCAGAAAGGCTGTGGCTGAGGCACCCTTGGGTTTGGGAGAGGATTAAGCTGCTGGCTGCTGGAAGTCCCAGCTCCCTCCTCTTGCTCTCAGGCGGAAGCTAAGGGGGACCCAAGGAATCCCACTGGGACAGCCTCTGCATTTGGAGCCTAAGAAATCAAGAGTTTAGAACTCTGAAAGAGAGAAACCACAGTTCCCTCGAGACCGGGACCTGCTTGGGGTGAGCAGGCTTTATGGAGCTTCCTGAAACTGCCTGGCTTCTTGCTGGCACGCAGCCACAGACCTCCAGGGGAAGACCCCGCTGTGCCTTGTGCCCAAGGCCAGCGCCCTGTCAGCCCTGTGCTCACCCGTGAGGGGAGACTCAGCAGCTCCCCACAGCCTGTTTCTTCTTTCCAGCCTCCTCCCTTTCTGTTGCAGATGAAGCGCAAGAAGCAGAAGCCATTCAGATCCTGACTTCAATCTGGAACATTCGAGAATCTACATCCAACAAAGCCCCTGAAAAAGCTATCTTCATTCTAAATACCCTCGTCATGCTTTACTACCTAATGATGAATTCTGCAAAGGCAAGTGTCTCCAGAAAAGCGCCATGTCCAAAACGGAGGTCAAAGTCCCTCTAGTTGAATTCAGCTGTGTTTTGCGCAGCTGCACGGCCTTCTGTCCTCTGAGTAAGGCCTCACTTTGGAACAGTTCAAATGCTCGTGGTGTTTCTCATTTGTTGAGTCCAACCTGCATAATGGAAACAGCGCCGTCTTCTTCCCTAGGGACCTGCCTGTCACTAGCCTAAGTACTTCTCACGAACTAACACAGTGAATTGTCAGGCCGACTTTATGAAGTAGGTATTTTATTATTCCCACTTTACAGATAAGGAAACTGAAGCACCGAGAGGGTCCATTATTTGTCCAACTTCTTTGGGGGGAGGGGAAGTCACGATACACAAGGCAACACTTAATGTGGAATAAAATTCAGATCGTGAATAGCGCTGCCAAGGAAAAGGGAGCAGGCAAGGAGACAGGGAGGGCTGGCTGGAGGACGCCTTTCTGTGTGGGTGTCACGGAAAATTTAGGATTCCCTTCCCCCGCTCTCCCTTCCTCCCTACCTTTCTTCAGCAAAGTTTACTAAGCACCTTCTTCACACCAGGAGCTAGAGTAGTGGGTTCTACTCCAGTGTGATGGTGAAGACCAGGGCACTGTGGGAACACAAGGGAGGGACACTAACCCTACCTGGGATGGAGTAAGAGTGCTTAGGGAACGGGGAAACATTTCCATCGAATTTCCAAGCTTACACTACAAACACCTCTTTTCTACAGTCCCGGGTCCAGTTTTCTCCTGTGTACTCAAGGGAGTCCTTACCCCAAGGCATGTGAAGGGTGTTAGATCTGCGAGAGGGCCTTAGAGAATAGGGACACATACGTCTACTTCAGAGTGCCACCTCACTTCCTTTAGGTCTTTCCTCATTGTCTTCAACGAAGCTTTCCCTGACCCGCCTACTTAAAGCTGCAAAAGCCTGCTATGCTACTGGTGCTTCCAAGCCCCCTTTCCCACTTTATCCTTTTCCTTAACACATCTCACGTTGAAGATACGATGGTGTTTTACTTGTTTGTGGTGTTTATGGCCTCTCTCCCCCACTGTATTATAAGTTTCCCGAGGGCAGGAATTTCCACCTGCGACCATAGTACCCGGAACATAGTAGCCATCCAATAAATATTGGAAGGGAAGGAGAAAGTGGTGGAAGGAGGGAAGGGAGAAGAACCAACTGAATCTGTCCCAGGATGTCCTGTGAGGCCTCTGTCCAAGTAAAACTCTGGACCACAAGGCCCCTGGATGGCAAGTGACTTGTGGCCCCCATCACCCCTGTGCCTCCCGGTGTTGTTGGTTCAGAGGGTCCTGATTCAGATCCTGTGGAGATCTCGCTTCATTAAGAAGGTGTACTTTGTACTTAGTGTGTCAAGGCAGGCAGGTTTCTCTGGTCCCCCATGCCCACATGTGTGGCTAGCTGTAAGGACCGGTGGGTATTCACAAGTTTCCAACAAGTGGAAACTCCGAAAGTGGAAACTTTTCACACCAGTGGCTGGTGTGAGAGCTGAGGGGTCCTTTCCCATGTTTCTGGGTTGAGCCCAGATGGGGCTTCCCAATGTAAAGTTTTCCCACAATGACTCCCTTTTGTAACTGTAATTCTGTTCCAGGCACAAGAATATGCCAAGAGGGCCTCCAGTCTAGCCAAAGAACACCATCTCAGTGTCCATGAACAAAGTACCATTCAAGAGTTACTAAGTCTTATCTCAGCTGAAGGAGCTCATCCTGTTACTTAGTGACCCATGAACGCTGTGTCAGCCGCTACTCAAGGGGCTGTTGACCTTGTAATGCGTTCCAGCTTACACAAGTGCTTTGAGGTACTGTGACTCGCTGAAGGCTCCCCTTTCCCCCGGGACTGCACACACAGCCGTGTTTTTATTTTTAACACAGCATGTGTGAGGGACTATAGAGCTTTAGACATAAAAATCAGTAAAACCGATCTTCATTATGACCTTTGCCCTTGGCCTCTGGTGACTTTGTATGACTGAGTTATGTACTGTCAGCTTATTAATATGGTACTTTTAATTAAAGCACAAATAGTTTATCATTTACCAGAAGTCTCCCAGGGACACATGTTTCATAGATCTTAGCCAAGGAAGCATGTAGGGGATAGAGTTATACTGAGGCAAACTTTTCCTGTTCTACTGGCATTAAGGTAGTGTTATTCTGAGGTAGATTGTGACTTAAATGTCCATTATAGTTCTTAGAACAGTCACTGAGAAAATTACTCTGAAGGGTAGCTACAAATCAACAAAGAAATTAAAACAGTCCACTAGAAAATATCCACTTAGTGAAAAGAAGGCAGAAAAGGAGGAACAGCAGAAGAACAAGATATGAAACGTATCAAATACAAGTAGCAAAATGTGACACCCATCCGAGGTCTTTGCAGGGCACCCAGCCTGGATTAGCTGAGATACCATTCCAGGCTGGGACCTTTCTTTTCTTCAACAATGACTGAAGCAGACATGAGCCATCTATACTGATGGAAAGGATAGAGTGCAGGCCTCCGTGGCAGACATACCTGGGTTCAAAGCCCTGTTCTCTCACGTTAGTAGCTTTGTCACCTTGATCCCCCCCATAACCTCATCCATTATTGTTGTAAAATGGTCCTGGTGTGACCATGGCTGTACTGGCTCCTCCCACTGATGACCCTGGTCATTTAGCACATCCTTTTTTCCCCTCCAGATCTGCCAAGCAGCCTACCCATTAGCACTTTGCATCTTGAGTAGATCTGCATCCAAGGGAGAGGATGTCGGGGACCTGTGGGACAGCTTTTTTTTTAATTTTTAAAAAATTTTTAATGTTTATTTTATTTTTGAGACAGAGAGAGACAGAGTATGAGTGGGGGAGGGTCGGAGAGAGAGGGAGACACAGAATCTGAAACAGGCTCCAGGCTCTGAGCTAGCTGTCAGCACAGAGCCTGACACGGGGCTTGAATCCATTGACTGCGAGATCATGACCTGAGCTGAAGTTGGCCGCTTAACCGACTGAGCCACCCAGGTGCCCTGCTGTGGGACAGCTTTATGCCCCTCCCTGTAAATTAAGTCACCCCGGTATTTACAATAAACATATGTCTGGTGTGCCATGCTGCCCCTTCAGGCCTAGGGAAAATCTGCTGGAACCCCCATTCCATACCTGTGGGTTTCTTCTGCTTCTCCACCATGGCTAAAGTCACAGGGCCTTACTTCCTGCCACACGCCTGGCACTCCGGATGCATCGTCCTCTGTGCAGTTCATCTCGCAACTGTTGGTTCCTCTCTCCCAGAACGCACCCCTGCTGCTTGACTCTCAGCCCCTGACCCCAGATACGAGTCCGCTCTTTCAAACAGATGTCTGCTGAAGAGTTGGAGGGGTGCAGAGGGGGATCAACAACTCTTCAGCAGATAATTGAAAAGAAAATATTGGAACTTCCCTATTCAGAAGAAGTCTGTCAAATCCATTTCATTGAACCTAGCTCTCTCCTCAGCCATACTCAAAGGCCCCTTTCTCTTTTGTCTCCCCTTTCATATCTGTTCTCTTTCTTCTCCACGCTGGAGTTCTTGTTCATGAGTCCTTCCCCACTGAATCTGTTTTTTTTTTTTTTAATGTTTTTTATTTATTTCTGAGAGAGAGAAACAGCATGAGCAGGGGAGGGTCAGAGAGAGAGGGAGACACAGAATCCTAAACAGGCTCCAGGCTCTGAGCTATCAGCACAGAGCCCGATGCGGGGCTCAAACCCACGAACCGTGAGATCATGACCTGAGCCGAAGTCAGATGCTTAACCGACTAAGCCACCCAGGTGTCCGCCCCCCCCCCACTGAATCTATTTATAAAATTATTGTTTAAAGTGTTTTAGTTTATTGTTCTTTTTGACTGATGTTCCTCTTGATCGTGGGCTATAATCTCCTTTTTCACATGTTTAGTAATTTAATTGCCAGTCTTTCTGTTTTTCAAACACTTGCATTTAAGGCTATACATTTCCCTCTAAATACTGCCTTAGTTTATCCTACATAGTATGAGTTACAGTATTTTAATTGTCATTTTGTTCTAAATATTTCCCTTTTTTTCTTTTAGAGAGGTAGCACATAAGCGCAAGCTGGGTAGGGGCAGAGGGAGAGGGACGGAGAGAATCTCAAGCAGGCTCTATGCTCAGCATGGAGCCCTATGTGGGGCTCAGTCTCATGACCCTGAGATAATGACGTGAGCCAAAATTAAGAGTTGGACACTCAACCGACAAAGCCACCCAGGCACCCCTGTTTTTGTTCTAAATATTTCTTAATTTTTTATGTTCTATGACTCTTAATTTTTGAAACAAGACGACCTTAAATGCCTCCTTGTTGTTGAATCCTAACTTAATTTTATTGAGGTCAGTTGCGTACAACTCTGACTTTTAGAACTTTGTTGAGATTTGCCTTATCTCCCAGGACATGCTCAATATTTGGGAACATTCTTTGTGTGCTAGGAAAGGATTATTGAGCACATCACCCTATGTATGTCCATTAAGTTGACCTCATTCATACTTTAAAATCTTGCATATCCTTGTTGAATTATTTGTTTATTTCTGGGAGAAGTATATCAAACCCATCCAGTATCATTGTGGGTGTATCTCTTTCTCTTTGTGGTTCTGTCAATTTTTGCTTTATATATTTTGACACTTTATTATTAGATAAGTGCAAATTCAAATATTAGATCTTCCCAGTGAATTGAATCTTTATTATTATTTTGTATCACGAAGCAGTTCTCTTTGTCTTTAGTAATACTTTTGACCTTAGAGTCTACTTTGATCTGATATTCACATATTTCCTTTTGGGTTGGAGTGCTTAATCTCAAGTAGGCATCCTCATTATTTCCTTCAGCATTTACCTCTGCTTCCAAAGGGAAGCTTGGAACTGTACAAGTTCCCCATATCACTTTTCTTTATGATTCTGTATTGAACTTAGCCAATGAGAGACAACTGCACAGGATTTGGAAGCTGGATGAGAAGGAGCAGCTATTAATCCTCCTGAAAATCACCCAGTTGCTTTCCTGAAAGCAGATTTTCTGTGAAAGCAGCTTGCTGACCTTTGGTCCCTGATCTTTATCACCCAGCTGTTTCAAACAAAGATCATTGAAGCCTCTGATTCCCTGTATTAAATAAAGCCCTTTACTCTGAACGCCTAGAGGCTTCCGTTTTCCCAACTAAATCCTGACTGAAACGCTTGATATTTCTTCTTTCAATCTTTTATTTTCAAACAGTATCCTTACTTTTTAGATATATCTCTTGTAAAACTATAATTAGATATTTTTATATTGGCAACTGTTAAAGAAGCATTTGGCCACTTACATTTTATTTACACACTGAATTATTTGAGTTTAAAGCTACGATCTTATTTTGTGTCTTCTATTTGTTCTGCATGTTCTATTTTCTTCTTTCTTTTGGATTGACTACATTTTTTTCATTCTATTTTCTCCTCCTCTCTACTCGATTGTAGGGTATGTACCGTGTTTCCATTCTTTCAGTGGTTACCCCAGAAATTCAGATAGTCATTCCTAACTTAACAAAGTCTCAAATTCTTCAGGATGTTTACTCTTATCCTGAATAATACAGGATCTCTAAAACCTTTTAATTCCATTTACTGCCCCCTATCTTATACATTATTACTGTTATTTATTTTAAATATATTTTATGGGCCACCTGGGTGGCTCAGTCGGTTAAGCATCCGACTCTTGATTTCCACTCAGGTCATGATCTCAACAGTTCGTGGGATCGAGCCCCTTGATGGGCTCTGCACTGACAGCACAGATCCTGCTTGGGATTCTCCATCTCTGCCCTTCCCCCAACTCAAGCACTCACACGCCCTCTCCCGCTCTCTCAAAATAAATACACCTTTTAAAAAGCCCACAAGTCACAATTATTATTCTATAAAGTCATCATAATCCTTCTTGCTTTTCCTACATTGATCTGGGCTCACATTAGTGATACATCCTTCAGTATTTCCGGTAGTGAGGGTGGGCTAATGGCAAACTCTCAGATTTTCCTTCTTTCATTAATCTGAAAATGTTTTATTTTGCCCTCATTTCTTTTGACTCTTCAATGAAAATGTATTTCATTTTCATATGCGATACAGTGATGCAGGACATAATCTCAATTCCAGAGACCTCTGCGAAGTGTGGCTTACTACAATCAGGTCAAAGAGAACCAGGAGTTTTGGTGATGCTCTTTGTCCTCCACAGAGTGTCTCTGGTCTTTCCCACCAGGTTACCGTATCTTCCCCATGCATCTTCAGCAGAATTTGCAGCCATGGAGCTGAGGAATCCCCCTTGAAAGGTCTAGTTAAATTTTTTCTACCAGCAAGTACATGTTCACTGTTAAAATCTGATCATGTTGTCTATGAACCTTAACAGAAATTCACTTTGAGCAGTTGCTCTGCCTTCCTCCTATGTGACCTTTAATCACTGACAGCTGTGGAGCGGTGCTGTGTCATAGGTCCTCAGATGACCAAGCTTAGTAACAAATTGCTTTAGCACCAGTGGGTCCCCCTGCAGAGGTACATGTACAGGCAAGTGAGGGGTCTCTGTATTCACAATGGCCCAATGAAGTGCAACATCTCTCAAGAATAACAGGTCACGAGAAACAATTGTTTGACAAAGTAAATACTTCAAAAAAAGATAACGAATCGTTACTTGAGTGACAGACCATGTCATCATTTTGTTTGATAGAAAAAGTATGTCATTCCTGATATTCATCAGTATTGATGGCAATGTGATGGAGATAAATCTTTTTGATGTCTACAAACATTGCAAAGTCTTCAGAAAGCATGAGCAGGCTTTAAAAACATATGAACAAGCTTACTATTGGGACCAGATTATAAGCCTAGGATTATATATTATAAAATGGTTGTCTTTTACAATATAAAATAATATAATAATATAATATAATATAATATAATATAATATAATATAATATAATATAATATAATATAAAAGGTTTGTGTTGCAAACCTTTGTAAGGATCATAGATCCCCCAGAACATCTTAATCAACAAGGCAATAAAAGGTTTCAGTGACAAAAAAAACCATTCATAATTTGAAAGTCAAGTTTCACCACAAGAAATAAAAGTGTACATGGGGGATGGGAAGATAGTAGCCAAAAGTAAGTACTGGAGTTGTGGTTCACTTTCTTCTGTTTCTTTTTTTTTCTTTTTTAAAGTTTATTTATTTATTTTGAGGGAGACAAGGATGGTGTGAGCAGGGGAGGGGCAGAGAGAGAGGGAGAGAGAGAATCCTAAGCAGGCTCTGTGCTGTAAGCACAAAGCCTGAAGTGGGGCTCAGACTCATGAAACTGTGAGATCATGACCTGAGCTGAAACCAAGTGTTGGATACTTCATTGAGTGAGTCACCCAGGCGTCCTTACTTTATTCTGGTTTGAGCAAGCAGTTGGCATCATTCACTCAGGTGGGGAGGCTCTGGAGGAGGAGTTAGTGAAGAGAGGAGAACAGGCACTCAGACTGGGGCAGGGCAAGACCGAGAAACAGGTGAGACATTTGAGGATAGAAAGGTAGGCAGCTGGGCATGCGTTCTCGCATTAAGAAAAGCAGCCTACGGGCACCTGGGTGTTCAGCTGGTTAAGCGTCCGACTTTGGTTCAGGTATTGATCTCATGAATTTGAGCCCCAGATAAATTTGAGAGTATCATGTAGATGGTAATTAATACCATAGAAAAGAAGGAGATTTCCTATGGAAAAGAGAGAGAAGAGAGAAAAGGAAATGCCCCCAAACTGAAGGATTAATGGAGTGAACCCAGCAGAGGAGGCAGATGTAATTTCAGATTTCTTCAGACTATTTATACAGAGAATTCCTGTGTAGCTTTCATCCAGATTCCCCAAATGCTTCATACTGCATTTACTTTATTATTTTTTTTTCTCTCTAGATATTCACTGTTTTCCGAACCATTGGGAAGTAAGTTGCAGACATAATGCCCCTTTACCTCCCCAACA
The DNA here is from genome assembly GCA_017311185.1 of Proteles cristata cristata. Classification (NCBI taxonomy): domain Eukaryota; kingdom Metazoa; phylum Chordata; class Mammalia; order Carnivora; family Hyaenidae; genus Proteles; species Proteles cristata. Next base: position 81,131 of record JAESUZ010005111.1, read on the forward strand.
TTTAATGTGTTATTTTCTAAAAACAGGGACACACTCTTGTATACGTTCATCAGAGCAATCATAACAATCAGGAAGTTAATACTGATCTGATACTATCAGCCAGTAAGATCCAGCCCTTATTCAGGTTTCACCAATTGTCTTTATGTTCTTAGTAGCAAAAGAAAATCCCAGAGCAGGTAGTGCATTGGTTGCCCTGTGTCTTTTTTTTTTTTTTTTGATTTTTTAATGTTTATTTCTGAGAGACAGACAGACAGAGCACAAGCAGGGGAGGGGCAGAGAAAGAAGGAGACACAGAATGTTAAACAGTCTCCAGGCTCTGAGCTGTCAGCCCACAGCCCGACGTGGGACTCGAACCCACAAACTATGAGATCATGACCTGAGCTGAAGTCAGACGCTTAACCAACTGAGCCACCCAGGCGCCCCAGTTACCCTGTGTCTTTGGTCAGAGGTGTGCCTTTGGGTGTGACACAGTGAGCTGCTTCTCAGATGTCCTCTCAGTGTCTCATGAGAAATCCAGCCAAAATTTTCTTTTCTTTTAAAGTTTATTTTTGAGAGAGAGAGAGAGAGAGAGAAAGCATGAGGGGCAGAGGGGCAGAGAGAGAGGGAAAGAGATAATCCCAAGCAGGTTTCCACACTGTCAGCGCAGAGCCCGACACAAGCCTCGAACCCATGAACTGTGAGATCCTGACCAGAGCTGAAGTTGGATGCTTAACCAACTGAGCCACCCAGGTGATAGCCAAAAAGTTCTAACAAACGAAGAAGCCAAAGATCTTTGGGAGATCTGAAAGGCTGTGATTCCCTCAGGGTACAGTAGATCTGAGGTTGGGGAAAGAGGTCATCCTTGCGAGAAGCCTCTTCCCTGATTTAGGAAATCCCTGCAATGAAAGACACAGCCGCAGAAGCAGGGGGTGGGTACCAGAGTGACAGCCAGGTGGGTGCATGGAGGCTGGGGAAGTCTCAGAGGAAGACCACAGGACCCTGGAAAAGAGAAGGGGAGCTTCATAGGTTTATTCCTAGAGGAGAAGAAATCCCAAGATCCAACAAATGGGGAGGGTGTCTATAGCCAGCTGGTGTCCCTCCAGGAGTGTCTCCACTGGTGCCATGGTTTCTGTCAGGGCCATAATTGGGCCAGTGTACCTCCTGCCCCATCAGACACCCTGGTCTGCAGCTCGTCTAAAGGTAATTCTGAGACAACTTGGGGAGTTTGAGATAGAATGGGAAATGGATGGGGCGCCTGGGTGGCTCGGTTGAGCGTCTGTCTGACTTTGGCTCAGGTCATGATCTCATGGTTCATAAATTTGAGCCCTGCATCAGGCTTTGTGCTGTCAGCGCAGAGCCCACCTCGGATCCTCTGTCCCCTTCTCTGCTCCTCCCTCCATCCCCCCCCAAATAAATAAACATTTAAAAAAAAGAATGAAAGTGGGTGGTATCAAGGAATTGTTAATTTTTTTAGATGTGGTAAAGGTGTAAGGAAATGCCTTCTTTCACAGAAGAGATACATGCTGAAGAACGCAGAGGAGAAAAGATGTAGTGCGTGGGATTTATTTTAAGTGCTTAAGGAAAAGAAATGAGTAGATGCAGTAAAAATAGAAAATTTTGATAATTTGAAATCTGGGTGGTTTACTAAACTATTTTCTCTACTTTTGTGACCTCTGAAGATGTTCATATAAAATAAAAGGAAACACAGGTCACGTTCCCCAGCGTGTGGGTCGAAGCACAGGTATGGTATGACAGTAGTGATCCCCAGATCATCACTGGCTCAACAATGGAGCATCACCCCTGCCATTCTCTTGCCCCAACCTGGGCTCCCTCCCCCTCACAAATTGAGGAGAACAGCCCAGGTTCAAGGGTCTCAGGCCTCGTGCTGACCACAGGGAGTTCCTAAAGGTCTGAACACAGTTTCTGCCAGGAAGCCCTGTGAAGTGTGATGCAGACATAGGTGCCTCTGGCTCCGCCTGACCTGGGAGCATTCTTCAGATGGGTACGCAGATCTTTCAGTTCTCCTGCGACCCCGACTGCACCTCATGGCCATTGTTAATGGATTTCAGCCCTCTCTTGCTGTTTGAATCTTAATTCAAATGTCAGCCCAGGAGAGTGCGAGAGGCAGGCCCCATGACAAGCGCCCACCATCTGCATTAGTATTTTCCTCCATCATTTTGACAGTTGAGAGCTGGCAATATTACAATTCAGATGACACTCGGCACTTGAAAGGAAAATTATGGTTTTTCAGAATGCAGCTGGTGTGCCAGTGAATGGGATGAAGTTTTTGTGAAGCTTTCCCCCTCCTTTTGTGATATGAAAATAACAAAATGTAGATTCAGCATGTGGTTCTCACTGAAAAAGGCACAGAGTTTGGAGAACAAAGGAAAACAAAGCATTTTGTCCCATGGTACTAATTTTAATAAAAAGCAAAGACAGCAAAACAATCATTTAGAAATGATTTCTTCCCTGTCGGAGAAGTTAACATTGTTATTGCTGTAGAAACCACTTGGAAATAAGCTCCTTTGGTGCCTAGTTAAGATATATCCCTTTGAGCACATTTTCCAGTTTGCCAATTATGGAGGAACTAAACTCACTTTCCTGGAGGGAACTGAGCTGAAGCCCAGCCCGCGGTGAGACGGAACTTCACACATGACTCTGTTAGGTTTAGGAGCAAACTAACACATTGTTCATGCGTGAGAAATAGAGGCAAGACAAAATATGCAGAGAAGCAGCGTTTTCGAGTGCTTTTCTTTGCCAGCTCTGCACGGTAGACCAGCACGTTCACGTCTGAGAAATACATCACACAGGCCACCTCTTTGGACTTAGGTGTGCCAGTGCTTACGTGGCTCAGTTTCTTTCTCGGTCACCCAATGGTGGTGGTGTGCTGACGAATGTTGAACAACCAGCCCTCTGTGGGGTACATATCCCATTATGGCTGATTTCAAGTTGCCAACATGATGTCCCTGAATAGGGGCGTTTGAAGAGACACGCATGGCGTTTCCACTGCACGGCTACAACAGACAGCGTTAACTTCACGAGCACTGAGAACAGCAAAATGTAGTAAACTAATTAGGAAGTGATGAGTTTTGAGTATTTATTACCTATGCTTTTAATATACTTTAATTGTAGGTTTATAGAATTTAATGTTCAATGATGGCCGTGTTTAAAAACCAGCTCCCCGAATTCCTGAAAAGGTAACAGTCCACTCTCACGGGCCAGTGCTGGCTGGCTCCAGCACACCTCCAACACTCTGGGGAGGACTAAAACGAACCAGCCACCTGCCCAATCCTGCCTTCACAGAGACCTTTGTTAGTTCTGCAGAGGGCTCGAGAGCCCCAGCTCCCCTTACAGGAGACAGGAGACAAGCGTTCCTTGTAGACAGGAGATCCCGGGAGTCTCATTCAAGACAGACCCAGGACAGCAGGATTTTAGCCACTGTACAGGCTACTTCCAACTGATCTCAGGGCTGTCATCCCTGCCAAGTCCAGATGGTGCCATTGGGCCACCGGAGTTCCCTGCACCACCCTGGACTTCTGCACTCCTCTCACCCTCTGTTTGAGATTTAATTCAAGTCCCTGGCACCTCCTCCTTCCATCTGATGCAAGGGCAGCAAACCTAATACAGGAAAAGCCAAAGAAACAGGTGGTAAATCATCCAAGGTCAGTCTGCTCACCAGCTTCCCAGCCTCTCAGTTGTCTGAGGCAGTCTTCCCCAAATATAAGACTAAGCCAAATACACCACCTACATCTTACACTCTAGCATCACCGAATCTCAAGTACGGATGGGACCTTCCAATTATTAAGCCTAAGCCATGGCAACTTGAGCGGCTGCCAGCCCTCCTCGCCCTCCCAGCTGTAAAGCTGCTGTCTGCCAGCTTTTATCTCCTGGCACAGAGCCATGGTCACGGGCAGGAGCTGTTTGTGTGATTGCTGACGGGGAAGGAATCAAGAGGAAAGGAAGCTGCTGAAGGCTAGGCATGTGGCTAAGTGCTTCACATTCAAGATTGTGTTTATTTATCACCTGTAGAGGAGAGAAACAAAGGTTTGGCAAGATTTAAGTGACTTTCCTGAGGTCTCACAAGCTAGAAGTCGGGGTGTGAACTGGGGATGTCCATCCCAACTGACACCACTGACGTTAGTCCTCGTTGCCTTCCATAGAGTGTGACGATCCTGACAGCTAGTTGTGATGATACCTGGCTAGCAGAATGGGAATGAAATATCACCTTGAGAGAGGACACTCGAGTTTGTCTTGAGGAGGGAGCTATCCTTGTTCAGGGAAATACCTTTAATTAGCCAGTGGTGGCGCGCCTGGATGGCTCAGTTGAGTGTCTTGACTCCTGGTTTCAGCTCAGGTCATGATCCCACGGTTCATGAGTTCGAGCACTGCATCGGGCTCTGTGCTAACAGCATGGAGCCTGTTTGGGATACTTTCTCTCCTCTCTCTGCCTCTCCCCTGGTCAAGCTCTTTCTCTCTCAAAATAAATGAATAAACATTAAAAAGAATTTTTTAAAATAAGTCCCTTGTTGGAGAAGGGAAAATCTTAAAGGTAAGGGCATTGGCCAAAATCAAATTAAGGAAAGGACTGGCGATGCTATCGTACAGAGAACATAAATGAATTGGGTCTCTCCCAAGAAGGGAGACAGGTACTTGTGGCGTGGAAGGTGATGGGTTCCTCTGTAGCGTTTCAAAAGAGCATTTAATGAATGGGAGTGCCACGTCTGCAATGCAGCTTCCTCTCACATCCTTGAAAGACACATAACCACACGCGTGGGCACGCATGCGCGTGTGTGTGCACAGACCACACACACACATACACATCACACTGGCTCATTTGAATTTTTTTATGTGAAAACGGGGGACAGAACGGAGCTTCGCATCAGCCGATGCACTGCAGGGATGAGACTCCATCGTTGCTTAAAATGAGGTAGCAGACGTCTGGGGTCACTTGTGGCTGCCACAATGTAAGCGCCTTAGAAATCGCAGACATCCCAAGGCCTGGTTATCAGACTTGTCTGGATCTCCAGGGGTAGACGGTCCTCAGCTGACAGGAGGGCTACAAGAGGTAGGGACCTGACCCAGTGGTTGGCTGCAGGTGGCTGCAGGTGGGGCTGAAGTACGAAGTGGGAGCGCACTTTTGGCTTTGTGGCTGACTACAGCGGGAGCATGTGTGCCAATCGTCAGGGGTGCCTGACGGGAGAAATGCGGGACTTTCAAGCCGTTGGCTTCCACAGAGGCCCATAAAAGCCTCCCTCTATAAATCCAGGAAATTCTGCAGAGAGGAAACAGAAGCCAAACGGGGGCTGAGGGAGCCTTCAGCCAGCTCAGCGGGAACCTGCCCCTCTCATCTCTCACTGATGGTGTGAGGCGGGGCTAAATGGTGTTAGCCAGTCTGAAGGCCCAGGCCATATGCCAGCTTGCACCATGGGGAATCTCATACACACCTGCGGGGCTCTCATTTACAAGCCATCCAAGAGCCGAACCCTTCAGAGCTGGCACATCTACACTGTGTTGATCCAGAGCAGAGGCTCAGCGGGAGAAAGGTCAAAGGGTAAGTCCAGGATGGGAGCAAGTGCTGGGTGTCAGGGAAGCACAGAGCCACCTCAGGCAGTAGGCTCAACCACAATGGGGAACCGGACGGCCCGGGCCCCAGCCCTGTGGCTGACTCGCTAAGTGGTCTTGGCCTCTGGGATTCAGATCCTCCATCTATCACATGGGTAACTGAACTGGTGTCCACGGTGCTGTTGTTCCTGTGTCCTCAGATCTGGCTTGATGGGTGACTTCCCCAGTGTTGCCTCGAAGCACAGTGAACATGAAATGGCACAGTGAGACCACCAGCCGGGTCTGGGATGCTGGCACACGGGCCCAGGAGAGTGCCACATGTGGGCACAGGAACCACACTAGGAGAGGGAAACGGGAAAGCTTGAAGGAACAACGTTTTCGTATTCAGCTGTGTGAGTTTTGGAAGGGAGGGCTGCAGGGTCCGACTGTAGACTTGGAAAGGAAGAATAATAGTTTTAAGGAAGTATTCAAACAGTGTGTTCCTGAGATGGGGGTTCTCTGGGTAAAAACACTTTAAAGTCGTGATCTGATCTGGAATCTCAGAGGCAAAAACAGGACCAGGCTTGCTGCAAAGCTGCAACCGCAGATCGAAGAACACTAACTTCAGGGACAGTGACAAAGACGGCTGTTGTCAGAGCTCTTCCCCAAACATCTGCATAGACTTAGAGCAAATAGAAGCCTCACCTTCAGGTGCAAAGGTATGAAGCTGAAGTGCCCTGTTATACTGGCTTTGGGTTCACTGACATGGCTCCTTGGACCCACCTCAGAGGGCTGCGGCTCTGGGCTTGCCTTCACATGGTATTCTGGTCATTAACTTCCAGAAGGGCCAGCTGTTGCTTAGGAGATCCTGGAGCCCCCAGTGAGTTGCTTCAGTCCCCACTGGATTTGCGTCAAGACCGGCACTCATCAGGACGTAAAGTGCTAGAGGATGTCTCTCCCACTTCCTCAGGGTTGATAAGAATCCGTGCATCTCATTTTCCTTCTACAGAAGAGTTGCAAAGATTCCTACTTCTAATGAATACATGTGCATGATTCTTTCCTTAAACAATCCACAGAAGAGCCATTTCTTCCTCCTTCCCCCTGGAATTCCACATGATCTCAATTTCTTATTCCTTCCTATGAAATGTCACAGAAGTATTCAAGACCTTTCTCCTTCGCTTTCCTCCTCGTTCCACCCCCGAATGTTAAGGAATCCTCTCTTAGATGGAGTCAGGGAGTCTGCAATGGTGACAGTAAGAGCTTAGGATCCACATACACTGTTTTATCGGATTTTAAACACCTAAAGCCCCAACCCCACATTCCCACATTCTGGCAACCCCATGCCCTCAGCAATCAGACAGATAGCATGAAGATATTTTTCCCAAGTGCAGGATCATATATATTCTGAGTGACTGAGCTATTGGCATTCAAGTTTTGACCAGTTTCAAGATAATGGGAAGACCGTGTACAAACACTGCAATTTATGTTATACAAGGAAGACCATTAGTTGACACGAGAGTCAGGAGTTTCAGGTTATATACGATACACCCAGAAGGCTGTTGGAGTACACTGAGAGCCTTCCTCCTTTTGGGTGGTGAGGACTCTGAGAAGCTGCATTTTTTGTAGGCCCCCTGACACTGTTCAGTGTGTGCTGCTGCCAAGAATTCATGGCCTCTTTCTTTCTTAACTCCCTCCGGGGAGGGGTGAGGAGAAACTTATAAAACCAGATGTGGGAGGTATTCTTTTGCCACCTCCCACATGACATACGTCTCATTAATTAACTCATGTCAACCTCAAAGCACCCCCAAGAGGTAAATAGAGTCAGCATCTCCCTGATCAGCAGAATGGAAAAATGGAGGCAGAATCCACCTGACCGCACAAGGTCAGTCAGCTGCTTAAGGGGAGAGCCAGAACCGAGATTTTGCTCCGAGCCTCATGTTCCTTCCAGCAGGTCTTGTAGGCAGCTGTACCAAGTGTGGCCCAGACACGTGACTGAGGCTCACAGGGCCCATGGCCAGTAGGGGAAATCCTGGAGGGGAGCTACGAGCCAGGTGCATGACCAGCTTTCTCCGCTTCTAGGCCAGGCCAAATTTCAAGCAATGGTGCCAATGACTCTAGATGTCACTAGCAGCTGGGAGAGGAGCCCCCTGTGACAGATCCGGAAGCACCCTCTAGCTGCTCTGCCTAGGACAGGGCCCGCTAGCATCCTTTTAGATAAAGTGGGGAGATTGGGCTTACACTGAACAGTGGGAATGAGCGAATGCAGCTTCCAGAAGGTCATCACCCAGTTCAGATGTTTACGTAGAAAGCACTTGGACAATTCAACAAGAACAGACCTAGAACTGTCCTCCTAAACCCACCCTGAGTGGTAGAGATAAGTGTCGTAACCTGTATAAAGGTGAAGCGTTATCATTCATCAACTGTACAGTTTACTAGAGTTACAACTGAGTGGCATGCACCCTATGTTAAACTGCATTTAGACTACGGTGGTGCAGTGCATTATCTCCGTAACATGGAGCTAAATGGGTGCCGTGCATCATCTCCAACACACGGAGCCAAACGTTTTTCAATTGTCTAAGTATTACTTGGTGAGATGTGCTTTTAGCTACAATATTTTAAAAGCCAATTTCTATTTAGATGTGTTGTGAAAAAATGTAATACTGTTGACTTTATACACATTTTTACATTTATAGCAGAGTAAGTACAGGAATTTTTTACACCCAGACGGGTGTCGCTGCCTTCAAACTAGTCACCTTGGGAAGAGGGAGGTTTAGTCCAAGTGAAGCTGACTGTAAGTCAGACTATTTCTAGAGTCTTCCTTGGAAACTGTCCACTTGTGAGCTTCCTCAATATTGGTAGGTCTTTGTCCTTTACAGGCAGATTTATGCTTTGAGGAATGATTTTTTTTTTTTTTTTTTTGAGAGCCAAAGAGCATTAGAAGATATGTCGGACAAATAAAATGGGTGACAGAGCTTGGGACTACCTCTCGGGAGGGGTGTTGTGAAAAATGAGGTCTCACCGTGCAATCTCTTACCTTGCACGGCTTCAGAGATTATTCCGAAGAGGAATTCTAAGTGTTCTTGGCACAGGCAACACCACAGCTCAAGAGTATGATCTCTCAAGGAAATAGGAGGTTATGGTAACTCTTGAGGACTTACCCTTTAGTGTGTTTGGTTGAAAAGGGAGCCTTGCTCATTCTCACATAAGCAGAAATAGAAAACTCTATCTCCATGATTTCTCCCAAGGGAAGGATCATCATCTACTGCTTAAAGTGTTAAAATGAAAAGCACTTGGTGTCATGTCTACATTACCCAACACCGACCTCCCCAAAATGTGCAATGGGTAATTCCTAATACCTGAGTCTCCTCAGTGTGGAAAAGTGGGTAAGGACTAGCAGGTTAAGGGGACGAGAGTGTGTTTCCAATGGCTCTATCTACCCAACAGGCTCACAATACCACTGCATACAAGAAAACCTCCTACAGCTAAGCAGTACACAGTTTCAGGAGAGAAGAGGGAGAATGATGATCTTCCAATAGCTTCTATGACAAAAACCCACCGGATTCTGGATGACAAACGAACAGAGTCCATTGACAAGAAAGTTCATGGTGTTCAAATCTAGTGCACGCATAAGAAATAAAGTGTGTGGCCACTAGCTCATTGAAGTGCATTTCCAGCTGAGGCCAAAGGCAGCAAAGGCGCAAGAGGCTGCTGGGGCTGGCATTAGTTGAAGCAGGGTCTATAAATTTGGAGCGGCAAAGCAATTTGTAGAAAGCCCCAGTAATGCAGCAGGGTATCTGCCGACCAGTGAAGTCAAAGAACATTCGATCTCGAACTTTCTACAAAGTGCTTCACTGCTCAAGAGGAAGCTCCCTAAAACACCATATCCTGAGTGTCAGAGAAATATGGCCAAGATGGTGATTGACGGGGAGCAGAGACTGATCCTCTCATAGTGTTTCCTCTCACTGTGTATTCTCCACACATCACGCACACACACTTAATGGAGGACACATAACCGCAGTCACATTCAGTCTCTTCTGCACCCGCCTCCGTCCGGTGGGGGCTTCTGAGTACAGTATTTCCAGGAGCCGTTCTGACTTAACGGGCTCTGCTGATCACAGCCAGAAGCAGGAGCACAGAAGTGCCTTAAAGGCCAGCCATATATCCAAGTGCTCGTATATCCAAGTGCTCGCAGCAGACATCGGTCTCAAGTTGATCAGTCGGGATGTTGCTCGTGGTGAGGGTTTTTAGATTAGTCTTCGTAAAAACCAAAAAGCTAAGCCATTTGCTTAAATCATCGTTAGAAAGAATGCTGAGTGCCCAGATGGGATTTCTAGGTTCTGTGCAAATGAAATCACATTAGTCCGGATTTTATTCACTCAAAACTATAGGGAAGCAGTAGGATTTGGTTTAAATGCTGCCAAAAAGCAGAAATTCACTTAAGTTTTAATTCTGAAGCAATCCTGGTGTTAATGTTGTAGCCGGGTTCAGGCAGCACGGGGGGCGGGGCCCCCGTTGTGCTCACTGAGGAATCCCGGATCTCTCCCAGTTCAGGCTCACTCTCACTGGAGGTAGACCCATTGTTGATGGCGTAGACGCTCTCTGCAACTCCCTGAGCTGAAGCGCAGCCCTCTGGCTCTTTCTTCTCCCTGGGACTGGACAGTCCCGGGAGGACAGCCATCTTGCCAGTCTGCCTATTGGGCAGCAAGGACATGGTGTAGTCTGCGATGATGCCACCCACATCTAAATTGCATGCCTGGTCGAAGGCTAGGAAGCCGACGTTGGCGTTTGCCTCACACACCACAAAGGAGCCATCGTCCATGATGAGGAGATCGATGCCACAGAAGTCCATGCCCAGGATGTTGGACACCTGAATAGCCAGCTGCTTGCCTTGTTCTGTCAGCGGGCACATGACGCCCACACCGCCTGTGGGGAAAGCACAGTGACATAATGGTGACATCAGACACTAGGGACACCATGACCCTTCAAAGGAGATAGGGGTATGCTGAGGAGGGGCAGTGAGATGGGCATTTCCACTACTCATAGAAGGGCTGTCTGGAATCAGAACACCCTTTGGGAAAACAATAGAATGATGTCTTATCTAAGAGTTTTTAAAATGTGTATTTCCTTGGACCCACTCAGGAAATAATCTTACATAATGGAAAAAAGCTTTATGCACCAAATTGATGGTAGAGTTATTTAAAATACTGGAAAATCAAAATACTTGTACAGAGCAGGCACTCAGTAAATATTTGTTGATAAATAAATGAAAAGCTGCAAATATCTCATAATAGAGGCAAGCAGCGTATTTTATAATCATCATTAATAATAATGCTTGGAGAGAGCTTGTGATCCTTTGGAAAAACACTTGGAAGCATGAAAGACTATGCAGTATGACCACGACTATGCAAAACGATACTGTGGTTGGGGCTGCCTGGGTGGCTCAGTCAGTTAAGGGTCTGACTCTTGGTTCAGTTCAGGTCGTGACGTCATGGTTGTAAGATGGAGCCCTGTGTCGGGCTCCGTGTTCACAGCACAGAGCCTGCTTGTGCTTCTCTCTCTCTCTCACTCTCTCTTTCCTTCTTTCTCTCTATCCTTCTCTCTCTCTCAAAAATAAATAAAAACATTAAGGAAAAAACCCCACAAAAAACAACAGGTTCATAGGATAGGGTTATGCATTTGACCCAGACATAAACAGCAGCTTTCAAATAATGTCGTGTGTATAAGAAAAACACAACTTTCACTTACAATGTAAAAGCAGATTACACTCTCCTCCTGCCATGCATTAGTGTAACCCTCATTATTTCTTGCCTGAGCTACAGTATAATCTTCCGAACTCATCTTCCTGCCTCCTTTCTTATGCCTTCGATCCCTCCTCTACTCACATGTTAATTTTTCTCAGACACGGACCCTCCTGTCACCCCCCACACTAAACCCGAGTCCCCACACCCCAGACAGGGTTCAACCTCGGTGTCCCCTGGCCTGACCTCTAGTATAGCACTAATACCTGTCCGTCCCTCTTCTGGACTGCTCACTGTGGCAGGAAAGGGCTTGTTTCTAATTCTTCTCTGTGATCCTGGTGCCTAGTAGAGCATCTGACAAGATAGGAGGGATCCATCCACATTTACTGAATGGGTGCAAACATCATAATAAAAATCCTGGGGACTCCCACGACCTACACCCTGGCTGTGAGCTTTTATACCTTACCAAGAGAGCAGTTGCTTTGCATCCGTCCATCTGTGGAGCAGCGGAGCATGGAGCCTATCACCCGGCCCCCGACCACCACCACACGGATGTCTTTGCCATGTGACTCCTTCACATACTTCTGGAACAGGTAGGGCACATCATGGCGGATCAGATGGCAGATGTCTGAGAGGTGATGTTTATCTCTTGCAAGAAAAACAGCTTTTCCTTTAAGAAGAAAGACACAGAGCAGGGGTGGTTACAGAAGCCTCTGAGTCCCGTCCTTGCCCTCTCATCTCCCTCCCCTGAACAGCTGTCAGTTCTCCCTGAACTTGCCTTCTGTTTCTCTGACCAGACTCTCATTTGTTATCAAATGGCGGCCGAATCTTATTTTCTTTTGGTTTTACTCAAGTCCCTCTCCCTTGACCACTTTTTTTTCAAGATGAAATAATAATGTATTCCAGAGACAAAGAGAAGGGGCCCAAACCCAACCCTAAGGATCTAGTCAATTCAGTTCCAAAAGCAGTTTGCATCTCCTAGCACCCCAGGATGCTGATTAGGCAGAGTCCATCTCCAACCCCATTTATTTAATCTTCCCAAACCTCACACTAGGCTTGAGGTACAAAGCAGGTGCCGATCACTGCTTATGGAATGTAATTAACTGAACACACTTCAGAGGAATTCCAAGTCTCGGTGGAGAGAGACCCACCAAAGGAAACTACAACACAGCATGACACAGCATTAATAGAGGTCTACGCAAAGTGCTGTGGGAGTTCCAAGAAGGAGTCACTGACAGACTCCCTCCTCCCTTTAAACACAGGAAGCTTCTTATTTGGCTCCACCTGTTCAGTTCTAAAAGGAATGACCTATACTTCTACTGCTGTCTAGGGAAAGCATTCCTTCTTGATTCCCAGTTCTTTATTTTCTGCTTGGATCACCACTGCTTTTATAACTATTCGGCACCTGCTTTCCTTCTGCATATTAGCCAACAGATCTGAGCAAGAGCCTCTGATGTCTGCCAATCTGACATAAGCATACCCAGTCTGAGCCTTCTTGTTAGCAAACATGGAAAAAAAGACATGGGTTTCCTAAGATGTGGGTTACCACCTTTAAAAGGAGTGGGACCCTTCTTAAATCTTAATAAAAAGAGTGATGGGTATCAGGCTCCAGTGGCATAGGAGACTGAGAAGTAACCTCCAACACATGTCACCATCACTGGACACCTGGCACCAGGAGATCTGGCATCTGACAATAGATGGGACTTGAGAAGAGGCACTGGGGCTTCCCTGGACATTAGGTAGGATTTTCAGCAGAAATGGGTGTTCGATATAGAGACTTGGTTCCTGGCAGGTTCCGGTTCAGGTCTGAGCCTGCAGTTACAGTTTTCAGGCACAGAGAAAAAGGGGGAGAGGGTGGGAAAGAGGACTAAGATTAGTTAATCATCTACCATGTGCCAAACCCCTTTTTTTTTTTTTATGATTTCATTTACACTTCATACTAGCCCCAGGAAGCCATTAGAACAGGAGAGTTATTACTGTTTTACAGTAGAAATAAAGGTCTACAAGATTAGTAACTTTCTCAAGGACACAGCCTATACCATTCCACTGCCTTCTTCAGATTTATTTCCATATACTAAAGTCTAATAGCTGCTATAATTTGTTTACTCCCAATCCATTTTCCCTAAGATACTATGTATTATACTAGCAGCAAACAATCTGAAAATTAAATTAAGAACACAAATACAGTTACCATAGCATCAAAAGGAACAAAAAAAATTTAGGAATGAACTCAACTAAAGAAGTACAAGACTTGTCACCAAAAACTATAAAACAGGGGCGCCTGGGTGGCTTAGTCGGTTAAGCGTCCGACTTTCGCTTAGGTCATGATCTTGCGATTCGTGGGTTCGAGCCCTGCGTCAGGCTCTCTGCTGACTGGCAGCTCGGAGCCTGGAGCCTGTTTCAGTCTGTGACTCCCTCTCTCTCTGACCCTCCCCTGCTCACGCTCTCTCTCTCTCCTAGAAATAAATAAAACATAAAAAAAAATTAAAAAAAAACTATAAAACATTTTTGAGAGAAATTAAAGATCTGAATAAATGGAGAGACATCCCATGTTCAGGGACCTGAGGACTTAATTCTGTTATGATGGTAACACTCAAACTGATCTCTAGATTCAGTGCAGTCCCCCCACCAAAAATCCAACTTCTTTTTTTGCAGAAGTTGACAAGCTTATCCTAGAATTCACATGGCAATGCAAGGGATCCCAAATATCCAAACACAATCTTGAAAAAAAAAAAGGACAAAGTTGGAGGACCCATGCTTCCCAATTTCAAAACTTACTACAAAGTTACAGTAATGAAGACAGTGTGGTCTCGCATAAAAAGATACAGGGATCAAGGGAGAATAGAGAGCCAATAATAAACCCTCACAGATGGTCAGGTGATTTTTGACATGAGTTACAAAAGTATCCAATGGGGGAAAGAATATTCTTCAACAAGTAATACTGGGGAAACTGGATACCCACATGCAGAAGGAGGAAGGCGGACTCCTTTGTCATACCATATACATAAGCTCAAAATGGGTCAAAGACCCAAATGTAAGAATGAAAACTATAAAACTCTTAGAAGGAAACACAGGGGTCAATCTGCGTGACCTTGGATTAAACCACCAGAAAATAACATCTGAAAGCACAAGTCGCCCACGGAAAAAAAAATAGACACGTTGAACTCCATCAAAATCAAAACCTTCTGTGCATTCAAGGATGCTATCAAGAAAGTGAAAATGAAGAGCTACAACTCTTTTTCTCCAATCTGCTCCAATTATGTTCGTATGTCACGAACTCTTTTTTTTTTTTTAATTTATTTCTAGGAGAGAGAGAGACAGCGTGAGCAGGGGAGGGTCAGAGAGAGGGAGATACAGACTCCGAAACAGGCTCCAGGCTCCGAGCTGGCAGTCAGCACAGAGCCCGACGCGGGGCTCGAACCCACGAACTATGAGATCATGACCTAAGCGAAAGTTGGACGCTTAACCGACTAAGCCACCCAGGTGCCCCCGTATGTCACGAACTCTTAACACAGCAATGAAAAGACCAACAGTCCAAGTGAAAAGTAGGCGAAGGATTTGAATAGACAGTTGTCCAAAGAAGAGCTACAAATGCCCAACAAGCACATGAAAAGCACATGATGTTCAGCATCATTGGTCATCAGGGAAATCAAAAGCAAAGTCGTGATAAGATACCACAAGAATAAAAACAAATCACATATTTGCTAGTCGCTAAGAGGGTAAATCTTAAAAGTTCTCATCATAAGAAAAAGGTCTATAGCTCTGTATGGTAATGGGCTTACCATGATCATTTTGCAATATATACAAATATTGAATCATTATGTTGTACACCTGAAACTGATATTCTACTGTATATCAATCATACCTTAAAAAAACATTTAAAAATAAATGAAGTGGGCCCCTATATCACTAATGCTTGGGAAACATGGATGTTGGCTTGTGGCTTGCTTTTATGGTGGAAGTATGGGGGCTATTTACTTTATCTGTCAAGGCAAAAAGACATTTATACATGTGTATTCTAAGAGGTAAGCCTGCCCACTTTTCAGGCTGCAAGCTTTCAAGTTAATATCTACAATCAAAAAGTTTTATTTAGTACTCCAAAAAAATCAATCATAAATGAATGAATGAATGAATAAAATATGGGTTGACAGGATGTGGAGAAATTAGAACCTTCATACACTGCTGGTAGGAATGCAAAAGGACATAACCAATGTGGAAAACACTTCAGCAGTTCCTTTAAAGTTAAACATGGAGTTAGCATATTGGTCCAGCAATTCCGTGCTTAGGCAGATACCTAAGAGAAATGAAAACGTATGTTCACATAGGAACTTATACACACATGTCCATAGCAGCCTTATATACAATAGCCACAAAGTGGAAACATGTCAAATGTCCATCTTCTGGTGAACAGATAAACAAAACGTGGTCTATCCATATAAAAGAGTATTACTGAGGGACAAAAAGGGATAAAATACTCTTCCATGCTGTAATATGGGTGACCCATGAAAACATCAGGCTAAGTCAAAGAACCCAGACACAAAAGACCACAGAGGGTATGATTCCATTGATAGGACATGTTCAAAATAGGCAAATCCATAGGTACAGCAAGTAGATTAAGTGGTTGCCAGGGGCGAGGGGAAGGGCAATTGCAACTGACCCCTAATAGATACAGGGTTTCCTTCTGGGATGGAAATGTTCTGAAATCAGATAGTGGCTACGGTTGTACACAACAGCGAATATACTAAAATCCACTAAAATGTACACTTAAAAAATGGTGAACTGTTCGTTATGTGAATTACATCTCATTTTTTGAAATGTTTGATAGTACGATGAGTTTTATTTAATTTCTGTTTATTGTCTAGCTGACCTTTCTACAACAGAAGCTCCATGAGGACAGGAGTTTTTGTTTTGTTCCCTTCGGTGACCCCAGAGCCTAGAATAGTGCCTGGCAGTCTGTAGGCACTCAATGCATATCAGCTGAATTTTAAATTCTGTATATTTTATTAGCACAATGAAAGAAACGGGACGCTGAACTTCAGCACTGTAGCATCTCTGAATAGCACTGAGGGCCCCACCTTGTCCCCCAAATTCATTTCTCTTTCTCCTCGACAGGACCCCTTGGTTCCCATGAGTTGCTTTGCTCACACCTACTTGTGTGTTTTCTCTTCCTTCTTCCAACTTGAATTGCACACTCCAGCCTAAGTCTCCTTGCCCGCCAGCGAACCCTGCCCTGCCTCGTGGCAGAGCCAGGGCCCCTCTGTTGGGTGCAAGTGGGTGCTGGATGAGCCTGCCACAGCGGCCATCACCCTGCAAGGCCACAATCTCTACTCTCTAGGCACTGGAGCTGCCTGAGAGCAGTGACTGTGTCCGGTTCATTTCACTGCCTGGTCCCTACATTACAGGAACTGCCCAGGACATGTCTGTTCACGGTGTCTCCCTCACTGCAGATGCCCTAAGCATTTAAGTATGTCCCCTGGGCTGCACCAGGGGGTGCCTGACCACGCGCTGCGGCAGAACTTCCCGCTGCAGCCAAGCAGGTGGGAAAGGCACATATACCTGTAACTGTCGTAAAGCACAGTACTGTGCTAGGGGCGTGGGCAACGTGCTATGCAAACACGAAAGAAGAACAATTAATTCTGCCTGGCAGAGAAGGGGTGCGATTGGGGATGTGGAAAGGAAAGAGACAATAGCCAGGGCTGGCCTTTACCGGTGGCATCCCTAGGTGCCAGAGGAAGATGGCATTTCCAGGAAAGGAAAGAGGGCGGAGGTTTAAAGAGAAGAAAGTGCTTGGTCTAGCCGGTGAATAAGAAGTAGTCTGCAGCGGACTCTGGAGGGCTCACGTGGCCAGAGAAGGTTACAAAGAAAGGCTGAAGCTTCAGGGCCTTCAGAGCTCCAGGGGGAAATCTGGGCTTTGTCTGACAGGCAACAGGGCTCTGAGGAGGGCAGCTGAGCAAGGGAGTGACAAGAACAGATCACTTCCAAGGAAGAGAGGGTGCACAGGTGCTGAAGTTAGAGAGCCCAGTCAGAGTCAAGCCAGGGATCTGCTGCTGAGTCCAGGGAGTGGATGAGAAGGGTGGTGGGGACCAAGCAAGGACGGTGGGGACAGAGAGAAAGGGGACAGAGTAAGGACTACGTCGTGACTCCTTGAGGGACGCTCTACTTTAAAGCCACACTTCCACTGTGCCCGGTGAGGGTCTTGTCCCCGCAGAGGGGCGGCCCTAATGGAAGCCCAGGAGGGTGGCACTGACCCCGGTGTCCTCGTGTGCTCTTCACCACGACGGGGTAGCCCAGGGGCTCAGCTTCGTCAATCATTTTTGAAAAGTCTTCATGCCCACCTGCCAAGAAAAGGTAAATGTCAGTGAAGGTAAGGCCGATGGTCAGAAGTGGTCAGCCCAGCACTGTCCTCTCTGCGGGATGTCTCTCAAGGCCTCGTGTTCCTGATTAAAGCAATTCAAACCCATTCCATTTGACAGACATGCATGGTGCACCCACAATATATGTGGGAGTAGAGACATATGGACACCGGCAAGTATCCAGTATTTCAGCGTGGCAAAGGCTGCACTGGCTTTAGTTCATGTGATCCTCCTAACGATCCCATAGGCAGGACGGGTGTCCTTCCCTTTAAATTGGCTGTAGCAGCGTCCCTTCTCATCAGGGAAATACAAATCAAAACCACACTGAGATACCACCTCACGCCGGTCAGAGTGGCTAAAATGAGCAAATCAGAAGACTCTAGATGCTGGCGAGGATGTGGAGAAACAGGCACCCTCCTACACTGTTGGGTGGGAATGTAAACTGGTACAGCCCCTCTGGAAAACAGTGTGGAGGTTCCTCAAAAAATTAACAATAGAACTTCCCTATGACCCAGCAATAGCACAGCTATTTAATTTACCCAAAGGACACAGGAGTGCTGATGCATAGGGGGACATGTACCCCAATGTTCATAGCAGCACTCTCAACAACAGCCAAAACATGGAAAGAGCCTAAGTGTCCATCAGCTGACGAATGGATCAAGAAGATATGGTTTATCTATACAATGGAATACTACATGGCAATGAGAAAGAATGAAATCTGGCCATGTGTGGCAACATGGATGGAACTAGAGGGTGTTATGCTGAGTGAAATAAGTCAGACAGAGGACAGCTACCATATGCACGTATAGGAGAATTAGGAGGAACTTGACGGAGGACCATGGAGGAGGAGAAGGGGAAAAATAGTTGGGGGGGAGGGAGGGAGGCAAACCAAGAGAGACTCTTGAATGCTGAGAACAAACTGAGGGCTGATGGGGGTGGGGGAAAGGGGAAGGGGGGTGATGGGCATGGAGGAGGGCACTTGTGGGGATGAGCACTGGGTGTTATATGGAAACCAACTTAACAATAAACTATTAAAAAAATAAAATAAATTAAAAAAAAATGGCTGTGGCAGAGGGTGCCTGGGTGGTTCAGCTAGTTAAGCAGCCGACTTTGGCTCAGGCCATGATCTCACAGTTTGTGGGTTCAAGCCCTGCGTCAGGCTCTGTGCTGACAGCTCAGAACCTGGAGCCTGCCTCAGATTCTGTGTCTCCCTCTCTTTCTGCCCCTCTCCTGCTCATGCTCTGTCTCTCTCTCTCTCAAAAATAAACATTAAAAAAAAATGACTGTGGGGGCACCTGGGTGGCTCAGTCAGTTAAGTGTCTGACTTCTGCTCAGACACTTATTTCTCTCAGAAATAAATAAAACATTAAAAAAAAAAAGACCGTGATCGGCAGAACTCCAAGATGGCCCTAAAATTCCCACCACCTGGTTTACACACCCTGTATAATCCCCTCTCTTGGGTGTGGGAGGGACCAGTAAATATGATGGGATATCATTCCTGTGATTAGGTTAATAATCAGTCTATGCTGAGTTGATAAAAAGGGGGAGGATTCAATATGGCCCTGACCTAATCAGGTGAGTCCTTTAAAGGAAGGTGAAAAGTCAGAGAGACTCTCCTGTTAGCTTGAAGGAACAAACTGTCATATTGTTGAGAAGGCCACGTGACCGGGCCAGCAGTCAGCTTCTAAAAGCTGAGAATATCCCTCAGCTGATAACCAACAGGAAAGTAGACACCTCTGTCCTATAACTGCAAGGAATTAATGTCAACAACCAGTGAGCCCAGACTTCAGGTGAGACCAGAGCCCAGCTGTCCCTTTATTCCAGCCTGGTGAGACTTGAGCAAAGAACCTAGCTACGCTGTGGCTTGACTTCTGACACTGTGAGATAATAAATGGATCTCTGTCTCTGTCTCTCTCTTTATTTATTTATTTTCTAATATTTTATTTATTTCTAGGAGAGAGAGAGACAGCATGAGCAGGGGAGGGTCAGAGAGAGAGGGAGTGACAGACTTTGAAACAGGCTCCAGGCTCTGAGCTGGCAGTCAGCACAGAGCCCGACGCGGGGCTCGAACCCACAAACCGCGAGGTCATGACCTGAGCAAAAGTCGGACGCTTAACCGACTAAGCCACTCGGGCGCCCCTCTCTCTCTCTTTTTTTTTAAGAGAGACCCTGCGTGAGCAGGGGGAGAGGGCAAAGGGAGAGAATCTCAAGCAGGCTCCAAGCCCAGTGCAGAGCCCAACGTGAAGCCCAATCTCAACTCTGAGATCATGACCTGAGCCAAAATCAAGAGTTTGGCGCTCAACTGATCAGGTGCCCCTAAACGGGTCTTATTTTAAGCTGCTAAGTTTTTAGTACTTTGTTGTACAACAAAAGGAAACCAATACCCAAAGAAACTAAGCCTGGGGATTTGTCTCCACAGTTAAGGCATGGCTCAAAAGCCTGACTTACCTCCACTATACTATAATTCTTAATTTAAAAAATATGAATAATAATGTATGCTGAAATCTTTCCAAATTATTTCATAAACGTCTTTGATTTTCTATACATTCGCATCTTTGGGGGGCATGAGTCTGCCTGCCACAGGTGGTATTATAGTTCATCAATTTTTGCAAAGCAAAACACCCTGGAATACTAATAAGACCTGCCTTGTTTACAAAAGTGTTAATGATTATAACAAAACCACGATGAGGCCATGTAGGTAATCAGGAACATCGTCACGAAGACGACACTTTATTAGAAGGGAACTCCCACAGTCTCTCTAGTTTGCAGGCCACTCCCTGGCAGTGTATTCAATAAACTTCTATCTCCTTAAAAAAAAAAAAAATAGGGAAATCCCAACTTCCTGACATCCACTGACATATTAAACTCCTCTCTAGCTATCCTTTTCCCTTCCCTTGTAAAACAGGGAAAGAAGGAGGGCTCCTTCTTATCCAAGGCCAGCCCTGCACCTGTGCTTAGACCCCTCTCCCTCTCACCTCCTCGGGGCTCTTGCACCATTAAGTGTGCTCTCTCCGGTGGGTCTTCAGCCTCCCGGTTCTTGGTTCCATCACCATTTAAAACATGCCCAGTCATCTCCCATCTCCAACAAACAAAATCCCCATTCTTGCCCCTGTATCATCCCTTAACTATAATCAGCTTCCCAGACGGGTTTCCATCTCCTCACTTCTCATTCACTCCCTCATCCTTGACCCTTGATGGCCTTGTCTCCCTATCACTAAACTGGACTTGTATTCATTTGAGTCCCCATGGCTAAGTCCAACACATATGTCTCAGTGCATACGCTACCTGTCCTTTCAGAACCAAACAAGACTTTTGATTATGCCATCCTTTCTGGAATGTTCTTTCCACTGGCATCGGGCACCTCTCCCTTCCCTCCTCACCTCTCCAAATGCTCCTGCTTGGTCTCCTCTATGTGTTCTTCTTCTTTTGCCCGTTCTCTAAAGGGTTTCCTCAAGAACTCTCTCTTACTAAATTTTATTTTTTATTGCGGTAAAATATACATAAAATGTTAACCATTTTAGGTGTACAGTTCAGCCCTCTCTTCATTCTATACGTTTTCCCTGAGCAATTTCATCTGTTCTTGTGATTTAACGTAATGGAGGGCTCCAAATCTGCTTCCCTAGCCTACCCCTCTCTCAAGAGCTCTGGATCTCTGAATCTCCTACCTGCTGAATATTCTTACTTGCTCATACTACAGACACCTCAGAAAGAATATGTCCCACACTGAAGAGGTGAGACATCTGGTTATCATCTCTGTCCGATAACCCCTCACCCCTCCAGCCACCAATCTGTTTTTCCTCTTCCATGCTTCTAGCGTCAGTGAATGTTGGCTTTCACATCTGGCTGCCCAAACCAGAAACCAGAGTCACTCTCGATTCTCTGTATATTCTTCATACCCAACCAGTCATCATGTCCTGTTTTTTTTAAATCTCTTTCATAACCTAAATCTGGTCACTTATCTTCATTCTTACTATGGCCACCTTAGTTTAGACCATCACTGCTCACTTGGATGGATGGATGGACAGACTCATTTTTAAGTAGGCTTCACACTCAGTGTGGAGCCCAATGTGGGGCTTGAACTCACGACCCTGAGATCAAGATGTGAGCTGAGATCAAGTCAGACAGTTAACTGACTGAGCCATCCAGGTGCCCCTCACTTCGGTAGTTTAAAAAGTCTACTGCCACATACCTTGTCTCTACTCTGGTCTTGTCTGATTCCTTCTTCATACTGTATCGAAAGTATGAAATACTAAAGTCTGATCGGGCCACCTCCTTGCTTAATGCCTTCTTGTGACTTCCTATTAGTCTTAGGATTCACCCTAATCTACTTCCCATGTCGTATATGGCTACTTGTTCTAGTTTAAATTTTTTTTTAACGTTTATTTATTTTTGAGAGAGAGAGAGAAAGAAAGTGTGAGTGAGGGAGGGTCGGAGAGAGAGACACACGCACAGAATCTGAAGCAGATTCCAGGCTCTAGGCTGTCAACACAGAGCCCGATGTGGGGCTTAAACTCATGGACCACGATTCTAGGACCCGAGCCAAAGTTAGACACTTAACTGACTGAGCCACTCAGGCGCCCCCTCCTCGTTCGAGTTTAAGTCTCA
The DNA here is from genome assembly GCA_017311185.1 of Proteles cristata cristata. Taxonomy (NCBI): domain Eukaryota; kingdom Metazoa; phylum Chordata; class Mammalia; order Carnivora; family Hyaenidae; genus Proteles; species Proteles cristata. Next base: position 103,347 of record JAESUZ010005111.1, read on the forward strand.
ACTCCATCCCCCTTATGTTCTACAAACTGCTCAAAGTACCACGCATCTGTCACGTTCTTGCTTGCCTCTAGGTTGATCTATATCCTGTTCTCTGTGTAGGGATCTATATCCTGTTCTCTGTCTCCGCTGCTTCAGCTGGATGACTTCAGCTTAGTTTAGATATTCTCTCTTTCAGGAAGCCTTCCTCAACATCTCCTAAACTGCACGTGGCGCCCTCCCGCGTATCCCGTACCACCCCGCACCGGTGAGGCCTTTGTTACACTGCCCTGCCACTGCCACTGTACTAGCCACCCCCCACCTCTGGTGAACTGGGAACGCCTTCCGGGCGGGACCCTGTCTCATTGACTGCTATAGCCCAGTACCTAGTATGGTGGTTGGCACATAGCACGTACAAGATATGTGTAGAGTGAGTAAATCACAGACAGAAAGAAGCAAAGGCTTTTCAGACAGAGGGAGCGACCATGTGAAAGACTCAAGATATTGAACCACCTAAGAGGAACAGATTCACACTGAAAACCAAGATACTAGAGTGTTTCTGTGAAGAAAAAAACTGAGAGACACAGGTGGTGTGGAAAGTCAGGCTCCAATCCCAGGGACACTCACCGTAGGAGAAGGTGTCTGGCATGGGAACCCCATGTCCGGCCAGCTCCTGGAAAGTCCAGAACTTGTTGACGCAGTTTAAAATGCTCTGGGGGCGGTTGACCAGGCGGCAGCCCAGCTTCTCCAGGTGGCGCAGGACGGTGATGTCGCTGTCCGACTGCACTGAGGGCGTGGGCACCCGCACGAGCACCACGTCTGGGAAAGTGGTAAGTGCCTTCTGGTTCAGCTGAAGACCTGCAATCGAAGGGCCAGAGTGAGTTCTGCACTTGCCGTGGTCCCTTCCCATCAGAAGAAGTGGCTCCAACTGACTCCTCAAGGCTCAGCCCAGCAGGGAGACGGCCTTGAAAATGGCACTGAGATATCCTGTAGTAACGAGAAAGCTACAGTCAACACCGCACTCCACACAAACGGGCAGAGCATGACCATGAGGATACACAAAAGAATGAACAGGAAAAAAAAAAAAAGAAAGAAAAAGAAAAGCAGCATTATCAAGAATACTCCAAGTCAGAAGAATCCACAGGAGATTAACAGAGTCCAGCACCTCCCTTCCATGGAGCATGGGTATACTCAGAGGGGAGTGGCTTACGGGGCTGGAGACAAAATGACAAGGAAGCAATGCAGCCCCCTTAAGGAATCCTTGCTAGTCTTTTATGACTTAACCTTTAAAAGTTTGTCTGGAGGGGCACCCGGCTGGCTCAGTCAGGGGAACAGGGGACTCTTGATCTCGGGGTTCTGAGTTCCAGCCCTATGCTGGGCACAGAGCTTACTTAAAAAAAAAAAAAAAAAAAAGTCTGTCTGGAATATTATATAACCATGCAAATGATTTTTATAAATATAATGGATGCAAAAATGCCAATGTTAAGTGGAAAAAAAAATAGAACACAAAATTATAAATACAAGTTAGAAAAGACTAGAAGGAAATATACCAACATTTTAACGATGGGTAAATGGGACTATAGGTAATTTCCTATTTTCAGCTTACCTGATTTTTCCAAGGTGTCTCCAAGTGCATACTCCCCTTAGGACAACAAAAATCTTAAAAAAAAAAAAATCTGCTAAAAATCAATTCAATGTTAAACAAAACCAGAACACATCTGAAGAGAGCTGGTCCATGCCACATAAAGGCAATGGCAAACTGGGAGTATCCGCTTGGAGAGGAGATTCGAGAGGACCAGGAGTTCAGTCTTCAAGTATCTGTAGGACTCTATGTAGAAGACTTACTTAATTTGTCTTCTCTGACCCCAAGAGATAAAGCTATCCATCTGTCTGTCTGTTCACTCCTGTATCCTCAGCCCTTAGGGCAGTGCCTGGTGCAGGATAGGCACTTGATGGCTGCTGAATTGTTCAGAGGCCCCAGGGAAATAGGGTTGGAACCACAGAGGCAGGAAATGGGATGGGGAGGGCAACGAGGAGTGAGTTCAGGGCATTACTTGGTCGGCCTTTGCGAACCTTAAAGGAGTCTCTAAAAGGCTCTACAGAAATTCTTTCAAACACAGTGATAGAACCGTCTTACAGGCTTTAACCCAAGTGCCTTCTATTTCATAAGTGATATGCTATCCAAGCACGGAATTCAAAGAACACAAAAGACGGTGGTGAAATCACTATTTCTCCACTAGGGGAATGAAGAATCTCAAAACAAAAGCTGAGAGCAAAACAAAAGTAAATAAGCAAAGAAACCAAAACCACAAAACCACTACACGGATCTAACCTGCACAGTTTCTCCTGCCTTCTAAAGGGGTTGGTGTAATCACGAAGATGAATTGTTTTTAGTACTTCTGCGGATAGCGTGAACCCAAGGAACTAGAATAGAATTCTCAGGGGGAACTTATAAAGAGTATTCAGGTTATCTTCCCTTTGCCGTCAGAAAACAGTAGCATTTATATCGGCTTTTTCCTTTTGCCACTTACAGCCACTGGGGAAAATAATGTAAAAGGAGAAGAAAAAAAAAGAGCAAACCCTCTATAGCATCCTCAAAACTGACAGAAGAAAGAAAGAAAAATATTCACGTTAGTGAAAATGGTGAGTAAACACGCAGGGCAAAAGCAACAGCCCGAGACGACATCGCACCGTACGGCACCACACACACGTGAGGCGCTGGAACCATCACTGCACATTCGACGAAGCCAGCAAGGACAACTTATGCAGCTTTCGTGCCCTCTGCCTTTGCAACAGAAAAGTGACCTAGAGAAACGAGAAGCAGCAGAGCCGTCTGGTGTTTAAATCTCAACACGAGGCCACACATGAACAGTGAAGCTTCTAGATGAGAAGAAAAGAATTCAATCGTTTCTGGAAATACCAACCACACGCGGACGGAGACAGCGCGGCCTCAAGCAGAGTCATGTACACCTAGGAAATCTTACCAGAACTCCATCTCGCTTCCCCAAAGGTAAATCTTTGGGCCTGGCTCATTCCAACTGAAGCCTTCAATAAATGAAGAATGGAACGGGGTTAAGTATAGCTGAAAAGACTCTACCAAGTAGTTAGACAGCTGTGGTCTCTGGCCATGCTGGCTTCTAGCTCTGGGCCGGGACGGGGCGGGGGGGGGGGGGGAACAGGTTAAGGAATTACATCTGCACGCCCAGCTCCTCTTCTGCCCAAGTCCACAGCTCCAGCGATCCTTGCCGTGGGCATCTTCACTTGCCCCGGTCATTCCTGTTCCCTTTGCCATCTAAACCTAAAGAAATCGCCGTTTCTAGAAGTAGTAGACAAAAGGCTGCCACTCACCCATGGCTTCACTGCAAACGGCAGTTCCACACAGCCAAGGCCAAGAACAACTTGAGTTTAAGGGTGGCCCTTGGTAAACCTGCTGCTGAATTCTGAGACCTTGGACCACTCAGGAATGGCTTCCCTTCTCCCCAAACAGCTGCTCTCAGGAAAGGATCTGATAAACTTAAGACAGGATGCAGCCTAAATGCATCAACTTTCCCAGAGTCCTTACCATTCCTACGGCAATCTATAGGCCTCAAGCCAAGGGAATGAAGAGCCGATGCAGGACATCAGGGAGGGCAGGGCTCTGCTTGGCTGCCAACAGATGGAGGAAAAGCGCTCAGCAATGAGAGGCTCGTGCCCTCAAATAACAAATAACAAGATATTCATGTGACTAAGTGCCCCAGTGCTTTTGGGCATCACCTTGACTTAGGGGAACAGGGCAGGAGGAAGGGAGCAGAGTTGTTTCTGGAATAGTCAGGGCCTCCCAGACTCCCAGGGTCTCTCCTACATTGGGCCTGAAATTTATTGTTTAGTCTCAAACCACCTTTTTTTTTTTTTTTTTTAAAGAACTAAATCATTCTGTCCCCAAACAGGTCAGTAAGACGTGAAAAAGATCAGACCCCAAACTAGTTAGTACAGTGACCAACAGCCAATCTAGTCTAAGTCAATTGTTTAAAGCCATAACAATGTTTTCTTCATATTCCTTCTAAAAAGAATAATCTACTTTCATGGATTATTATATTCTGATTTCCTTTTGAACCCTGTTATTTACATTTGGAAATATTTTACTGCATTAAAAACAAGATAGGAAAACGGGATAACTTTTTCCAAAGAAGCGAGCCTGCTTTTTTCTAACTCACAGATCAGGCTCAATTAAGTTAATTCTACAAAACTAGATTTTTGCATTTGTACGTACCACAGCAAATGTATGTACTTCATAATCCAGAGAAATAGCTTTAGAAAGAAGCAAATCATTCTTGGAAAGTAGGGCTCTAAAAATTAAAACCATTTTCAATCATTCACATCAATAGGAGGAAACAGAAGCACAGGTTGTCAGAGGTGAGGCCACTCAGATCTGAATCCAGCTAGCATTTTTATTGAGCATCTGTTATAGTTTAGGTACTTTGCTAAGAACTTTCACACATATTATCTCAATTAAAGGAAAAATTCCTTGGGGTGCCTGGCTGCCTCAGGTAGCAGAGCATGCAGCTCCTCATTTCCGGGTTGTAAGTCTGAGACCCACACTGGGTGTAGACATTACTTTAAAAACATTAAAAATAAATAAATATACAAAAGATTTCATGTCATATGGATCCCTGAATTAGATCTGACTTCATTTTTTTAATTAAAATTTTTTAAAGAAATTTTTAACGTTTATTTATTTTTGAGAGAGAGACACAGCACGAACAGGAGAGGGGCAGAGAGAGAGAGAGAGGACACAGAATCTGAAGCAGGCTCCAGGCCCTGAGCTGTTAGCACAGAGCCCAACTTGGGGCTCGAACCAACGAACTGTGAGCTCATGACCTGAGCCGAAGTCATGCTTAACCGACTGAGCCATGCAGGTGCCTGAGATATGACTTTTGCACACTGACAAGGAACTGGCGCATAATGGTTTACCTCCCAACATGTGCACACACAGCACTATGCACAAATGCACACATCCTTGGCTTCACAAGAGAAAGCTTCAAAAGTAAACTGGTTTCAGGGCGTCTGGGTGGCTCAGTTAGTTAAGCGTCTGGTCATAATCTTGTGGTCCATGAGTTCGAGCCCCTTGTTGGGCCCTGTGCTGACAGCTCAGAGCCTGAAGCCTGCTCCGGTTTCTGTGCCTCCCTCTCTCTGCCCCTCCCCTGCTCACACTCTCTCTCAAAAATAAATAAACATTAAAAAATTTTTAAGAAGTAAACTGGTTTGTAGTGCACTAGATAAAAGCCTCCATGTACAAAGGAAGCAGCAGAGATAAGAAAATCACAGGACGCTAGAGGATGACGGCAAGCAAGGACCTCAGGGCAGCTTTCAGGACCCTTATGTATATATTTTTAAATGTTTGTTTATCTTTGAGAAAGAGTTAGTGGGGCAGGGGGAGAGAGAGGGAGACAGGAGATCCCAAGCAGGCTCTGCACTGTCACTGTAAAGCCTGATGGGCTCAAATTCATGAACCACAAGATCATGACCTGTGCCAAAATCAAGAGTTGGATACTTCACCGCTTAAGCCCTCCAGGCTCAGGATCGTGTAACAGCGGCTGGTAGTAAAGCTCTGAAAGTTGTCAGAATGAAAACGACAGTAGAAGTAAAGTAAGTGGATAATCCACAGAGTGCTTCACATTATCTCACTGTGTTATGAGGAAGATGTGTCATTTGAAACATGACCTGGCTCCTCTCGGGGCTCCAGGCTTTCCCTGTGTCTTTCTACCATACACCCTCTAGAAGGAAGTCATTTTCTCATAAGGAAGTTATTTTTATTTCTAAGGAGTAGATGCTATCGCCACTCTTCCTTCCCTTTTAATGTTCTTTGTTACAATGCCCAAAGAAGTCTTACCTCCACCTCATTAAAACCCACAGTCATTATGTGGCTGCTTTTGTTCTCCACCAATTGCTATTTTCAGGTCAACCTTTCAATTCAGCTCAACCTTTGGTGAACTGTTGAGGTGAGTCAGACACACTATGAGGCAGGAATACCATGCTGAACCAGGTGATCTCTGCCGATGAGGAGCTTATAGTCTTACAGACACAACGTAAATACTCATTCAGTTTGTCACTCAACACATCCATTCAGCAAATATCTATTTAGCAGCTACTCTGGGTGAGTCCACTGTTAGTTCAGGTGTCCCCAGGAGTGGTCCCGAGACGAGTGCAAGAAGTTTATTATTAGGATGGTAATTTCGGGAAACACAGCTGCGAGAGGAGAGGAGGGAATGTGGCAAATATAGGGTATGTTATCAAGTGAGTGACCGCCTTGGCAAACGGGGCTAATCTTGCTGCGTAACAGTAAGAAGTGGTTTAGTGCACACGCCTCAGTTACCCCACCTGAGGGGTGACCCAGGTGACATTGATAACTTTTGTGTACCAGCTCAGTCTGGTTGCAAGCTGCTCCAGGGGAGTGCTATTAATTTCCTGGCCCTTCTGGCTTGCCATGCATGTATGGGCCAACGGCCTCCTATGATCAGAGATAGCCCTCAGAGATTTGGGTGCTGATAGTTAGAAGTGGAGCCCCAGTGCCATCAAATGTGAATGGCAACAGCGACATTGGAGGGCCACTCACAGCTAAGGCATAGGCACCATCTTAAGGGCTGGGCATGGGGATGGAGGGGTGTGGGTGAAACAGATGAGATCCCTGGAATTTAAGAAGAAAGATGACACACAATTGTGGTTAATGCTGTTGATGCTCTGTACAGAGTACCTGGGTGTTAGGAAGAGTTATCAGGCTGGTTTGGGTAGTGGGTGGGGACAGGAGGTGACTGATTATAACATACGCAGTCTAACAGGTGTGTATATCAGGGTACAGTGACAGCAAAGGAGGAGGGAGCAGCTAGTGATAATCTCTGGAAGAGAATCAAGGAGTTTCAGAAAGGAGATGTTGACTCATGATAACTTTGGGCTCAGAAAAAAATGTGTAAAACTAATAAATGCATGTCTACCTCTCAGAAAGAAATCCATGGTCAAGGTCTGGCATCTTACAAGCAGTTCAGGGATATTCCAGGCTGAATGTATTTGTAAAGGCACTGCAAGAAGTTAAGACAACTTGAGATGAAAGGTGATATGGTGAAAGACATAAAGTACTGGCCTCCAAGTCAGAGACATGATTTAATTCCTTGTCATTTAGGGGCACCTGGGTGGCTCAGCAGGTTAAGTGTCTAACTCTTTTAATTTCGCCTCAGGTCACGATCTTGCGGTTCATTAGGTCAAGCCCCATGTTGGGCTCTGTGCTGACAGCATGGAAACTGCTTGGGGTTCTCTCTCTCTCTCTCTCTCTCTCTCTCTCTCTCTGTGCTGACAGCATGGGAACTGCTTGGGGTTCTCTCTCTCTCTCTCTCTCTCTCTCTCTCTTTGCCCCTCCCCCTGCTTATGTACGAGCATGCATATGTTCTCACTCTCAAAATAAATATATGAAACTTAAAAAAAATTCCTTGTTGTCATTTAACAACTTGGCAAGACACAAGTCTCTGTGGGTATCAGTTTTTTCATCTGTAAAATGGAAGGGTCCCAGAACTTGGAAACCAACCTCCCCTCTCCCAAACTCTCCCCACTCCCACCTCACCATAAAGGATCTTCCTTGAAACCACGAAGGCCAATCTCCTCAAGCCCTTTATCCCTTTCATATCAGTCACCCAAGACTCCAGTCTCCGAGGCCACCTCATTTCCCTAGACGCTAAACCCCACCTGGCTCTGACAATGTCTTTTCTACTCCCACCTTCCACTCCTTCACCTCGAGGTGTCCTCTGGGACTCAACGGGCAGCAACTCCCCCATTCTCAACCTGTAGAGCGAGTGTTCCCTTTGCCCTCTTTTCCTGAGGGCAGCTCGCCCCCAACTCTCCCTAGGTAACCTGCTTCCCTAACCGCCCTTCCCAATAATGGCTGTTCTCTCTTCCCCCCACCTGGGATTCCTGAACCTGCCAGTGGGAGAGATGCGCTCCTCGCTGTTGTGGCTTCCGGACCTTCCTCCTCTCTCCCGTAAAACTCCTAGCTCAGCTCTCATCAGACTGCACAGCACTCCACTTGTGCAGGTCATCCAGGGACCCAGTCACCCCTCTGTCCCTGAAGCTTTAGCTCCTGACTCACTGACCCCTCAATGCTGTCACAGCTAATGGCGATTTCGGTATCCTTGTGCAGAATTCTTTGATGTCCATGCCAGTTTCCTGACCTCGTTTCCTCCAATGATGCTGTCTGTCCACCACCCCAACTCAGCCACCACTCCAGGTTACATTCTAAACCTGATGCAATCATCATAATTCCAGTTTCCAAACACTGTTTCCTATCTTTCCAGCTTACTCTCTCTAGTACCCCAACTCCAGCCAACTTTGACCCCAGGAACTATCATGCGTGGATCCCCGTCTTTTCACTGTCCCTAACTTCAGACCCTCATTTCCCATCTTAATCTATTTAAATTTCATAGTCAAGCACCATAGCATGCCTCTTCAAATCTACGGTACATCCTCCGATCTTGTACCTGTTTCTTGCTTGGCTAAACCACGTCCCTGGTGAGACCGATCCAACTCTGCCTACTCCGCGTGCCCTCCTGTGCAGTGGAACACAGAGGAAAAAAATACATAAACCTGCTGACTGGTCTCAAGGGCATCTTTACTGCTGCCTGGCAAGCACCCTATTTCCCTGGTCCATTCACTCTCCCTGACCCTAGAGAATGATTTCACTGTCTCTTCTTGCTACTTCCTCCCTCCTTCTCCTTATTTCAATGAGAGAAACTGAAGCAATCAGAAAGGAACTTCCTTATAAGCCCCCATAAGTACATCTTTCCACCTACCGGCACCCGGGCTATATAGGTTACCTTCTCTCTTATAATGGCTGAACTGTCCCTGCTCCTAGCTTCGGCCAGTTCCTTGAAATATGTAATAGGTCCCCCCCCCACCCCCCTTCTCACTTATAAAGCGCTGCTCCAGCAATCCAGCTCTCTCTCCTGCATCACCAATTTCACTCTCTCTCTCTACTGGATCATTCACACTGGCATATAAGATGCTGTTATTTCTGTCTTTGTTAAGGAAAGTCTCTCAAACCCATCTCCCCTCTAAGCAAGGTCTTAGCTCAGGCTGTTACAACAAACTACCACAGACTGGGGGGTAGGGGGGGCGCTTAACCAACAGGCATATTTCTCACAGTTCTGGAGACTGGAAGTCTGACCATCAGGGCGCCAGCACGATTGGTTTCCAGTGAGGGCCCTATTCCTAGCTTGCAGAGAGCTGCCCTTCTTGCTGTGTTCTCAGAAGGCAGGCAGAGAGAGAGAGAGAGAGAGAGAGAGAGAAAATTTGGGGGAGAAACAATTCAGTTCATAGCAGGCTATCAATTCATTTTTCACCTTCCCTTTATAACAAAAGTTCTAAGACAGTGTGTATATTCACTGGTTTCCATTACTTCACGAAGCTTCTGTCATCAGGGACACTAAAGCTAACTCCACTCCAATGGTTCATGGTCATTCCTCAACTATCCTGATCTACCAGCCAAATCTGACAGTCTGATCACATCTTTCTTCTTTAAATACTTTCTCCACTGAGCTTCCAGGACACCTCTCTCTCCTGGATTTCTTCATCCCTTCTATTTAGATTTCTTTCCTGACTGCTCCTCCTCTCCCCAGCCACGAACTGGATGCCCCAGAGCTCAGTCCTTGGACCTCTTCTCTTTTCTCTCTGTAGACACTCCCTTGATAGGCACGTGGTGACGCTTCTACTTTTGATATCTTCAGGCCAGGGCTTTCACCCTGTATCCCAACCAATATGATAGACTGCCTATTCGACACTTCCATTTGTATGTCTAATGGGCATCTCAGTCTCGGTCCTGACCCTCACCCCTTGCTCAAAGCTACTCCTACATCCTTTCCATGTGGGTAAATGGCCAACTTTATTCTTCAAGCTGCTCAGGACAGACACATTGGAGTCCTCCTTGACTAGTCTTTCCCGAACATCCAACATCGGATCCAGTAGGCAAATCCTGACAACTCTGCCTTTAGAATCTACCCCAAATCAGTTACTTTGCACCTCCTCCCCTGAAATCATCCTAGTCCAACAATCGTCATCTCTTACTTGAATTGTAGCAATGACCTCAGTAATCTCCCTGTTTCTGCCCTTGGTACCATCAATCTGTTCTCAGCGCTGTGACCAGAATGGCCCTGTGACCATAAGGCAGGTCATGTCACCCCTCTGCTCAAAACCCTTCAATGGATTCCCAGTTCGTCCAGAGTAAAATACAAAGTCTTTCCATGACCCACGAGGCCCTATATATTGGCTCTTCTCCCCTCACCCTCCACTTCTGTGACCTCCTCTCTCAGTGCTTGCAGCTTGGCTCACTCTGCTCAGGCCACACTGACTGCTTTGCTACCCCCTCCTCCCTAAACTAATCTCAGGTATCTAAATGGCTTGCTTCCTCACCTCCTTCAGGTCATTAGCTGAACATCATCTCCTAGGTGAGGAATACCCCACCGCCCCATCCAGAATTGCATCTCCTCCCCTGCCTCCAGAAACATCCCCTTTCCTAGCTTCTTTCTCCCTAGTCCTTTTCACCATCATCCCCTATATTTTACTTACCTTGTCTGTATCCTATCTCTTCCATCTAGACTCTAATTTCCTGGAGAGGCAGCGATTTCTGCCTGTTGTGTTCTGGTACCTAGAATGATACCTTACACATAGTAGGTAGTCAACAGGTATTTGTTGACCAAATGGACAAATGAAATCCTAACAGTGAGGGTGGAGACTGTTCTTACTCTCCATTACATCTCCAGTACTGGCACAGTGCCTGGCACAGAATGGGCAGGTAACCGTTGTTGAATGGGTAGGACTGTTTTGAAGATTAAGGCACATAAAAGATAGGAAAGCATTAATAATAGAGTTACAGAAATAACCATTATTCCTGTTAGTTCTCTCAATGCAAAGTAACTTAAATTTACCACTTTCTCAAGGGGGAGGGGGTCTTCCTGAGTTACTTGTATTTTTTTAATGTTTATTTTTGAGAGAGAGAGCGTGAGAGCAAGCACATGAGTTGGAGAGGGGCAAAGCGAGAGAGAGACAGAGAATACTAAGCAGGCTTGCACTGTTAAGACAGGAGCCCCTCACATGGCAAATGTATTCTTCCTTCACCCTCAGCTCACATCACTCACCTCTTGTATGAGTCAGCACTGTTAGCGTAAAGCCCAATGTGGGGCTCGAACCCATGAACTGTAAGATCATGACCTGAGACAAAGTCGGACGCTCAACTGACTAAGCCACCCAGGCATCACTTGAGTTACTTTTCAATAGTGAAGGATCAAATGGGAATAGATAAAAATTTCAGATCATGTTGTAGTCATGTGTGAAAACAATATAAACCCATAAAAAAACCATATTAAAGCCATAATAAGGTGGTGTACCTACCCTTGGAGTGGGATGAGGTGAGGCTAGCACTGACCTACCTGGATGTCACTGGAGAAGGTGTGGGTAGAGGGGGATAACGTGGACCTCTCTGATGATGGCTCTATCCCTTCCACCCGGCAATCCTAACAAATTTGGTGGAAGTGTTATGGTAACAGCAATAAGTAGTTCAGAAATCTGTAAGTAAGGCTTTGAGATCTACTAAGGACCCCAATGTACTGGTTCTAGAATTCTTTCCAACACAGTTCATGAAATGTCCCTAAAAACTACTGTTAGAATCATAACGTACACGTCTAGTCCATCTTCAGTCCCTGACGTTAGCCCCCGGATATAAATGTGGACCCATGGGGTAAGGCGTATCCATTCAGCCCTCATGTCAGTTTAGAAACAGTATATGGTAGATGCTTCCATCCGCTCTCAGACTTTTCCACTAGTCCTGGATGGTAGCTTACTCAGATTACAGAGTGTCAGGCCCAGGCTTTGGGCTGAGAGCGAGGTCAAAGATCAACCTCTGTGCACGAGGCTAGGATGTACCCTTGCCTGCTAGGGCCTCCTTGGGCAGCAATGGGAGTCCATCCCTTCTCTGTGAGGCCTCTGCCATCTTCTGGAAGGCTGTGATAAGACCATTTCATCAAATTCAGTTCAGATTCTCCCCACCTGAACACTTAAATCTTACTCAGCTGATTACCACAAAGAACCAAGGAAAAATATCCCAGAACACCTTAATTTAAAGAACCTGACCTAGAAATTGCCATATGGCCGCCAAGGTTTCAGCTCTGAAAGGAAGACCAGGAATGCTGAGTCATTCAGCTCCTAAGAGACAAACTGTCACACACCCTCGTTTCCAGGTCAGGTGCATTTTTTTGCTCTTGATGTCTATCCCTGAGTTTGTGACTCTACTTGTGCCTTGAGACAATAAACTACCACTGTAAAGACCTGTGGGTGATCAGAGAATTTAATTTACTGCTGGTGGCTTTGTCCTCATAGAATGGCTCATCACAGAAACATTTACACCTCCAATCACGATATCCCGAACAGGACCTAATTACAGTAAAGTCTCATACACTTCAAATTAGCCTCTCATGCCCTTCACTCCATTATCCAAACATTACCTGGAAGCTTACTATGTATGGAGGCCATCTTTAGAAAATACCTTTGAGGGAACCCCAGTCGTTTAGGAAGACAAAGACACACTTTGTAAAGAGATAAATTACAATAAAAAATGATGGAAGCTATTTCAGAAGGATGCACCATGTTATCTAGCAGCAAGTGGGAAAGAGATTGCCTGAGGGGAGGGGAGGGAGTTCAAGAAAGACTATACAAGAGGTGAGTGATGTGAGCTGAGGGTGAAGGAAGAATAAATTTGCCATGTGAGGGGCTCCTGTCTGTTAAGGATCTGACTCTTGATATCGGCTCAGATCATGATCTCACAATCGTGAGATTGAGCCCCACGATGGGCTCAGTGCTGAGCATGGAGCCTGCTTGGGATTTTCTTTCTCCCTTTCTTCCAGCCCTTCTCTCACTCGCATGCATTCTCTCTCTCTCTTTCAAAATAAATAAATAAACTTAAAAAAAAGAAAAAAGAAAAAAAGAAAGTTTGCCATGTAAGAGGAACTGCACCAGATGGGGCACCTTGGGCCGAGGGAATTGAGTGCGTGGGGCACGGTAAAGTCAGTGCAGGTGATGCGGGGGCAGAGTGGAAGAGAGGAAAAAAAATTGCTGAGACCGGAATTCCTGGGTACTGGTCCTCACTGCCAGCCAGTACTATCTGCCAGACACCCTACTGACGTTTCTAAGAGTTAATTTGCAGAAAGAACCTCAGCATCTGCCTGGCACACAACGAACACTATGCATATTTTGCTCTGACTATTACTATGTGCATTTTGGTGACATATGCACCACCACCTCAACAAAAAGAAATATTTGTTGAATGAATGAAGGAACAGAGACAGACCTGGTTCTAATGATGCTACAGCCCATAGAAAGGTGAAGGGGAAGTGTTTTCTACAGAGTTGCTTCAGTCATCTGCAGGTCATTCCACTCTTCCCAGTAGCCATTCCCACTCATCCCATCCAAACATAGGTTTGGGCAGCTAGATCACTAATTAAAAATACTCATCACAGGGTTGCCTGGATGGCTCAGTCAGTTAAGCATCTGACTTCAGCTCTGGTCATGATCTCACAGTTTATGGGTTCAAGCCCTGCATCAGGCTCAGAGCTGACAGCTTGAAGCTCAGAGCCTGCTTTGACTTTTGTGTCTCTCCCTCTTTCTCTGTCCCTCCCCGCCTTGTGCTCTCACCCTCTCTCTCTCAAATAAACATTAAAAAAACACTCATCACAAAACCTTGCATTTGCATCACATTTTCAGTTTACCTGCATTATCTTGTTTAAAATAACTGCAATCTAGGGGAGCCTGGGTGGCTGAGTCGGTTAAGCGTCCGACTTTCGCTTAGGTCATGATCTCGCGGATCGTGGGTTCGAGCCCCACATCGGGCTCTGTGCTGACTGCCAGCTCAGAGCCTGGAGCCTGTTTCAGTCTGTGACTCCCTCTCTCTCTGACCCTCCCCTGCTCATGCTGTCTCTCTCTCTCTCCCCTAGAAATAAATAAAACATTTAAAAAATAAATAAATTAATTAAATTAAATTAAATAACTGCAATCTTTAAATCCTAAGCTTTTTATCTCTTGTCTGAATAGAACCCAAAATTCCTGTCCCTGGATCTAGGGTCCTACTAGCTTCCACAGAGGGAAGCTCAGGAAAGAACTGAAGTAATTGGCTGAGGTCCTGCCCATATTGACTCCTGCACCAACCCCCTACACTAATGTCAAGAAGGAATGAAGGAAGCAACGGTATAAATGAAGACCTTGTAAAGGCGGTACATGAAACTCCTAAACTTTAAAATCACTTTGAAAGGCATGCTCTAGCCTCAATGTAATTTAATTGAGTTCAAGTCCACATCCATGGGAAAAGGTACCCTAGGCTGCAGATGCTCTAGCACAGACTGATTCCATATCGGGAGCTGGGGATGGGGAGATCAGGTCTTTAACTGTCCTTAGCTGCTGACTAGCTGGGTGGCACTGAGTATCTTTGAGCGTCCGGTTCTTCGTTTATGAAATGAATGGGTCAGGATGGACGATCTCAAAGGCTTTCCCAGCTCTCACTCAGTAATTTTCAAATGAGAAATGGCATTAATATCAGTAACTATTTCTGTATTTCAAATCCAGTAAGTTCTAGGGTTCATTTCAGAGGAAGACTTGGCTCAGCCAATCGCCAAGACTTTTGTATAGTTTGACTACAGAAGAAACTGGGGAATAGAGTGCATATCTTTATTCACTTAAAAAATATATATTGAGTGCCTATTACTGTTAACACACTATTCTGATCATCTCTACAGCACTGAACAAGCAAACGAGATCACTTCACACAGAGCTTTCTTCCTTGTGCTTTAATTAATCCACCTCTGTGACAAATAAATCTTTTGACTGCTTTGGATGGAGAAAATAGTGATCTGATAGGTTTGTTTTAAGTGATATGAATTGTGTGTGGCTATCTCTGAATTAGCAAAAGATTAAAACTGCTTCCAAAAATACCTGCCTTCAGTTTCTCCATCAACTAGACAAATAGCTATGTATATTTTCTTCTAGTTTAAAAAGAAGTAATTCCTGGTTTGTGAATAGACTGAGATATAGTCACACATGAATTCCCATAAACTTTTAAGACGCTCAACAAAAGTGTTTAAATGCTTTCTGCAGCACTGAGAATTTCATTTTCTCTTTTTCTAGGATGAATACTTTAAAATGTTTTAAAAAAATTTTTTTAAATAATCTCGACGCCCAACGTAGGGCTCAAATTCATGACCTCAAGATCAAAAGCTACATACTCTACCAACTGAGCTAGGCAGGTGCCCCTAAAATGGGGTTTTAGATACAAAACAGCATCTCCCTGCTCTTTCAGAGAATGCGTGATGGGTTTACAACAGGAATATGAGGTGAAATTTCAATGACTGTATCTCAAAAATGGCATCTTTATAAGCTGTAAAATAAATAAATAAAATGAAGTGCAAACAAACTGACCCTGGGGGTAGAACGATGTATACTAGATCTAGATCAGTAAAATATAACAGATGATTCCATTCAAGAATTTTAGAGCAGGAAGAACCACTTAGTTTTATAAACAAGAAACCTGAGATTCAAAGACATAAAGTGACCTGGCCAAGGCAAAGCCAACATACTTGTGAGCAGCAGGTCTGTGATAAGAATCCAGGTTTGCAGACCCCTTATTCAGGAATCGAATTTTATGTTAATTAAGAGTTTCAGTAAATCAAGAAGAGAGACACCACCCCTTATAGACACACTGTTTTAGACTAAATGTATGACACCTAATGTTTATAGTATATTTCTCCAGCAGGCTATATAATCTGATATTACTTATGAAGGGTTTAGACAAATTTATAGACGAAGCATCTAGAACACATAAATTATACACAGGTCACATTCAAAATGCCTGTTAAGTAACTTGTTCAGAATTTGGGATCCTTTTCCTCTGCTAAAGAATAACGGATTATGAGCTTATTTAACCAGGTATGGTTGAAATATTATGAATGGTGTCCCCAAAAGCATCCTGAACTGGGCCCCAATTCCTCCCACCCCCAGCCCTACATCTGATCCCCCTGAAGTAGCTGTATTACTTCCAGAGTGGAGGCTGGAGCTACTCAAACTGAAAACCAGAGGGAGGTTCCTAAGCCACAAATTCCTGTCAGAGACCGCTTGTATTAAAGATAATTAAGAAGACCTAAAAAGATACTTAACCTTTTGAGGTCAGGGTCACAGACGGTAACCATGTCTTACCCAAAAATGTCTCTTGGACACAGCATGGAGAAATCTGAGGCCAGAATGGTCTGTACCTGAAAGCTTGGCTTTTCTGGAATCAGAATTCAACACTTTTAGGAAGAAGGATGAGTTTATAAAGAAAAGCCGTCAACGGTCTACTCTCCCACTTAACACACTCAAGAGGCTACTCCAATCGTAAATTCCCCCCCCCCGTGTAGGTTCCTAGTCTGGTAATGATATTCTATGTAGTGCATTACCGACGCTTACACGCTCCTGGAAAACTTTTTAAAAACATTCACCTTAATGGCAATTTTGTAAATTTAGTGAGGGTTTCCCTAAAGCTATACTGACAGGGTAAGGATGCGGGCGGAATTTGCAAATTTGGGGTTAGTAGCTTGATTTTCCTCGGACCTCCAGGCGGCTTCAGGTGAATTCGAGTTCCTCCCCAAACAAAGTCCCCTAAGTACCTGAAATTCCGTTCTCAAATCCTGGCCTCGGGGCAGACGGTGGTGGTCAAAGGAAGCTCTCAAGGTTAGGGGCTTTCTCCAACCCTAGGTGGGCTCGCGGGGGAGGGCGGCTGGTCTGCGGGGCCCAAAGGAGACTTGGTTGGGGGAGGCCCGGGTGCGTGCGCCCACCGGCCGGCTCTCGGCGACCCCGGCGCGCCTCCCCGCCCTCCCGGGGCCCGCCTCGCTCACCGAGGTGGCCGCCGACAACGGTGACGGCGATCTGGTCCATGAGCACCGCCCGGAAGCGCACGTCCTGCTCTGAGCAGCGCTGCCGGAGAGCGCGCAGGATCTGCACCTGCGGGTAGTCCTCGCGGATGCGCCGGTCCGTCAGGAACCAGAGCTGGGAGCACATGGCGGCCAGGGCGGCGGCGCCCGGCGCGGCGCAGGCCCCCTCGACGCCCCGGGCCGCTCGCTCGGGCTGGCGGGCGGGCGGCCGGCCGGCGTCCCGGGCGAGCGCGAGCCGCGGCTCCGCTCCCGCCGGTGCGCCAGGCGCCTCTGCAGCCCTGACCCAGCGAATCTGCCCGGCCACTCAGCGCCGCCGCCGGCCCGGGCCAGCCAATCAGCGCGCGGCGGCGGGCGCGGGCCGGCCGCGCGGCCAGCTGCAGAGGCGGCCTCCGCGGGCGGCGCGCCGGGAGGGGCGGCGGGGCCGGGGGCCTGCGGCGGACGGGGGAGGGGCGGCGCCCGGGGGACGGGCTCCCGGGAGTCCGCGGGCCGCGGGGGTACGGGGGGTGGCGCGGCCGCGGGAGGGCATCCCCGCCCCGCCCGGGACCCCGGTGGGCGTGGCGTCGCCGGCCGGGGTGGGGCGGCGGCCGCGGGGCCGAAGGGTGTCCCCGCTACGCGACTAAAGATGCGCAGCGGCCGGCGGGCTGCGTCCCAAAGGCGGTAGCGAGCATCGGGGGCCGAGGGGCACCAGTGGGCCCCAGCAGAGTCCCGGACAAGGCCTCAGGGACGTCCTAAGGGGGATTCTGGGGCCTGGCGAAGGTCACCCGGGAAGGCCCCCAGTTGGACCCTGGCGTCAGAATTCTCTGCAGAAATCCCGGCCTGGAGCTGGGGTGGGGGTGGGGGGTAGGGGTGTTAAGGGGAACTGGATTTTAGCCGCTTCCTATTGAGATAATCTGAAGGTGCATTTCTCAAGGTCTCAGATTTTCTTGCACTGGACACCCCAACTAGTTTGCGGCGGTTCTGGGCCTTGGAACCTCGGTGTGACTAAAACGGGTCTAGGACTCCTCTTAGAGGGACCACTGACTGGTCTTCCTCCTCCCCCCTTCCCCCAACCTCCAGGCCGTACAACTGAGTCATCTTTAAATACTGTCCGTGGCCCTAGCCAATTGCATATTCTGCCTGCAAACAATGTTTGAAGCCAGATCCTTTCGAAATAACTGCAAGACTGAAGTTAGCCATCTTTGAAGATTACAACTGCTCTTCCAGTTCATTAAAATATGTCTTTTTTTTCTTTTTTCTTTTTGTGGCTTAGGGAAGCAAGAGTAATTTCAAGGCAGGCCCAGCAGTGACGACTTAGAAACCCATTTTAAGATGTCTCAGGTAAGGTACAGGCTTCACTGTACATATCATGCAGATGTGTGCATTTACCCCCTAGGTGTGCCTTTGGAAAAGTTCTGTCTAAACAGAATTTCAAAAGTTAATTCCTTTTCAAGCAATGTTAAGTAAATCCTTTTATGTTGCCAAATACCACCCCCCTACTACCATGTATTTTCTTAAAGTATCAGTACACTAGTGACCTATGGATTAATTACTTCCAAAAATACCTTCTAACCACAGATGAGCTTGGGCACTAGAGGCTCCATCTTCTACACTGACCGTTTCCTTGATGCTCTGTGGTATTCACTTTGCTGACCCTGGTGCTTCCTATGGGGCTTTTGCAGTATCACAGGTAGGATGTCTATGAGACAGTAAACTATAGTTTGCTGGAACACTTATTTACTCAAAGCTATAGAAGAGTCAAATAAATTTAGAAGTTGCTTATAATCCATGTTCATGGTTATCTATATAAGACTGGAATGTTGGGGTGCCTGGATGACTCAGTCGGTTGAGTGTCTGAATTCAGCTCAGGTCATGATCTGGTGTGTGAGTTCAAGCCCCACGTGGGGCTCTGTGCGGACAGCTCAGAGCCTGGAGCCTGCTTCCAATTCTGAGTCTCCAGCTTTCTCTGCCCCTCCCCCCACTCATGCTCTGTCTCTGTCTCAAAAAAAAATAAACGTTAAAAAAAACAAGACTAGAATACTTAAGTCATGTGAAGATGAAAATGCATATGCAGGCCTGAGAACAGGATCTGCTTCCTTACGGTCTTTGCTCTCCCTTGCAGGCAGGTTAATACCACCCCTGCGGTCTCCCTTTCCAGGATGGGTGACAGGTGAGGACCTGGGACAGTGGCATTACCAGTTAGGAGATGGCTATACTTGTACAGGTGTAATGTTTTGTTATATTACAGAAATTCCTCAAGCACGGAGATACCGTCTCAGGTTTAGGATTATTTTCCCACATGTCTTACGTTATGTAACATGTCTCCATAGATAACTCCGAAATTCAAGTTTAGTCCTGACACCTTTTGAGCTTCAGCAATGTAAAGCAGAATGCTTTCATCCTGCCTTCATCTCAGCATCCCTAAAGCCAAACTCCTTCCTTTCCCTTCCGTTCCTGATTCTACTATCTTACACAATAAGGAAAATATATTATCTCAGGGAGCAAGGAATTTAGAGGTAGGGCAGCTTTGGAATTAGTTCATTTACCAGTGAAATAACATTCTCAGGGGCCCAGATTCTTCCCATTCTGTCACTCTGACATTCTGAGGTGAGTGCCCCTCGTAGTCACCAAATGCTTGCCACAATTCCATCTAACACATGCATACACATGACATCTGGCTGAAGTAGAGAGACTTTTCTTCCCATCTATCCCTTTTTGTTAGCAAGGAAAACCTGTTTTGGAGGCCCTCAAGCCAACTTCCCACAATCTCATCTGCTCACATCTAAACCAGTCACCATCAAGGAGGAAGAAACTATCATGAATAGCTTAAATGAATTATGACATGCCCCTGAGGCTGAGAATTAGAATTTTTTCCCCCAGGCACGCATAGTAGAGTTAGGTGAATAACCTGGGCAAAATGGAGGTTTTCTTAGGAGGAATGAAGGGAGAATAGAGGTTAATACAGGTGGTAATAAGGTAACTATATCAGCTAGCTTAGGCTATGGTAACAGATGATCTCAAAGTGGCTTACAACAACAAAATGGTTTCTTTTCTTGAAATACCCTACATGTTCATGGCGGGTGGGCTTGGTTATATTCTAGTTTGTCCTTATGCTAGGACCCAGGCTGGACCCTTCTCTGGAACATGGTTGGTCTCATGAAAGAAAAGTGATCATCTGAATCCCACACTGGTTCTTAATGTTTCTGCCTGGAACTGATACATGTTCTTGGTCACAAGTTCTTCTGGCCAGCTCTGACGTCACTAGGGAAGGATCAGAAATAGCCAAATCTTGCGCTGCTAATCATCTCTCCTCTCCTTAGAGTTCCCAGGGGGACTATACACAAGAAAGAAATTGGAATTGAAACCAAAGAATTGTTTTATTCATGGCTGAGCTAGCACCCAATAACCTCTAGAACAGAAATCTTCCAGAAGATTAGGTTGAAAGACATGGCATAGATTTAAGGCTGCAGTGAAACTTCCTAATTTCCTGTTCCCTTTCCCCCTCTGCATTTTGGGGCCAGTATGCATGGGCATGCCTGCAGAAAGAGGGGAGAAGATGATCAGATCTGCGAAGCAAACCAGCTTTACTTTTCTAAGTGTGTGCTGGAGACCGAGCGGGGCTACTTAGCAGGAAACGGGGAGCAAAGCGGCACACGTGGCCATGTGACCTTTGAAGGCAAAGGGACCATAACTGTGTAAAATGTGAAAATGTGAACTCATTGATGTCCTGGGTTCTGACCAATCAGATTAACAAATTCTTCCTTCTTGAAGGAAACCATTAAGAAAACGGCATTCTCTCTCTCTCTCTGCCCCTCCCCCACCTCAAAATAAGTAAATAAATAGATAAATAAATAAATAAAAGACAGGGCAGAAAAGGGAATTCCTTCCTATGTTCCCACATGCTTACTTCTGTTCTTACTCTGTAGGAAGATGGATGGAGAGTGGCCTGTGCATCATCTCTTTGCCTCATCCTAGACTGTAAGCCTCTTAAGAACAGCTACTAATGCATTGTATATCATTGTTTCTACCTATAGTAGGTACTCAGGTATCTGTTGATAATAGTTATGACCATCATTAAGAGACATCATTGCAAATTCAGTTGGTAGAACTGTGGTCAATTACAGATAAACAGTGGCCTTTGAATAACAGAGGGGTTGGAGATATTGACCCCCTGCACAGTTGAAAAGCCATTTATAACTTTGACTCCGTAAAATCTTAGCTACTAACTGCCTTCTGTTGACCCAAAGCCTCACTGATAACAAGCAAGTAACACATATTTTGTATGTTATATGTGTTCTATGCAGTATTCTTAAAAGAAAGTAAGCTAGAGAAAAGAAAAAGTTATTAAGAAAATAAAGGGGCGCCTGAGTAGCTCAGTCAATTAAGCATCTGACTTGGGCTTAGATCTTGTGATTTGTGAGTTCTACCTCCTATATCGGGCTCTGTGCTGACAACTCAGAGCCTGGAGCCTGCTTCAGATTCTCTCTCTCTCTCTCTCTCTCTCTCTCTCTCTCTCTCTCTGTCTTTCTCTCTGCCCCAGTCTGGCTCACACTCTGTCTCTCTCAAAAATAAATAAACATTAAAAAAATTTTTAAATCAGAAAGAAGGGAAAATATACTTACAGGACTGTACTATATTTATTGAAACAAATCCATGTATAAGTAGACCCACACAGTTCAAATCTGTGTTGTCAAGGGTCAAGCGTACTAGGTTTTGTAACCTGGGATTCTGGGGCTATCTTTCTCATCTTACTTTTAACCGTCAGTATAGACTGGCACAAACGGATATTGAGATATGGGTCTGGATGGTGGAAAGAAAGTGATAGTCTTCATAAATATTATATATGACCCCCAGCAGGTGGATGTGCCAAGTACATAGAAGATCAAAATTCAATTGACCTCGATAAATTAGAGAAATGGTCATTGATGGCAGGTTAAAATGCATTAGGTAGCAAAATGCACATATCACACACACATATAATCCAAGAGGGAGAAACTGGCTGGGCAGAAATGTGGCCAAAAGACCTAATAGATGTGGCAAACCAATAACAGAGTGAATAGAAAATAGCAGGATGTTAACAGAAGCCGATGAAGCCAAATTCATCTTCACCGCCCTGGGACCTTGCATAATGCCTGGCACACATCGCACATGCACATTGCTAAGTGTATGGTTGAAAAAATGTGTGACTTCAGCTTTGATCAGATCATCCGTGCTGTTCCTTTACTCTGAGAAGACTTTGCATAACCAATTCCTGTCCGTTCTTCAAGGCCCATCTCAAATACAATTCCTGTCATAGTGACTTCCTTAAATTCAGCCTACCCTCAGCTAAAAGAACACCCTCTTTCTGAATTTTCATGAGCGATGCGTATATGCTAGTGATGATTATTCCAATAATCAGCACTGGGTAGCTTCTAGGAGAATAGCAATTCAGATTAAGACAGTCCAGTACAGGGGCACCTGGGTGGCTCAGTCGGTTAAGTGTCCGACTTTGGCTCAGATCATGATCTCACAGTTCGTGAGTTCGAGCCCTCTGTCAGGCTCTGTGCTGACAGCTCAGAGCCTGGAGCCTGCTTCAGATTCTGTGTCTCCCTCTCTCTGCCCCTCCCCCACTCACACTCTGCCTCTCCCTCTCTCTCTCTCTCAAAAACTAAAAATAAACATTAAAAAACATATATAGTCCAGTATATATAATTTCAAATTATAGAAATAATGACTAACAAAGTGTCTGAAATCTTATAACTGTTCATCATCCGTGTTGACTCTGATTTTCTGCGCTCTTGTTTCTTCTCTCTCTGCTGTATGTAATCCAGGTGTCAGCTTTCCCCTCAACCTCTTATTCAAGCTCACACCCCTTACGCATCTTAGTGAACAAGATAGAATTTGCTGAAGGGGGGACGTGATTTATGTCATGTAGGCTGCAGCAGCTGAAAACCCACTAGGACACACCCCTTTCTCCAGAGTACGCACCCTCTGCTTCTGCCACAGGGATCTTTTCCCACCCCCTAGCCCATCCTACCTCCCAGCCTCCAGCTTTCCTGCCCTCAACCCTTCATTACTCAGAGGAATGTATTTTATCCTAGTTTCTACATCCAAACCTGTGCCCAACAAATGACCGTTTAACAAGACAGCAAGTTCTTCCAGTTAGAGGATCCTCCCTCTTCAGGAAATAGAAGGGGATTATAAATACCATTTTTCTTTTGTAAAGCTAGTGAACACAAACGACTAGAAGGGGTTTGTCAGTGAAGTCTTCATGTGAAGCTTGTTGGAGCCAGCTTTTGAAGAGGACAGTGGACGCAGGTCTGCAAGGCAGGGTACAAAGAAGACATTGAGGAGGGGGTTGCCAGCTGCTGCTCTGGATGAACTAAGCTCCCAGAACCGGGTAGAAGTTTATAGTTCTCAAGGGGCTTTCCCTATCCCTCTGGAGACAAGGCTACATAATTGGATTCTCTTGCTCTCTGCCAGCCTCAGTCTCATGCAGCCATAGTCATTAAAGACTGTTTTTTCCTCAGCCTTTTCTAGCTCCTTAGCCTCTTCTGACAAAGTGGGGAATTATATTAGAAATCCTAACACTGTCTTTCCTTCCCTGTCATGTTAGGGTACAGGCTATCCTCAATAACAAAGAGACCCGAGAAGACATGAGTCGACAAGAAACTTCTCTGTCACTTAGTAGTCCAGTAAGGAGGATGTCCGGGACACAGAGGTAGCTGTGCTTCTCTGGTTCAACCCAGGACCCAGGTTCCTTTCATCCCAGGGTGCTACCAACTCATTGCTGGCATGTCTGGGCCCGGCTCTCTTGGCCACATCTGTGTTCCAGATCTTTGGAAGGAGAAAGAGAGGAAAGAGAAAGTGGAGAACAAGTGGCTGCCTTTGAATGACGTAACATGAACATTACACTCCTAACTTCCATTCACATCCCAAGAACCTGGGCCCATAGTCACATCTACTGCAACAGAGGCTGGAGACTATACTCCCTAATTGGCCAATTAGGTACATGCCCAGGTAAAACTCAGTGCAGGGTGAGAAGGGCTTCTGTTACTGAAGGGAAGAGAAGAAATGGATATGAGGATGGTGAACAGCTCTCACCGTACCTCCCCACCCCTATGTGGGGGTAAGAGACCCTACGGACACGCCATTCTAGTAATCTCCAATTTCTTCAGATTCACTTGATGCGTTTCTGTGCCCCTCCCCCCCTCCATGACTGTTCACGGTAAATCTTTCTCACTTTTCATTGCCTACTAGCATCGGCTCAAGTTGCACCTTCTCCAGGAAGTCTTCCTAAATCTTAGTTTAGGATAAGTGACCCTTCTCTGTGTTCTCATGGCATACTGCATTCTTATCCTTTGGCACCTGTGGAAGTCCTCTAGTATCTTCACACGTGTAAAATCCTCTCCATGTGCTCTGTCTCCATCTAGATTGTAAGCCATTTGAGAGCAGTTATGGTATGTCTTAGTCATATTTGTGTCCTTACTACCTAGGTTGAGCTGAATTCCTTCTGCTCACCAGTGGGTGAAATAAGTTGTGCTATCACCTGGCCCCCTGAATGCCCACTGAGGTATAGCTTTCATCTATAATGGCCAGGATGTCTAAGTGGGCATTCTTCTTCCCATTTGGACAGAGGGACTAGCCTGAAACCCAGGCTGGTCTAAGATCCTGACCCTCTCCCAGCTCTTTGAATTCCTGTCACTTGCAAGCCCAAGACCTGTTTTGGCTACCTTCTAGGGACTAGCTGCCAACCTAGAACCACAGTATGACTGCCATTTGCTGCCTTTGACCTTAGACCCTTCCGTTGCTAGGCTTCACCTGCTATGCATCTTCTTGATACTGAAACCAGCTGGAACTCAGTCCTGGCATATTCCTTTCTTGGGACATTGACAAATGACTCTTTAGCTAAGTCCGTTTTCCCCAGTTCTGTTCCTAGTGGGCTCTGGCCATTTCCCACTCACCACTGGTTGCTCTGCTAAAGCTCTATCATGCCTGACCTGTGAATAAATTTGCCCATGTTAGGATTAATAAGTATTGTTGCTACCTTCTGTTTAAAAATAAGTGGTTCAGGATAGGAATCAAGTCTTAGCTTTGTGGCATATCACTGGCACAAAGTGATATATACTTTGTTCTTTATATAGACTTTCTTTGGATGAAAAATTACTCGTGTATGTGTGTATATATATTTTTACTTATTTTAAAATGCATATTATAAAATATATAAAATAAATATTTTGAAAGTGTATATATACATATATATAACTTAAAATATAAGTATTTGAGTATGCAAAACCAGTGTATTAAGCAGGTTACTCATTTTGCAAATATGTTTTATTTTACCAAAGGACTTGCCAGTAGAATCTTAGGAATTAATATGTCTCTCTTCTGGTGGAACTTTAGTAATTGTTCAGTGAGGCAGGGTTCCCAGTTCAGGAGGATGAATTGGTCAGCCACATACTCTGTCCTTTTGTATATCAAAGCAATGAGTCAGAAGCAAGGAAATTTAACCATAAAAAGTCAGGAGTTTGGTCAAATCATCCAAAGACCTTGGCAATATCCAGGGAACTGAGACGCAGGTAACTCGCGTCCGTGAGGATATGAAGATGCGTTGGCGGTTCGTAACGAGCTGAAGGTTCCCAACTCTAAAAGGTCGCTTAAGAGTTAAGAGATAGGGGGGCGCTTGGGTGGCTCAGTCAGTTAAGCATCCGACTCTTGATTTCGGCCCAATTCATGATCTTATGGTTCGTGAGTTTGAACCAACAGCATGGAGCCTGTGTGGGATTCTCTCCCTCTTTCTCTGCCTCTCCCCCTGGCTCTTGAGTGCACGTGTGTGTATGTGTGTGTGTGTGTGTGTACGCGCACTCTTTCTTTCTCAAAATAAATAAATGAATGTTTAAAAAATTTTTTTAAAGAGTTACACCTGCATGTACATTTGACAATTCACAAGTGACAGAAATTCATTTTAAGCTAGCATAAGCGAAAAGGGGACATTAGGAGTGGACTTCGGTCACAGCCAGATCTAGGGAACCAAGACATATTTTTGAAACTGGTCTTTCTCAACCTTTCAATCCTTGTCCCTTCCTTCCTCTCACTCTTGCTCTGCTTCTTTCTTACATTGACCCATTCTCTTCTACAAGAGATACCTTCCTCGACGTGGCAGAGAAGAGGGCCCCCATGCACATTCTTAACACTCTATCTGGAAGGCCAGATGCCTTTTCTTCTACCTTTAAATGGAAAAAAAATCCCCAGGAATAACCTGATTGGCCTACCCCTGGGCTAATCATAGCCAAGGCTATGGGCCTACCCTTTGGTTGGGTGGGCCCTGTGGCTGTGAAGTGGGAAGGGATAACTGGCACCTCACCAGACTCACACGATTTGTATGGGCTGGGCAGATAAAACAAGAACTGTCCACCACACTCTCCTTTCTAACAACTGAAAGTCCCCACTAAGTATCTCCGGTGTTCCCACCAAACAGCCCAGGCTGCATGTCATACTTTTGATGTTTCTGCTCTTAATGCTCCACACTGATCACTGCTTGCCTTCTCTGTGTGGGTTCCTGCTCCTGGGTTCTCTTGGGTTGCCTGCCACTTACGTTGTTGATACCACTTAGCTGGACCATGGCGGGCCACTCTGCTGCTCAGGCCAATCCTTGTGCTGTGTTTCTTTCCTGCACCTCCTCTTAGTACTCTATTTGGAGATGTGCCCATGAGTTTCCCAGATTATCTGACAGGGGCCTGTCCAGAGAATTGTGCTGTTAGGTCCAGTTGTATAGGCTGAGCAGCGTACAATGGCACCCAGTAAGGGCACACATGGGGACCAAAGTCTAGCATGAAATGAAGTTCACTAAGGTTGAGTTACCCACCCAGCCACCTGTGTTCTCCAGGAGGAAGAAGCACTTTTTCTCTTTGTACCAGGGTCCTGAGCCATGTCCCTGGGAGCTGTGACTGCCCCAAGGCAGCTGAAGGCTACCAGGAGCACAGCTCCTATTGTTTCCTCTGAAAAGCAGAGGAACAGCTCCCTCTCTTGTTTGCCAGTGTGTGAAAGAAATGCCACTATGTTAAACAGAACATGCGGGGAGCAGCGGGGAGCAGAGGCACATCCCACCTTGTCATCCAACTATAACAGCCTCATATGCCCTCTCAATATGCAGAGCAAACAAATAAGGAAAAACCATCACAAATATGACAGAGCTGTCAAAAGCACACAGACATGAGCTGTGCATATTATGAAGCATTTGGGGTTCTGTGTTTGCTGAAACTGGTACATTTCTTATCAAGATAGAAAATAAAATCTAAGAAAATCTGTCATGGGAAGCCTGGGTGGCTCAGTCAGTTAAGCATCTGACTCTTGATTTCGGCTCAGGTCCATGATCTCATGGTTTGTGAGTTCAAATTCTGCATCTGCTTGGGATTCTCTCTTTCCCTCCTTCTCTGCTTGCTCGCTCTCTTGCTCTCTCTCTCTCAAAAATAAATAAAAATACTTAAACGAAAATAGCTGTGAGAACCATCTCATGGAGGTACTGACCACCACACCATGTCAGAGTAAGCCATGCTCACATTTAAGTCACGCTGTTAGATTGTGATGGCTCTCTGATGTACCAAGGTAGGCCTTTTCAGTGTTACGTGCAGCTTAAACCTGGCCCTTTCCTGTTCCCCAGAACATAGAGAAGACACCAATGGTGAGAGACTGGGTTTGACAAGTTTAGGTAATAGCCACCATGTTGGTGCCAGAACTACTGTACTAACCAAACCTGGAGCCCCGATGCTGCATGTGGTCCCTGATACTGCACCGTTTCTTTTGTGATGAGTGCTCTCCTGGGAATCTGGAGTCCTGCCTGCAATTTGCCTCCCCCTGCCTCCTCTCCCCCGGCCCTTCAGACGTATCTACATGCACAGTGTGGCTATGGCTTGACTTCTTTTCCTGGAAGACTCCTTCACAATCGGGCAAAACAGAATGCAACAGAAAACTAGAAGAGGTGTCATCTCATTATACCCCAGCAATACCCAAATCCCACTTCCATCCCAGTGGCCACTCGCTCCAGTAGGGATAGAGGAGAATGTGGCACCTGTTGCCATCTGGGGTGCCCCGTGGAGCGGTGACTCAAAGCTGGTCAAATGTGTGTATACATTTTGCAATCTGTGTCTCTCCTCCTGCTGCCCTGGGCCTTTATTTTTTGGCAGAAGGGCGTAAAATTGAAGATTCAGGACTGCTTCCTGCTCTGCCACTCAGTCATTCTCCTGTTAGTTTTGTGTTATCCTCCATGAAACGAAATCGGATGGGGTTCTAGCCAATGATAGGAGCGGGGGAGGAGGGAGGTGTGGAAGGGGTGTGTCCTGAGGTGGTTACTGAATCCATCAAAGGGAGTTGGAAGAAACTAATCTAGAGAAGGTAAGGACATAAAATAGATGGCCTGAAGCACAGGAGCTTCTATTTGACTGCTCAGATGAAAGAAAAAATAAATGAGAGTGAAACAGCTGTGAATAATTCATTTTCAAACCGATGTGCCAACGGAGAGCAGTCTTGTACCTACTGAACTGAACCCTCGGTGAAAAGCAAAGGTTGCATGAGTCACACCCATTACTTGGAAACACTAATAGTAATTGACTCTGTCTCTTCTTGCCGGGGAATCGGACAATACACTGTGCGGTATTTCTTTTGTCACGTCTTGCCTAAGCCTCCAGATTGTATTATTTTTTAAATCTCGATACCAGCTAAAGCATCAGGTCATTTAGTCATGTCCAGTAGAAGAGAGTGTACTATACACAGCAGAAAAAGAGATGGGTTACATGGGAGGCAGCACAGGTCATAGGAAAAAAACTACCGAATTAGTTAGGAGACCCAACTTCTTGTCCTGCAAGCTAGCACTGCTATCTAGCCAGCAATGGGGTATTAGAAAAGTCACCTAACGGAGCGCCTGGGTGGCTTAGTCAGTTAAGTATCTGACTTCGGCTTAGGTCATGATCTTGCAGTTCTTGAGTTCGAGCCCCACATCGGGCTCTGAGCTAACAGCTCAGAGTCTGGAGCCTGCTTCAGATTCTGTGTCTCCCCCTCTCTCTCTGCCCCTCCCCTGCTTGCATTCTCTCTCTCTCTCAAAAAATAAATAAACATTTTAAAAACCGCACCTTTTTTAAAAATAGAATTTTAAAAAAGTCACTTAACCCTCACTAGCCTTACCTGCAAGGTGAAGAATTTTAAATTAGATAACCCGTTATTTAAATTAAATAACCTCTAAAGCCAGCTCTATGATACTATACTTTCAGGGTGCCTGGCTGGCACAGTTGGTGGAGGAGTGTGTGGCTCACGACCTTGGGGTTGTGAGTTTGAGCCCCACCTTGGGTACAGAGATTGCTTAAAGTCTTTGAAAAATAAAATAAAATAAAATAAATTACAATGCTGTAATTCCATCGTCTCATTCCATAGTCACTAGACATTCGAGAAACTCATAGACAAATACCAGGAGCCAGGAGTAAATGAATTGAACTAAGCCAACTACCAGAGGAAACAAGCCCATGCTGGTGAAGGTCAGAGAGTCGGCTCCAAAGTCTGCCCTTGTTTTCCAGGGAGCTGTGTGAAGGCTGGGCATGGGGGCCGTGACAGACAGTCCTGGGAAACTACTTAGTCCTGAGTTCACTAAATGTTCCCTTTGATCTAGGTGTGAGATTAAGATACATCTAGGGGTGCCTGGGTGTCTCAGTCGGTTAACTGTCTGATTTTGGCTCATGTCATGATTTCACAGTTCATGAGTTCGAGCCCTGCATCAGGTTCTGTGCTGACAGCTTGGAGCCTGGAGCCTGCTTCAGATTCTGTCTCACTCTCTCTGCCCCTCCCCCACTTGTGCTCTGTCTTTCAAAAATAAACAAACATTTAAAAAAATAATAAAAAAAGATAAGATACATCTAAATGTTCTCTGTGGTTTGCCCTTTTTTCTTTTGTCTATTGTAACTGTAGAGAAATATATCCAAAAAGATCTACTCACACAGTTAAGTTCTTCTGGTACCTATAGAGGCTGAGGCTGTACACAACATAACAGACCAGTGGTTAACACTAGCATGAAGAATTATGTTGTTGTAGCCATTCTAGATGTACCCAAATGTGACCCAAAGGTTACTGGCTACCCCTTGGCCTTGCTTGATCTATGGTATTGTTCACGTTCCTAAGATATGATCTGTACTTTGGTGATGGCCCAACTTAGGTTCCAAATGCCCCCTTAGTTGTCTACAAGACAGGAGAGAGGGCCGTGGCTTATAGGAGACGAGGCTCAGTCTCGGTCTGGAAATAGGTATCACATCCCCACAGATTGCAGACAAGACATGTGAGACACTCAGGAAGTCCTTCTGAATGCCACCATTTGCAAGAGAGTCTCAGGCTATGTACAATTCCTGTGTCCCAACACAAGAGTCTTGGAATCAACGCAGCCTATGGCCTTCACTTGCTTTTAGTTGAACACAATACACTATGGCCTTGACTTCCCTGGGGAGTATTACTCCAAAGCTTAGGGCTTATAGGCATAATGGTTAACACTTCCCTTTTCCATTTAGGTTCTGAACTACTTGGTAAACAAGGCAAGAGCTGGTAGATGAAGGCCAAAATACCCTATTTTAGTTTCTATGACACTAGAGAATGTGGCTTAGATGTGAGGGTCAAACTGTCTTCTTAATGCTGAAACCTAGAGTTAGATGGACTCACCACCTGGTCAGAGAAATCACTGAATTTCTGTAGGGCTCCTCTGTAAAGGAAGGGCATGTATAAAATACACAGTGTGAAGGAGCAGAGCACGGAGCCTGCTAACGGTGGCCGGACCCACTTCTCGAAGGAAGGAGATAGGAAAGGGGTTCTGCTGTGCATACCTACCTAGTTTTGTCACTGAACTCAAACTTGTCTGTGCACGTGATGTGGTGTAAATGGTGTGCCATAAAGCCAAGCTCTTGAGGCAGAGAAAGCTTTGTTACCAGAAGGGCAGTCCGATGAGGAGTCAGAGGATCATTGCTAAAAGCTGCTTTGCCCTGCTGAGCCTACGGACAGCTTAAGTATGTTTGGAGAAGAAGGTAAATTCATGAGAGGAGGGTGAAACGTTTCTTGAAATCTTAAGTGGAGGCAGGGCTTGAAACAGTCTGGAGGTATACATGCTTCTAGACAATGAGGTGCTGTTCAGGACCTGCTACGTCAGATAGTTTTAAGACAAATGTTAATATCTGTTTCCCGCCAGATTCTTATAATCAATGGGCAAACAAGTGGTAGAGTTGAAAGGGCACAGTTAATGATTAGTTGTGTGCAGGGCTTAAGAGATGCATAACACATAATTAAGTAGGGAACAAAACAACATGGAGCTAAATTAATAATATAATAATACAACTATTGGGACACCTAGGTGACTCAGTAGGTGAAGCATCCACTTTTGAGTTTGGCTCAGGTTATGATCTCATGGTGGTGAGATCGAGCCCCATGTCATGCTCTGCTCTGGGCATAGAACCTGCTTGAGACTCTTTTTCTTCCCCTCTGTCCCTCCCCTACTTGCATGTGTGACTGTTCTCTCTCTCTCTCTCTTTCTCTAAAAAAAAAAAAAATAGCTATAGTGTTGTTTCTGCTTTCAAACAGGTCTAGGAACTGATTGCCCAGCCTCAGGTTCTTCTTTTAAACTTACCAATCAGAGGGAACCTGGGTGGCTTAGTTGGTTGAGCGTCCGACTTCAGCTCAGGTCATGATATCGCAGTTCATGGGTTTGAATACCGTGTGCGGCTCTGTGCTGACAGCTCAGAGCCTGGAGCCTGTTTCAAATTCTGTGTCTCCCTCTCTTTCTACACCTCCCCGGCTCGTGCTCTGTCTCTCTGTCTCAAAAATAAATAAACATTAAAAATTTTCGAACTTACCAATTCGATAACGTACTCTTCTCCCCAGTATTATGCTAATAGTGTTGCACCTGCCAAATGGAAGGGGTGTTTGAAATCGAGAGGAAGCTCTGTTCCACCAGCCACTCTTCCCATTAACAAAGTCCTAGGCCTTTTTCTAGTCTCATAGGGAGGCCTAACGTTTCAGCAGTGAAACAGCGCATCTAACCTACCCCTTGGGACCAAACAAATTAAGTGTTCATAATACCCAGCAGAACACTGTTCATTAGGGTGCAGGGAATAAAGAATTAGCAGGAAATAGTAGGTTCATCCTGCTTTCTTCCAGCTCTGTGTCCAGAGTACCTTCTTCCTTTATTTAGGATAATTAGGCTCCTATAGGGTGTGGTGATAGTTGAATTGAATAATTACTGAGGAATTGCATAATTACTTGCTAGATGCTGAATTCCTGTTGTGATTCTGGAGGTTTTGATCTAGGAAAAATCGGACAGTATAGTAGGATGTTAGGACATCTTCCAAAACATATCAGATTCAACATGACACAAAATTAAGGACTAGCCTATTGTTGGTCTGTTAGCCCTACAGATACTACATCAGAAACTGAGATTCATTCTTCTTTTTAAAAAATATTTATTTATTTTGAGAGAGAGAGAGAGATAGCATGAAGGGGAGGGGCAGAGAGAGAGGGTGAGAGAGAATCCCAAGCAGGCTCCATGCTGTCAGTGCAGAGCCCAACTCGGGGCTCGATCCCATGAACCAAGAGATCATGACCTGAGCAGAAATCAAGAGTCAGACACTTAACCAGCTGAGCCACCGCGGTGCCCCACATTCTTACTTCTTTTTAAGTAGGCTTTATAATTTAAAACTTTAAGATTTACAGAAAAATGTAGATCTTACAAAGATAGTAAAGATATTTCCCATATCCGGCGTGTTCAGTTTGCCCCCTTAGTAATGTTTTATATTACTATGGCATATTTGTTATAGTGAACATATTAACAATGAAAATATATGAACATATGAAAATATTGATACATTATTATTATTATTATAAAATCAAAGATTATTGCTTTTTGGGAGGAAGACCACAAGAGGTAAGGTTTGTTAAAAAACCAATTTTATTTACTTATTTTTTAGTTGCCCAAAGGGAGTTTTATTTCCTTTGTTTTTTAATGACAGAGATGGGAGCATGGCCACACCTGCCCCCAGTGTCTTCTGGGACCTGACCCGTGTCAGTACTAACTGGAGGAGAACTTTGGGGCCTCCATCATCTAGATAGCCGTGTGTTGGAATGGATCCAAAACCATTTTCTACGGAGATTCCTGTCTCTGCCACGTCTTTGCTCTGCTCACCTCTGTGAGGCTCTGGCCCCAGGCCCCTGCCCAGCCTTTCAGTTTTCACAAGCAAGTTCAGTGCCGCTCCCAGCTGGGTCTGTATTTAGCTGTGAGCAGAATAGCTTCCGTCCTGCCACTTGTTAGGAATCAAAATGCTTTCCATTGTTATCAGTTTGGCTCAGAGAAGCAATATTTAGGGAGGATTGCTTGGAGAACATATAATCTTTGAGTCTTCCGTTTATTATTTGTTTTTTTAAAAACAAAATTCAAGTGAGTGACTTTGAAGATCTAATTCACTTTATTAAGTGATTCATGAGTTGGGCAGCACCCTACCTAGCAAGTAGGAGCTGGAAGAGTTGTATAAAATAGAAGATTGTTAGAGGAAGTAGGGTGGGGCAAGGAAGTTACTAGCAAAAGAAAGAAAAGATTGTTTCAGGTTGGGTCACTTTCCCTTAGAAAGAGCAGGGAGTCTTCCCTCTTCCTTTGCAGGGGATGGGAGAGGGGGCCCTGATTGAGGGGTTGGTAAAATGGAGAGGGCCCATTGAA
Organism: Proteles cristata cristata; assembly: GCA_017311185.1. Taxonomy (NCBI): domain Eukaryota; kingdom Metazoa; phylum Chordata; class Mammalia; order Carnivora; family Hyaenidae; genus Proteles; species Proteles cristata. Next base: position 136,959 of record JAESUZ010005111.1, read on the forward strand.
AGATGACCTCACTGGTGCTTATCAGAAAATAACATTTTTTTAAAGTAAGCTCTACACCCAACATGGGGCTTGAACCCATGACCTCAAGAATAAGAGTTACTTGCTCCCCTGACTGAGCCAGCCAGGCAACCCAGAAAATTCTTGACTAACCTGTTAAGGCTACGTTCCTGGGGGAGGTTGAAACTGCATTTAGGTAGGTATGAAGCCCAGGTTTGGTGAGTTGGTCGAAGTGATGCCTTTTTGGGCTTATGGTTTTCTTTTTAACAGATGCCATTTGTTACCATATTATGTCAAGGATACATACTATCAATATGCCTTGTTACTACTGATGTTGACCTTGATCACCTGGTTGAGGTACTGTTTGTCAGGCTCCTCTACTGTAAAATTACTCCCCCCTTCCTCCCCCCACTGTACTCTTTGGATAGATATCACTCTGCAGCTCATACTTCAAGGGTGGCAATTATGTTTCCATCTCTTTTTTTTTTTTAAGTTTATTTATTTTGAGAGAGAGAGAGAACGAGCAGGGGAGGGGCAGAGAGAGAGAGAGGGAATGAGCACAGGAGGGACACAGAGAGAGAATGAGTAGGAGAGGAGCAAAGAGAGAGAGAGAGAGAATCCCAACCAGGCTCCACTCAGCACAGAGCCCAAAACAGGGCTTGATCTCACAACCATAAGATCATGACCTAAGCTAATATCAAGAGTCGGACGCTTAACTGACTGAGACACCCAGGTGCCCCTCTGTTCCACCTCCTTAAGGGCAGAGTATCTACATAAATTATTTGGATGTTTTTGCACAGGGCATTTGTCTCTTCTCCCCCATTTACTTATTTATTCAATCATTATCACTCAGTGACTTCTTATATTCAATTGCTATTTCTATCTGTGAAAGAAATGGAAATATAGTTTTGTTTTGTTTTGTTTTTTTCTGGTCACGAGCTCAGAAGTTAGGAGAGAATCACATTGAATTTTCATGGATATTTATTCTGTACATTGGGTCAAAATCCAATACTAATTTGCTTATTTTGTTGCTTAAATTGGCCATTAGGAGCTCTTTCAGGTGCTTCCTGTGCCTCTTTGACAGATCCCCATCACTGTCTTATTGTTTTTTACGTTATTTTGTCTTCTAGCACTCCATTACTCTCTGGCACTACAAGATGCTTCAGGCTCATCTTGAATATTTCCTGTCCCATTCCTAGAATCAGCCATTTCTCCAAGGAGCCAGAGTTTATCCTGATTTGCATATTTGAATCTAAAATGAACTCATTTGAGGCACACGTGGGTGTTGCTGTTGTTATTATTATTATTTTAAGTCATCTCTATGCCCAATGTGGGGCTCTAACTCACAGCCCTGCGATCAAGATTCTCATGCTGCACTGGCTGAGCCAGCCAGGCTCCTCACAAATTTATTATCTTACAGTTCTGGAGGTCAGAGATGGGCCTTGGGGGCCAACATCAAGTGTTGACAGAGCTGCACTCCTTCTGGAGACTCGAGGGAGAATCAGTCCCCTTTTCAGCTTCTGGCAGCAATCCACATTCCTTGCCTTCTGGCTCCTTCCAGCAATGGCATCATGACTTCTGCAACCTTTAAAATATTCTTATTTTATGGGGCACCTGGGTGGCTCAGTAGGTTAAGCTTCCAATTCTTGATTTCAGCTCAGGCCATGTTCTCATGGTTCATGGGATTGAACCCCGCATTGCACTCTGTGCTGACAGCGCAGAACCTCCTTGGGATTCTCTCCCTCTCTCTCTGCCCCTCCTGCTGCTCATGTTCACTCTCTCTCTCTCTCAAAATAAGGAAATAAAATAAAATGTTCTTATTTTGAAAACTTTCATTTAGGGGCGCCTATGTGGCTCAGTCAGTTGAGCATCCAACTTCAGTTCAGGTCATGATCTCACAGTTTGTAAGTTCGAGCCCCGCATCAGGCTCTACTGACAGCTCAGAGCCCGGAGCCTGCTTCAGATTCTGTGTCTCCCTCTCTCTCTGTCCCTCCCCTGTTTGCTCTCTCTCTCTCTCTTTCTCAAAAATAAACAAAAAACCCAAAATTTTAAAAAAAGAAACCTTTCGTTTAATCACATCTGCAAAACCCCTTCTGCTATGTAAGGTGACAGACTCACAGGTTTTGGAAATTAGAACTTGAACATCTTTGGAGGGTCATTCTTCTATCTATCACAAACCCTTACAATGAAAAAGTGACGCTTGCTGGTAAATCACAGTCTTACCTGTTTCCTTTATAGTGCACAGGACATTCTAAATCTAAACATTTTTGACAGCCTCTGGCAATCATCTCTCCTTTTCCCAAAAAGAGATAATAATATTATCTAATAAACCCTTCTAAACAACTTATGTCAACTTTTTGGTATTTTGCCCCCCAAAAGTAGCAAAATTTTCCTAATTCTAGTGGTATCATCCCCAATAGCAATTTAGAACATGTGGGTTAAACAGTCCATATAGTTGATTTCCTACTTTAACCAAATGCTCTCCAGACAAGAAAGAATAAAGCCTTTATCCAGGCTCATAGGGCCATAGTGACTCTCACGAACTGTTTCTTTCTTTTTTTTTTTTTAATGATTTATTTATTTCTGAGAGAGAGAGAGAGACAGCGTGAGCAGGGGAGGGTCAGAGAGAGAGGGAGACACAGAATCTGAAACAGGCTCCAGGCTCTGAGCTAGCTGTCAGCACAGAGCCCGACACAGGGCTCAAACCCATGACCGTGAGATCATGACCTGAGCCGAAGTTGGACGCTTAACCATCTGAGCCACCCGGGCGCCCTCACAGCCTGTTTCTTATCTATGTGTTTCCCATCCTGGCAGTATAAGGCTCATCTGTCAATCATGTAGATCAGAGAATCTCCAACGATGTGTCCCATAAGGTGGACCCAATATATTAGAATTAAAAGTTAAATAATTATGGATTTTTTTCCAAATGGGAAAAAAGTTACAGTGATGAATAGATTGTTATGCATTTCAAAAATGTTCCCCATTAATCTTCCTTTTAACACTGGTGCCTCCTACCGCTTGCCTGTCAGCACATGCTAGCTGACAACAAAAGGAATGAATAGGAAGCCAATTAAAATTAATAGAAAAAGTCAAAGATAAGAATAACAAATCATGTCTGGCTCAATAGCTCATGGCGCTTTCCTGTAATTTTATGTTGCATACACCTAACAGAGAAATACCTTGCTAGCCAAAATGCTATATCACATAAAGGACTCAAGATGTAAAGGATAAATACCTTTCCCTAAATACGATGGAGCCTACCACTATTTCTTCATGGCATTCTAGGATCTTAACAAAAGAATACCATTTTTGCCTTGTAAAAGACTAATTTAATCCTGCAGGGGCAAGAATATGGGCTTTGGAGCCAGGTAAATCTCAGTACAAACACCTTTCTAACTGCGTGACTGTGAATACATTGCTTAAATGAATAATTTGAATCAGTAAAGAATTACATTTGATTGCATGTAGGTCATAAAGCAACTGAAATGTGAAAGAGGCTGATTTCTCCCTCAAAATAAAGAAGTGCAGAGTTAAGTGGTATGATGGCTCCTAGATCATTAAGTTTCTAGGTGTTTCTTTTCTGCATGCCCCACCATCTTTAGCAAGTTCTAGGTCACTCATGGTCCAATATGGCATTTGAAGCTCTAGTCACCTCATCTGCTTTCTAAGCAGCAGGATGGGTGAAGGGAAGAAGGACAATAAAAAGTTTTCCAGAAAGCCCCACACAGTGACTTCTGTTTATATCTAATTGGCGGCTCCTATCTCCAGGGCAAATGGGAACTGTAGTTTTTCATCTGCACACAGTGCTCCAAATTTGGAAGGAGGGAATCATATTAGACTCTGTGCAGAGATGTCTAAACAATCCCCAGTGTCCTAGATTCCTTCCTTTAAATAAAAAAAAATTTTTTTTTTACATTTATTTAATTTTGAGAGACAGAGTGAGACAGAGAGCAAGTGGGGGAGGAGCAGAGAGAGAAAAAGACACAGAGTCCGAAGCAGCTTCCAGGCTCTGAACAAGCGTTCAGCATAGGGCCTGACGCTGGGCTCCAAACCACCAACTGTGAGATCATGACTGGAGCTGACGTCAGACGCTCAACAGACTGAGCCACCCAGGCACCCCACATGATTCCCTTCTTCTAGTAATAGAATCACTACCACATCTGTCTACACTAGTTTTACCTAGGCGTGAGTAGAGCCTCTAGTTTTCAGCCTTTCTTGCAGTTAGTTTTGGCCATGTGACTATGATCTTTCTGGACAATGAGACATGAGCTGAAGTGTTTGTGTGCAGTTTCCTTAAAGGAACTACCTGTCCTTCATCCTCTCTTCCTCCCTCCCACAGGCTGGGGCATGCATGGGTAGTGGTGAGAGCCAGCTTTTACCAAGCAGATGAGGACAGCACAATGGATGATTCAGTGGAGGAGTAATGGGACAGAAGGGAGGTATCGGATCCCTGGATAACTGAGTGAAGCCGAGCCACCTGCACCCTGGACTTTCTGCCTGCCTCTGTTGTGTTTTGTGAGAGAGAAATAAACCTCCAGCTTGTTCAAGCCACTGTCTTTTGTTATCTCTTTGTTACAGCAGCTTAGCCTGTATCCTAACTAATACAGCCACCGCTCTGTGCCTCAGTTTATTTTCTGTAAACTGGCAATGGCATTATCTACTCCACTGGGTTATAGCAAGAATTAAAAACAATATAAGTAAGGGGTTCCTGGGTGGCTCAAGTCAGTTAAGCATCAGACTTCGCCTCAGGTCATGATCTCATGGTTCGTGAGTTCAAGCCCCGCGTCGGGCTCTGTGCTGATAGCTCAGAGCCTGGAGCCTGCTTCAGAGTCCGTGTCTCCCTCTCTCTGCCCCTCCCCTGCTCACACTGTGTCTCTCTCTCTCAAAAATAAATAAAATGAACATTAAAAAAATAATACATGTGGGGCGCCTGGGTGGCTCAGTCGGTTGGGCGGCCGACTTCGGCTCAGGTCATGATCTCACAGTTCATGGGTTCGAGCCCCGTGTCAGGCTCTGTGCTGACAGCTAGCTCAGAGCCTGGAGCCTGTTTCAGATTCTGTGTCTTGCTCTCTCTCTGACCTTCCCCTTCTCACGTGGTCTCTCTCTCTCTCAGAAATAAATAAAATGTTTAAAAAAAAAAAATACATGTAAGGCACCTGACAGAGCTATCATAAATAATAGTTATTAGCATAGGTTTCCTGAGAGGATTCTGAGAAGCTGAGCAAAGCTCTTGGAAGGAATTCTCAGCCTGCTTCTCCACCAATATAACTGGGAACTAGTCTGTGTGATTGGATTCTTGATTTAGCCACAAAAGCATAAGAACAATAAATGTCTTGGATTTAAAGATAAGCTAGTTAAAATGTTTCGAAAACGCCTCCTGCTGCATTTTCCCCTTCTTAATACTTTGGATTCTCTCCATGCCTGACATTGGCACGGGGAGGTGCAGAATGCAGAGACGATGAATCTCAGGACAATATCGCAAAGGATAAGGTAGGACTAGCTTTTCCTCAGCAGGCTGTGACAATGGGATCCGGGAAGGCCACAGGACAGCGTGAGGTCCCTCCCCTGCTGTCGCGAGGGGGTGAAACAGCCAGCAGGGAGTAGAATTCTGAATTGACTAAACTCAATTTGAACTTATAGAGATATAAACATAATTAAAAGTTTTTTTCCCAAGCTATTAGCAGGAATAGAGGCTTGAGTCTAAGATAGAATTAATTGTAGAAAATAATGAATATTATTTTCTTTGGCACATCTGAGTCATAGTATGCAAATTTCTATCCTGCTGCATGAGACTCACAAGGTCAGTACGGAAAAAGCACAAGTATAGTCAATTACACTTATGAACATAGATTCCATAATCTTAAATAAAACATTGACAAATTTAATCCATTAGGATAGTAAAAATAATAATCCATCACATCCAAGTAGCATTTAGCTCACAAATGTAAGTGTAATAGGATTTTAAATTGAAAGTTTCAGCTAGAAACCCTAAGGCAGTAGATATGAGATAACAAAGTTGTCAGCAAGCCATCTTATAGGAGTTTCAAAGTAAATGGTTAAAACTAGCTGCACAGGGCTGCCTGGGTGGCTCAGTTGGTTAGCATCTGACTCTTGATTTCAGCTCAGGTCAGAATCTCAGTGTTCAGCAGTTTGAGCCCCTATCGGGCTCTACGCTGATGGTGGGGAGCCTGCCTGAGATTTTCTCTCTCCCTATCTGTCTGCCCACCCTCTCTCAAAATAAATACACTTAAAAAAAAAACAAAAACTAGTTTGCACATTCTCAACCCTCTCGCCCTCCAGGGTATAAAGGTTGCTGTAAAACTTTGTAAAGAGGACTTTTCTGAAGACAGCTATGCTGTATCTCTCCTCCCCTCTTTCAGTGAGCAGGTTAGGGGATATTTTCCCATTCTCAAGAGGGAACCATTTCAATGGGACCACCTGGAGACGTTGATCTGTAAATCCTTCAGGTAGTAGGTCAGTGTCTGCCTCCCGCCTGGAACATGGGAAGAGCAAAGATGGGCAGGCTAGCTGCTCAAACCACAGGGGAGAAGGGGAAATGATTATATCAAGTGGCCTGCACTCCAAGAGTTAGTGGAAGATCTCTTTGGAAAGAGAGCTGGCTTAAACCCTATTAAATCTTGCCCAAGAGAATTGCCTGGAAGAGCCATGGGACTCCAACAGAAAGACCCAGGATATTGTGGGCCACTAAAGAAACAAAAACAAACAAACAAAAAACACAAAAGCTGAGATGGGAGCAGCCAATGGAAGGAAAATGGTATTACCTGCAATGTACCTACTGGAGGCCTCTGCAGAAGGCATAAACACAGCCAAGAAATAGTTGGCTTTGAGTATTTGCCAATCCCAGAGAACTTGAAACCATTTAACAAAAGTGTTTCTTTCCCAAACCTGAAAGAAAAAGTTTTACTTGACTGTCTTCCAAAACTGAGAGTCTGCCTGTCTGCCATCTGGAAGAGGATGTGGTATCCTGGATAGAAAAAGAGGGCACAGTCATGGCCTAATCTCCCTCCATTCTTGCAGAAAGTGTTCATGTCTAAGGTCCAAGCGACAAGAGAGGAGTTTTCGCTTTAATAAAGTCTTGCGTTTTAATTGTTACATAGGATCGGGCATTCCGGTGCCTGAACTAAGACTGTCATTTATGGTGACCATGGCACCTTTTATTATCTAAGAGTCATGTGAATGCCCGAGATTCCTTAGGACCAAAGGAGAAAGTTTCCCCAGTGAATACATTTTATTTATTTATTTATTTTTAAATTTTTTTTAATGTTTTATTTATTTCTAGGAGAGAGAGAGAGAGACAGCGTGAGCAGGGGAGGGTCAGAGAGAGAGGGAGTCACAGACTGAAACAGGCTCCAGGCTCTGAGCTGGCAGTCAGCACAGAGCTTGACGCGGGGCTGGACCCCACGAACCGCGAGATCATGACCTAAGCGAAAGTCGGACACTTAACCGACTAAGCCACCCAGGCGCCCCCCCAGTGAATACATTTTAAAGGCACATTGTGAATAAGATTTGAAAAGCATGCAACTTTAAAAAATTGGTAAATTGGATCCCATCAGAATTTAAAATTTGGAGATGTATCCACCCAATGAAATGCTAATCAGCCATAAAAAGGCGTCAGCTACTGATATGTACAATAACGTGGATGAATTTTACAAACGTGATGCTTGGTACAAAAGGCCAGAGACAAAAGAATACATGCTCTATGATTTTATTTATATGAGATTCTAGAAAAGGGAATACTAATCTACAGTGAAAGGAACCAGATTAGTGATTGCCTGGGGCAATGATGCTCATTGCAGCATTATTCATAATAACAAAAAAATGGAAACAACCCAAATGTCCATTGACTGATGCAGAGATAAATAAAACATGGTATACCCATACCATGGAGTATTGTTTGGTAATAAAAAGGAATGAAATACTGATACATTCTACACCATGGATAACCCTTGAAACATAATGCTAAGTGAAAGCAGCCAGACAGAAAGGACTATATGCAGTATAATCTCATTTATATGAACTGTTCAGAAAAGGCAAATCTAGAGACAGAAGGTAGATTAATGGTTGTCTAGGACTCGGGGAAAGGTTGGGGTTAAAAGGGGATGAGGTTTCTTCTGGGGATAGTGAAAATGTTCCAAAATTTATTATGGTGATGATGATACTACTCTGTGAATATACTAAACACCAGTGACTTGTACATTTTATTTTATTTTTTATTTTTTTAAGGATTCTATTTTTAGAGGCGCCTGGGTGGCTCAGTTGGTTAAGCATCTGACTTCTGCTCAGGTCATGATCTTGCAGTTTGTGGGTTCGAGCCCCGTGTCAGGCTCTGTGCTGACAGCTCAGGACTGGAGACTGCTTCCAATTCTCTGTCTCCTCTTCTCTCTGTCCTTCCCCTGCTCATGCTCTGTCTCTCTCTGTTTCTCAATAATAAATGAATTTTAAAAAAAATAAGGATGTTATTTTTAGCTAATCTCTACACCTAATGTGGAACTTGAACTCACAACCCTGAGATCAATTTGCATTTCTACTGACTGAACCAGCCAAGTGCTCCCACTGACTTGTACATTTTTATTTTATTTTATTTTATTTTATTTTATTTTATTTTATTTTATTTTATTTTAACAGTCTTTTTTTAAAGATTTTTTTCCTTTTTTAAATTTTATTTGAGAGAAAGAGCATGTGCTAACAGGGGAGAAGGGCAAAGGGAGGGAGGGAGGGAGGGAGAGAGAGAGAGAGAGAGAGAGAGAGAATCTTAAGCAGGCTCCATGCTCAGTGCAGAGCCTGATGTGAGGGCTTGATTGCACAACCTTGGGATCATGACCTGAGCTGAAATCAAGAGCCTGGTACTCAACTGACTGAGCCACCCACATGCCCTGACATCTACATTTTAAATGGTGCATTGTATGGCATGTGAATTATCTCTCAATGAAGTTGGTGTTCAGAAAATGGAGTTGGAGACAACTGGAAATCCTTTTGGGGAAAAGAGTCAAGATGGAGTCTTTCTTTCTTTCTTTTTTTTTTTTTGAAGCAAACTCTACATCCAGTGTGAGTCTCGAACTCACAACCCTAAGATCAAGAGTTGCATGATCTACAGATTGAGCCAGCCAGGCGCCCCCCAAAATATATTTCTGATTAATTAAAACCATAAATATTAAAAAATGGTACCAAATTATTAGAAAAAAACTATAAAAAATGTTTATGGCCTTAGGAGTAAGAAAAATCTTGTTGAAGAAGATTCAAATTGGAAAAAAAAAGCTTATGGGTGCCTGGGTGGCTCAGTCGGTTAAGCCTCCAATTCTTCCTTTCTGCTCAAGTCATGATCTTACAATTCGTGAGTTCGAGCCCCATACTGGACTCAGTGCTGACATCACAGAGCCTACTTGAGATTCTTTCTCTCTCTCTCTCTCTCTGCTCCTCCTCTGCTTACACTCTTTCTCTTTCTCTCAAAACAAATAAACATTAAAAAAGAAAAAAGCTTAAAAGAAAAGTTGATATATTTGACTATATTGGTATTAAAAACTTCTGTAGAACAGCAGATACCATAAGATAACCTAAAGGCAGTTAGCTGACTGAGAAAATACTAGTATACATATCAATGAATTAAAACTCATAATATATAAAGAGCTCATATAGTTAATTAAAAAAAAAGAAAACACGATACCAAGAATTTATAAATGGGAAAACAGAAGTACTAATATATACATTAATGTACATATACATGTATATAATATATACATACACACTACATATGTTTTATATATGTATAATATAATATAATACATAACACGTATACATATACATATTAAAGCATACACTTGACCAATTCTCCCAGGAATCAGAGAAATTTAATTTAAAATAAAAAATTTCAACTATCAGGGGCGCCTGGGTGGCTTAGTCGGTTAAGCGTCCGACTTTCACTTAGGTCATGATCTCGCGGTTCGTGGGTTCGAGTTCCGCATCGGGCTGTGTGCTGACTGCCAGCTCAGAGCCTGGAGCCTGTTTCAGAGTCTGTGTCTCCCTCTCTCTCTGACCCTCCCTTGCTCACGCTGTCTCTCTCTATCCTAGAAATAAATAAAAATATTAAAAAAATTAAAAAAAAATTTCATCTATCAGATTAGAATTTAAAAGATTGTTAATATTAAGTTTAGAAGGGATAGGAAAAGCTGTCACAAAGTTGAAAAGCCTACTTTTTTTTTTTTAGGTAGACAAATCTTTATTTTTTTATTTTTTATTTTTTACAAATAGTTTATTGTCAAATTAGTTTCCACATAACACTCAGTGCTCATCCCCACAAGTGTCCTCCTCCATGCCCATCCCCCCTCCCCCACATCCATCAGTCCTCAGTTTTTGTCAGCATTCAAGAGTCTCTCATGGTTTGCCTCTCTCCCTTTCCCCCACCATTTCGCCCTTCTTCTCCCCCTTGGTCCTCCGTCAAGTTCCTCCTAATCCTCCTATACGTGCAAACATATGATATTTGTCCTTCTCTGCCTGACTTATTTCGCTCAGCATAACACCCTCAAGGTCCATCCATGTTGCTACACATGGCCAGATTTCATTGTTTCTCATTGCCATGTAGTATTCCATGGTATAAATAAACCACATCTTCTTGATCCATTCATCTGTTGATGGACACTTAGGCTCTTTCCATGTTTTAGCTATTGAGGAGAGTGCTGCTATGAACATTGGGGTACATGTGCTCCTATGCCTCAGCATTTCTGCATCCCTTGGGTAAATTCCTAGCAGTGCTATTGCTGGGTCATAGGGGAGTTCTATTGTTGTTTTCCTGAGGAACCTCCACACTGTTTTCCAGAGGGGCTGTACCAGTTTGCATTCCCACCAATAGTGTAGGAGGGTGCCCGTTTCTCCACATCCTCGCCAGCATCTAGAGTTCTCTGATTGGCTCATTTTAGCCACTCTGACTGGCGTGAGGTGGTATCTCAGTGTGGTTTTGATTTGTATTTCCCTGATGAGGAGCGATGCTGAGCATCGTTTCATGTGTCTGGTGGCCATCTGGATGTCCTCTTTGGAGAAGTGTCTGTTCATATCTTCTGCCCATTTCTTCACTGGGTTGTTTGTTTTTCGGGCGTGTAGTTTGGTGAGTTCCTTATAGATTCTTGATATTAACCCTTTATCTGATATGTCATTTGCAACTATCTTTTCCCATTCCGTTGGTTACCTATTAATTTTCTGGGTTGTTTCCTTGGCTGTGCAGAAGCTTTTAATCTTGATGAGGTCCCAACAGTTTATTTTTGCTCTTGATTCCCTTGCTTTTGGGGATGTGTCAAGTAAGAAGTTGCTGCGGTGGAGGTCAAGGAGGTTGTTTCCTGCTTTCTCCTCTAGGGTGTTGATAGTTTCCTGTCTCACGTTCAGGTCCTTTATCCATTTTGAGTTTATTTTTGTGCATGGTGTGAGAAAATGATCTAGTTTCATTCTTCTGCATGTTGCTGTCCAATTCTCCCAACACCGTCTGTTAAAAAGGCTGTCTTTTTTCCATTAGATATTCTTTCCTGTTTTGTCAAAGATCAGTTGGCTGTATACTTTTGGGTCCACTTCTGAGTTCTCAATTCTGTTCCATTGGTCTATGTGTCTGTTTTTGTGCCAATACCATACTGTCTTGATGATGACAGCTTTGTAGTAGAGGCTAAAGTCTGGGATGGTGATACCTCCCGTTTTGGTTTTATTTTTCAGTATTACTTTGGCTATTCGGGGTCTTTTGTGGTTCCATACAAATTTTTGGATAGTTTGTTCTAGTTTTGAGAAGTATGCTGGTGCAATTTTGATTGGAATTGCATGAAATGTCTACTTTTCACAAAGACTGCTGGGAGGAATATAAATTGGCATAGCCACTTTGGAGGGCAAATGGCAGCATTGACTGAAATTTTAAATGTGCACATACTATGACTTGGGAAGTCCCCCATTCAGCATCGACCATAGTGAAGCACTTATAAGGGCACAAGACCCTTGTACAGGGATGTTCATTGCAGCATTGCTCACCATCGGACAAACCGCGGAAAATTCAAAGGTATAGGGTTTATTGGAAATGGACTGGCTACGTACAATTTAAAAGTAAAGGTTGATTTTCATGTGCAGAGAATGACCTCCAGTATTTATTCCTGGGTGACAAAGCAAAGTCGCCGACCACTATGTTTGGTATGATTTAGTACAAACAGCCTCACACAAAACAGCGTGATCTGCAGGTACATGTATATTTAAAACATAAGAGGGGCGCCTGGGTGGCTTAGTTGGTTAAGCGTCCGACTTTCGCTTAGGTCATAATCTTGCGGTTCATGGGTTTGAGCCCCGCGTTGGGCTCTGTGCTGACTGCCAGCTCAGAGCCTGGAGCCTGTTTCAGTCTGTGACTCCCTCTCTCTCTGACCCTCCCCTGCTCACGCTGTCTCTCTATCTTCTAGAAATTAAAATATTAAAAAAATGAAAAATAAAAAATAAAACATAAGAGTAAGGGGAGCCTGGGTGGCTTAGTTGGTTAAGTGCCTGACTCTTGATCTCAGCTAGGTTTTCATCTTAGGGTCATGAGTTCCAGCCCTGCGTTGGGCTCCATGGTGAGCCCCATACTCTGTGTGAAACCTACTTAAAAACAAAACAAAAACAAAACCCCAAAAAAATACATAAGAGAGAGCTGAGATACTACTAAACTGAAAATAATAGCTAATATTAGCTATTATTGAGTGCTTTCTATTAAAAAAAAACAACTTCTCAGGGCGCCTGGATGGCTCAGTCAGTTAAGTGTCCGACTTCAGCTCAGGTCATGATCTTGCAGTTCATGAGTTCGAGCCCTGTGACCGGCTCTGTGCCAGCAGCTCAGAGCCTGGAGCATGCTTCAGATTCTGTGTCTGCCTCTCTATTTGTACCTCCCCTGCTTGCACTCCATCTGTGCCCCTCTCTCTCTCAAATAAACACTAAAACACTAAAAAACAAACAAAAAAAACCCCTTCTCTAAGGCCTTTGACAGATTTCCCTCATTTAGTCCTTACAAGCCTATAACATGTGTATTGCTAATATCTTCATGATGATGATCTGGAACTGAGAGAAGTTAAATGACTTGTCCAAGTCCTAAGTAAGTTGCAGAATCAAGATATGAATTTGTAAATAATCTCTCTTATATATGGAATCAAAAATAGTCAACTCTTAGAAGAAGAGAGTAGTACAGTGATTATCAAGGGCTGGATGGAGAGGGAAATGGGGAGGTGACGGTCAAAGAGGAACATGATTCAGTTAGGCAAGATAAGTTCTAGAAATCGACAGCATAGTGCCTGTAACTAACAATATTATATTTTATACTTAAAATTTGCTAAGAAGGTAGATATTATGTTAGATGCTCTTACTACACAACAAAAATAATACCACATAACAAAAAATAATAAAGGGAGAGGAAGAAAACTTTGGGGGAGTATGGAAACATATGGCCTTAATGGTGGTGATGATTTCAGAAATTCATTAAATTCTGTGTATTAAATGGATGTATGTCATTTTACATGTTAATCATACATCAGTAAAGTGTTTTTTCTTTTTCTTTTCTTTTCTTCTCTTTTCTTTTCTTTTCAAGAGAGAGTGCGAGTGGAGGAGAGAGGCAGAAGGAGAGAGAATCTCAAGCAGGCTCCACACTCACTGTAGAGCCCAATGCAGGGCTTGATCCCATGACCGTGGGATCATGACCTGAGCCAAAATCAAGAGTTGGATGCTCAACTGACTGAGCCACCCAAGCATCTCAATAAAGTGTTTTTTTTAAGGAGAAAAAAATCAAAACCAAAGCCAACCAAACAAAAAAAAAGTTTGAACTTGGACAATCTTGGTCCGGAGCTATAGGTCTTAACTGTAGTTTTCTGTGGGGAGGGGTAACTAGGATTGGCATGATGGTCAAAGGAACCATGACCTAATCAGTAGTGTCATTTTTTTTAAGGTCTATTAATTTTTTGTGTCAAAATTTATCTGAAAAATATGACAATTTACCAATTATTATATAAGGTGAAAGAGGTAACTCTGATCCCACATTGTTATTTTTAGAAATGACATTAGCATTAGCTTTTTTGGAAGTGCTTTAGAAACTGCAGATGACTACTTTCTGACATGATGTCTTAAAATATGAACAAAAGGGGTGTCTGGCTGGTTCAGTTGGTTAAGCTTCTGACTTCAGCTCAGGTCATGATCTCATGGCTCGTGAGTTCAAGCCCCACACGGGGCTCTGGGCTGTCAGTGCGGAGCCCAGCTTCGGGTTCTCTGTCTCCCTCTCTCTGCCCCTCCCCGGCTTGAACTTTCTCCTTCTCTCAAAAATAAAAATAAACATTTAAAAAATATGATGAACAAAATGCATTAAATTTGGAAACTATGCTAAAACTGAGATTAAGACAAAACTCAAATACCTCTTTCATTAGTCTTACCGTAACCTATTTTCTCAACCTATCTCTTTCCTGCTCCTACACCTTCCAGAAGAAGGAATCCATGCTCTATTTCCTGTCCATGTTTTGCTGAATTTGCTCCCATTTTATCCTCTGCCCAGGATGCTTGCACCTACACCTCTTTGGCTCACTCAATCCTTCAAGAAGCCATAAACACCTAGTTCAATGCATAGCATGGAGGCATATAACACATAATGTGTGTTTATGGACCTTAGAATGATTACCGTAGAAGCCTTCTTATCCAACAGATCAGGACCAGAAATGGAACAATTCTGTGAAAGTAGGAAATCACAAAATGGGATCTCTACTTACTTTAAATATTTTAACTTCAAGCATATTTATTGTTTTTAATGTTGTAGCAGGATTCTTGCATAAGGAGTTGTGACACTGAGGCTTTTCTTTCTAGCAAGGAACTTCATTCCTGCCGGCACCACTCAGTTGGATTCGTACCCAAAGATCTGAGCCCTGAACGCCACATGGCGTAGAGTTTTTAAAAATATATTTTTTACTTCTTTGTCTCCTATATTTGGTAAGACATAAACATGTAGTCTGACTAAGTGGTCTCATGTTATAAGGTCGTGAGGGATGTTGTCACATACGTGTATAGCCAGGTTGCCTTGAGGTTGTTTTTTTTTTCTTTCCTTAGAGAGGGGACCCTACCACAATGTTTATTTATTTATTTTGAAAGAGAGAGAAAGAGAGAGAGCATGAGCAGGGAAGGGGCAGAGAGAGAGAGAGAGGGAAAGAGAGAGAGAGAGAGAGGGAAAGAGAGTGAGAATCCCAAACAGACTCTGCACTGTTAGGGTAGAGCCCGATGTGGGGCTTGATCCCATGAACCATGAAATCATGACCTGAGCCAAAATCAAGAGTCCAATGCTTAACTGAATGAGCCACCCAGGTGCCCCCTATACATATTTATATTCATTCACCAATATTGATGTAAGGCAAGTTTGAGAATGAGTCCACTGTTTGGAACTCTCTGCATTATCTTTCCTAAGCAAACTACACCCACAACATGCATTTTGATGATTTCTATTTTGGGTTTCTGTCTGTCTTTCTTTTTTTTAAATTAGGCTCCACACCCAATTGGGGTTTGAATTCCGGACCCTCAGATCAAGAAAGGGTCTCATGCTCTACTGACTGAGCCTGGTGGGCGCCCCTCAGTGGGTTTCTGTAAAGTGGAAGAAGAACTTCAACACACCTAAGAAGGAAATCTGTGTGCAGGACTTGAAATTACTGTGGTTAGAATTATTTACCCAACTTTTTACAATTGTTTTGCCCACACTTATTTCAATGGTAGTTTCTGTTTTTGTTTTTTATTTTTTGTTTTTTTCAGTGACTCGGCTTTTATTGAATCTTTTCAAAGCATTCCATTTAAAAAAAACTTAATGAAATGTTGCAAACATGCAAGGAGAAAAACAGAGGGAACACCTGTTTCCACACTCAGCTGTATGAATGCTAAGGTTTTGCTATAGTTGCTTCAGATTTTCCAAAAAGAAATAAACATTACAGATAGACTTGAAAACTCCTGCACACACTCCACACTGATTTTATTTCTTTTAAAAAAAAAATAGTGTTCTTTAAATTTATTTTTGAAAGGGGGGAGGGGCGGAGAGAGAAGGCTCTCTGCTTCTCTTCTCTGCATCCCAAGAGGGCTCTGGGCTGATGTGGACGCGGGACTTGAACTCACAAACTGTGAGATCATGACCTGAGCCAAAACCTGATGCTCAATCGACTGAGCCTCCCAGACGTCCCTGATTTCATTTCTATTCCACCTTCCCAATCCGTAACAACTGTCCTGAATTCAGCATTTACCTTCTCCATAGGAGTTTTTTTATACTTATTACATATGTGTGCCAATAAATGTATGGCTTTGTTTTCCATATTTTGCACTTATATGTAAATGGTATCATACTGCATGCATTATTCTTCAACTTGATTATTTCTCCTCATTGTTATGTGTTTATGATTTATCCTTGTTGATATATAGAACTCTAGTTAATTCTTCTCCATTCAATTTGTAGTATTTTATAAATATTCCAAAATTTGCTTTTTTTCCCTCTTATCGAACATTTGAGTTATTTCCATTTTTTCTATTACAAACAACACTACAGTGATCATTCCTTCATAAATCTCCTGGTAGATATACGTGGGGGTTTCTCTAGCCTAGAAATTATAACAAGAAATGGAATATGGGAGTCAAAGGGCATGCATATCCTCACAAGTATACCGTCAAATTAATTTCTAACATGATTGTAGCAACTTACACTCTCACTGGCAGCATGGGAGAATTCATTGTTTCATACCCAACACACACCTTATCATTCTTCCGAGATTCTCCCAGTTAGATGGCTGTGAAATGGTATCTCAAGTGATTTTATTTTGATTTGCCCAATCGGTAATGAGGTTCATTATCTTTCCATATGTTTATTGGCCATCTGGAAGTCTCTTCTAGGAATTGTTTATTTCCGACCTTTGCTCATTTCTCTGTTGTTTATCTTTCATTCTTGACCTATAGAAATTTTTGTTAAATTCCAGATACCTAGTCAATCAAATGAATTGCAAATATGTTTCTTTCTCAGATTGCAGTTTGCAATTTAACTTCGTTTGTATCATCCTTTCTTTTTTAAAGATTTTTTTTTTAAAGTAATTTCTGTGCCCAACGTGGAGCTCTCTTTCTCAGCCCCGAGATCAAGTGTCGCACACTCCGCCACCTGGGCCAGCCAGACACCCCTGTGCATGTCATCTGTTGTTGTATAAATGTTTCTAAATTGTAGGTAATCACATTTACCAATCTTTTCTGTCATGGTTTGTGCTTTTGGCTTTTAAGAAATATTTGCTTATACTGAGAGAAATGTTCTCCTAACTTTCTCTTCAAAATGTTCTGAAGCTTTATTTCTAATGCTTAGGTCTTTATTCCACTTAGATATGGTTTTCAGTGTGGTGTGGGAGTAGGGACCTAGCTTTCTTTTTTTTTATATACAGAATCGTCTTACCCCAGGTTCTCTGGAAAACAGAACCCACGGCACCCTTGCTGAAGTATTGAGAGGAGCAAACCCAGGGAAGCAAGAGTTAAGGAAGGGAAGTGAGGAGTGGAAGAAAGCAAATAGCAGTTGATATGTTAGGGTAGTAAGCTGACTGTAGCGTCCCAAGGAAATCCAGCCTTGGTCACCTAGGACATCTTCCGGACAAGTTCTATGTATGCCCCACAACTCAGAATAGTCCATCAGAGAGAGGAAGAAGTGTGAACAATTTACCTGCTGGATCCTCTTTTCTCCTCCCTGTTCTTGGTTAAAGTTTATTCCACAGGGATTTAATTCACTTCTTGGTTGAGTTAAACATTTCTCCGTGTAGCTAGGGGCAAACCAGTCTCCAGTGCCTTTATTAATTAATTTTTAATTTGTTAAATGTTTACTTATTTTTGAGAGAGAGATAGAGAGGCAGAGAGACAGAGACTCACACAGAATCTGAACTGTCAGCACAGAGCCCAATGCGGTGCCAGTGAGAGTGTAAATTGCTACAACCATGTTAGAAATTAATTTGATGGTATACTTGTGAGGATATGCATGCCACTCAGGTGTCCCTCCAGTGCTTTTATATAGAGCTTGGTGCTTTATCTGAGTCTGACAGGGATGGAAGAGGCATGTATCCTCCGTGAGTCTGGTAGGGTAGAACTTGGGCACCACAGCCATTGTGTTTTCTACTGTATTGGGCTCAATGGAGACCACACCAAAGCCAGGCTCTCACGCTATGTATGGAGGGGTTGAGACAACTAGAAGTATTAGAAGAAGAAATGTCAATAGTGACTGGGGGCTTCCTGGGGCAGGTGGGTCCAGCTGTATTGTTTGGATTCTTTACAACCAATTTTCTCATAATTGAATAGTTTATTCTCTCCACCCCCGTCCCAATCATAATAATGCCACACTTGGATATATCAAAGTCTGCATATGTTCACAGACCTCTTTCCAGAGTCTCTTGTCTATTCCACTCACCAACTTGTCTATCCCTAAGCCAATATAATGCCATGTTAACTGTAACTTTAGAGTAAGTTGATTATCTGGTGGAAGAGTCTATTTTATTCTCGTCTTCAAAACTCCTTTTTTCTTCTATATGAATTTTAAGACCAGTCTGTTTAGTTTCACAGTCGTTTTTCAATTTTATTTAAATTCGTATTGAATTTTTGAACTAACTTGAGAAGAATTTACATCTTTATGACATTGAATCTTCCAATTCATGAACCTGGTAAGTCTCTTCATTTACTCAGGTCTCTCTGTGTGTATATATGTACATGACATTTTCAATTTTGTAATTTTCTTCACAATATTAATTTTGTCAGATTCATTCCTAGTAATCTCGTTTTTGTCCTTGTTGTAAATGGAATCTTCATTCTTGCTACAAGTTCTGATTATTTACTGATGTTGCAACATTACTGATTTTTCCATATTGATCTCAAATACTGCACATCTGCTAAACTCCCTGATTAGTTTTAATAGATTCTATTCTGTGGATTATTTTGGGATTCTGTATGTAATCAATCATTTTATCTGTAAATAAGGACAATGGTCTTCTACTCTCAGTTTTAAAGATTTTTAAAAATCATGAATGAGTGTTAAATTTTGTTGATTTTTTTGCATTTATTGCCATGGTCTGTTTTTCTCCTTTAATCTGTTCACATGGTATATAATATTAATAGATTTCAGAGTGTTGCACTTCCTCCCATTTTTTAGATAACCAACTTAGTCTTCGTAGAAACGATTCTCATTCTTCTGACATTCATATTACATTGCTATACATAACTTTAAGTTAAATTATATTTATATTATTTAATATATATGCACACCTGGCATCAATAGGTTATGAAATCAAATACGGCTGACCCTGGATGAGCATAAAACTGAAGTGCACAGAAACCCATTACCCACGAGTATTATACTGATGGGTTTTTAAAAAATGTTTATTTATTTGAGAGAGAGAAAGAGAGAGAGTGAATCCAAACAGGTCCTGTGCTCTCAGCACAGAGCCTGACACAGGGCTTGATCTCACAATTGTGAAATCAAGAGTCGGATACTTAGCCAACTGAGCCACCCATGTTCCCTGTTTTTTTGTTTTCTTTTTTTTCCTTAAAGATCTTATGTTTAAGTAATCTCTATGCTCATCATGGGGCTCGAACTTACAGACCCAAGATCAAGTGTCATGTGTTCTACCACCTGAGCCAGCCAGGTGCCCCACACTGATAGACCTTTTATTACTATTACTTAATTACTTAATTAATTTTGACAGAGATAGAGAGAAGGGGAGAGAGCGTGAGTGGGGCAGAAGGAGAGAGAGAGAGAGAAAGAGAATCTCAACCAGTCCTCATGCTTAGTGTGGAGCCTGGCACCGGGCTCAATACAGGGCTAGATCCCATGACCCTGGGATCGTGACCTGGGCTGAAATCATAGAGTTGGTTGCTCAAGCAATTGAGCCACCCAGGTTCTTTTAAAACAGGATAGAAAGTATCAGTTAAGTGGAAGTCAATTTAAAAAGTGTTTGGTTTAAGGAAATCAGAGGCTGTAGCAACAAAGCACACATTTTAGAAGTCAACATGAGTTGATTCCATTCAACTAAATTCAAGAAATAGTTATTGAGACTGGGCGCCTGAGTGGCTCAGTCAGTTAAGCGTCCAATCTTCGGCTCAGGTCATGATCTCACGGTTTGTGAGTTCAAGTCTCTCACGGGCTCTGTGCTGGCAGCTCAGAGCTTGGAGTCTGCTTCAGATTCTGCATCTCCCTCTCTCTCTGCTCCTCCCCCACTCACGCTCTATCTCTTTCTCTCTCAAAAATAAACAAACATTAAAAACAAGAAATAATTATTTAGAAACTACGTTAAGCACCATGGTAGGCATGAACAAATAGTTCCTATTTACAAAATTTTTCCAACCTAATAGAGAAGTTAAGACCAAGTGCATACCTACATAATCATGATACAAAAACGTAAGACAGATGTCTTGGATGTACAAAAATTGTCATGTGGGGAGGTGTAACTCAGGAAAAGAAGTGATCATGAAAGAAGTCTTAGAGGAGGTAGATTCTGCAGTGAACCTAGAAAGTGTTAGACCATTGCTGTCCATACCAGCCAAAGGGAACTCAACCATTCCCTATAAATCAGCAATTGCCTTGAAAGCAATAAGAGCTATCTGGTCTACCCTGATTACCATTTATTTTCTTGTTGGCCTTGCACATGGATTTTCCCTCTCTGCCCAGACCTTTCATATGAGAAGTCCACACCCTAATCCCTAGAACTTGTGAATATGTCCTGTTACGTGGCAAGGGAGAACTAAGACTGAAGATGGCAATAAATTTGCTAATCACCTGCTTATTTTAATTATTATTTTTAACTATTATTTTTAATTTTAGTTACTTTTTAAATGTTTGTTTATTTTTGAGAGGGGCAAATGAGCGGGGGAGGGGCAGAGAGAGAGGGAGACAGAGGATCTGAAGCGGGCTCTGTGCGAACAGCAGAGAGCCCGATGTGGGGCTTGAATTCATGCACCATGAAATCATGACCTGAACCAAAGTCAGACACCTCACCGACAGAGCCATCCAGAAGTCAAAGAGGGAAGCATGAGAGTCAGTACCAGAGGGATGCAGCCTGAGAAATACTTGACCAGTTATTGTTGGCTTTGAACATGGAAGGGGGTCATGAGCCAAAGAATGATGGCAGCCTCTGGAGGTTGAAAAAGGTAAGAAAATGGATTCTGTCCTAGAGCCTTCAGAGGCAAAGGCAGCCCGGCGACACCTTGGGTTTAGCCCACTAGGTCCCATTTTAAACTTCAGACCTACAGAACTATAAGATAGTAAATTTGTGTTATTTTAAGCCAAGTTTGTTACGGCAACAATAAGAAAATAACACAAAAAGTTAATAAAACTAATGGGGAGAAAGGAAAGGTTTTGAAGGAAAGCTCCTGGTTTTGTTCTTGCTGAGGTAAGGAGCAGGTGGTAATTTGTGAAAGGGCCAGAAGTCCACTGGAAATGTGGGCTTGGATCTCAGAAAAGGTGGGATTTGGGATTCTAGAATCATCTCACAGAGGAGACACTTGACACCTGACGCATGGGTGAGACGGCTAGAAAGAGAAAATTTAGAGCAATGCCGTGCAATAGAAATAGAACACAAAATATGAATGTGAGCCACATTTGCAATTTAAATTTTTCAGGAACCATGTTAAAAACAGTAAAAAGGAAGAGATAAAATTAAATTTATCGGCACATTTAATTGTATTCCACATATACAAATTATTATCATTTCAACTTACAACCACAATTATTACTAAGATATTTTTTATTATTTTTTTGTATGGAGTGTTTAAAATCTTGTATGCATTTTATAGTTAAAGCACATATCAGTTCAGTATATCTATAATTTCAAGAGCTATATAACCACCACATGGTTGGTGGCTACTGTACTGGACAGTGCTGTTTAGAGAAAGAGCAGACACAAAGGGTGGAGCCTTGAGACACATATGCATTTAGGAGACAGGAGGAGGAAATGGACCCAGTGGATGAATAGACAGAAGTAGGAGGAGACTCGGAATAATGCAACGTTACAAAATCCAAAGGAATTTTACTTAGGGAAATGTAAGGGGTGAGGGGTGGGAAGCATCACATACTTTTTTTTCTTCAGGGCTCTGGCTTGTTCAACTCTTCGACTTTAGAGCGTTCCCCCATCTGTAGTGAAGCTCTATACTACGAAGTCACTTTCCTTTGCTCTGGCTTTAATAGTCTCATATATATATTTAGCCATAAATGTAGGGCTCAGACATAGGTAGCTGGGGATAACAGGGTGACTAGGGAAAAAAGAAAGGATCACTGAGGTGGCATGAAGTTGTTGGAGGATGTGATGATTTGGAACAGGTGCCTGGTGGGAGTAAGATGGAGATCATGTTACCATGACAACTGATTATTTCATTGGTCCAATGACCAGTTGCCATGGTGACAAAATCTTTCTGTCAGTGTGACATGGATCCCAAGGGAGAAGATGCTTGTGCAAAGGACCCTTTACTCATTGGTAAAGCTTTTATATTTGCAATAATTCCTGCATTGCTTGATGAAACCTCCCCCAGGAATTACAATCAGCATTGATGGCTCCCCTCCTCCTTCCTGTTCATTTATAGCAATCACTGCTTGTAAAGTGCGCACAGTTTCATTGTTCATGTTCTATACAGTGTTTTCTTGTCCAATAGTCTTTAATTGTTTTAGTAATTTATCTCTTTCTCCTATATAGATATAATCCTGTTGAAGGCAGGGATCATTCGTGTAATGCAGTTGTGTTTTCAAAGGACTGGGGGTTAGCGGAATTAAAGAGACCAAAGAGACCTTTGGGATAGACAATTTGCATTTACATACCACGTTTGCGTCTGTCACTTGCCAATTGTGTGGCCTTAGCAAAGTCATTTTATCTTCTTGAAATTTAGTTGTCTTCTATAAGATGGGGATAATAAAACTTGCATGGTGGGGTTGTTGTGATGATTACAGATAACCTAAATAAAGTAGCTGGCCTGTGGTAGGGACTCAGTAAATGGTTCCAATTATCATAACATGGTGCCCAGCTCCAGTCCTGGATGCCATGAATAGCACTTGGTAACACCTGATGAACAATAAGACAATGATGACAGATGCTAGGATAACAGTAGAACTAGATTTAATCTTCAGGGTCCTTAAAGATTAGTTGTCCTGTGATCGCCGAACCATACCTCAGCTGCAATTCTTTTTTTTTTATAGGTTTTTTTGGAATGTTTATTTATTTTTGAGAGAAAGAGAGAGACTGAGAGTGAGCAGCGTAGGGGCAGAGAAAGGGGAAGACACAGAATCCGAAGCAGGCTCCAGGCTCTGAGGTGTCAGCACAGAGCCAGATGTGGGGCTTGAACTCACAAACCGCAAGATCATGACCTGAACTGAAGTCTCATGCTCAGTCGACTGAGCCACCCAGGCGCCCCACCTCAGCTGCGATTCTTAGCTTGCAATCCAAGTTATGCTGATTGCAACTTTTTGGGAGAACACATTTTTAAGTATTTAGTTAGGAAAAAGGAGAGGAGAGATAACCACATATTATGTTGCCTCCTTGATAGAAGAACATATTACAAGTGAAGTAGTTGTACCCTTCCTCACCCCCCTCAAAAATCACACGTGAATCTGATTCATTCAACCTCTAGACCCAACTACTGATTTACAACACAGAGGCCGCAGCTCATGTTAAAAACCACCACAGGGAAATAATCGGCAAGATCCAGACTGAAAAATACTACAGGAAAAATACTGTAGTTTCTTCAACAAATACAGTGCAAGAAAAAAAGAGGTAGAAGGAACTTCTAAATTAAAAAAGATCTGGGGCACCTGGGTTAAGCATCCAACTCTTGGTTTGGACTCAGGTCATGATGTCATGGGTTCATGGGTTTGAGCCCCGTGTCGGGCTCTGTGCTGATAGTGTGGAGCATGCTTGGGATTCTCTCTCTCTGCCCCTCCCCTACTCACGCATACACATGCATGCTCTTTCTCTCTCTCTCAAAAAAAAATGAAGGGACATATCATCCAATTTCCATTTGTGGATGTTGCTTGAGCCATGATTCAAACAAACAAAAAAATTTTTTTTAAATGTTTTATTTATCCCCAGTTGAGAGAGAGAGACAGCGTGAGCAGGGGAGGGTCAGAGAGAGAGGGAGTCACAGACTGAAACAGGTTCCAGGCTCTGAGCCGGCAGTCAGCACAGAGCCCGACGCGGGGCCCGAACCCACGCGAGATCATGACCTAAGCGAAAGTCGGACGCTTAACCGACTAAGCCACCCAGGCGCCCCTCAAACAAACAAAATTTTAAGAAATTCATAAGGGGATTGGAAATTTAAGCACTGACAGACAGGATGGATCAAAGATATATCTTAATATATGTTTTAATTTATTTTCTAACTTCAGAGAGTCCCATTAATTCTTAGATAAGAGAATGGTGTGATTTGTTAAAAAAAAAAACTGTTACCTTAGCAGATATAGTTTTAAGATATGTGTGGATTGATGAAGTATGGTATCTGCAATTTGCTTTAAAATAACACAGAAGGGGCAAGGTGAGGGTGGGGATCTAGATGGAACAAGATTGGCTACTACTTGATAACTGTTGGTGCTAGATGATGGGGAGGGTTCATTGTATTATTTGTCTATTTGCCTATGTTTGAAGAGGATTGAAGAATCATTATTTAAAACAGTAAGTACATTTATCAAGATTGTATGCACGAGAAAGATGCTCAAATGTAAAGAAATACAGAATATTCCATGTTGCAGTGTTGGACAAATGCATTGTGTTTGTTTAACAAATAAATTAACGTATATGTCTCTTCTAGCTCTCTCTCCACAGTGAGGTTTCAACAATGTACACACAAATGATATTTTTCTATTTCAAATTACAATTAGTATCATTCGTGATGTTGTAGGTTAAATTCCTTGGTGGAAAAAACAGACTCTGATAGGGAGTTTGTAGGCAAAAAGTGTCTTGGGGGGCGGTAAGTGTGCTTTTGTGATCAGTTCTAGTGGGGAAGTTGCAGTCAAGAGGAACGGGCAGAGGAAGGAGTTGACCTGTGATCCAGTTGCCGAACAGATGTCATCTGATTCCAATCATACCAGCAACACCTAGGGAGCTCAGGAGATAGAAGGGCCCTTCAAATATATACAGCCTGGAGCCGTGGGGCCAGGTCTTTACGCTTGATACCACTCTCCCACCTCTGTTGCCCCAACAAACCTGAACTAAGCCCTCAAGGTTCATCTCAAATGTTTCTGTGTCTGTGAACTTTTCTTAAAACATCCACCCCCATG
Source organism: Proteles cristata cristata (assembly GCA_017311185.1). Classification (NCBI taxonomy): domain Eukaryota; kingdom Metazoa; phylum Chordata; class Mammalia; order Carnivora; family Hyaenidae; genus Proteles; species Proteles cristata. The sequence continues at coordinate 162,220 of JAESUZ010005111.1, forward strand.
TTGCTGTCCAGTTTTCCCAGCGCCATTTGTTAAAAGAGACATTCTTTCTCCCATTGGACATTCTTTCCTGCTTTGTTTAAAATTAATTGACCCTATAAGTATAGGTTCATTTCTGGGATTTCTATTCTGTTCCATTATTTATGTGTCTATTCTTGTGCCAGTTCCATACTGTTTTGATCACTATTACTTTGTAATATAACTTGATGTCTAGAATTGTGATGTCTCCAGCTTTGTTTTTCTTTTTCAAAGTTGCTTTGGCTGTTTGGGGCCTTTTGTGATTCTATACAAATTTTAGGATTGCTTTTTCTAACTCTGTGAAAAATGCTATTGGCATTTTGATACAGACTACATCAAATGTGTAGACTGCTTTGGGTAGTAGAGACATTTTAATTAGTTTCTTTTATACCATACATAAAAATAAATTCAAAATAGATTAAAGACCTAAATGTGAGACCTGAAACCATGAAAATGCTAGGAAAGAACACAGGTGGTAACCTCTTTGACACTGGTTACAACGATTCTAGATAGGTCTCCTGAGGCATGGGAAACAAAATAAAAAATAAACTATTAGGACTATATCAAAATAAAAAGCTTCTGCACAACAAAGGAAACAATCAGCAAATCTAAAAGGCAATCTACACAATGGGAGAATGTATTTGCAAAAGACATATCTGATAAGGGATTGGCATCCAAAATATACAAAGAACTTAAAAACTCAACACCCTAAAAATGAATAATCCAATTAAAAAAATGGACAGAAGTTGTGAATAGATATTTTTTTAAAGACATACAGATGGCCAAAAAACAATGTGAAAAGATACTCAACATCAGTTATGCAGGGAAATGCAAATCAAAACTACAATGAGGGGTGCCTGGGTGGCTCAGTCGGTTAAGTGTCCAACTCTGGATTTTGGCTGGATTTATGGTTCATGAGATCAAGCCCCACACAGGCTCTGCACTGAGAAGAACATGGAGACTGCTTGGAATTCTCTCTCTACCTCTCTCTCTCTGCCCTTCCTCTGCTCCCACACTCTCTCTCTCTCTCTCTGTCTCAAAAAGAAACAAACCAACAAATCTACAATGAGATATCACCTCAGAACGACTAAAACAACAACACAGCAAACAACAAGTGTTGGCAAAGATATGGAGACATGGTAACCCTCTTGCGTTGTTGGTGGGAATGCAAACTGAGGCAGCCACTATGGACAATAGTATGGAGGATCCTCAAAAACTTAAAGATAGAATCACCCTATGATCCAGCCATTGCACTAGCAGGTATTTACCCAAAGAATACAAAAATACTAACTCAAAGTAATACATGCACCCCAATGTTTATAGCAGCATTCTTTGCAATAGCAAAATTACAGAAACAATCCAAGTGTACATCAGCTGATGAAGGGATGAGCGTCTGACTTTGGCTCAGGTTGTGATCTAGTGGTTCATGGGTTTGAACCCAACATAGGGCTCACTGTTGTCAGTGCACAGTCCACTTCAGATCTTCTGTCCCCGCCTCGTTCTGCCCTTCCACCACTTGCTTGCTCTCTCTCAAAAATAAATAGCATTAAAAAAAAAGAAGATGTGGCATGTATATATGTATATATATGTGCAATAGAATATTACTCGGCCATAAAAATGAATGTATCTTGCCATTTGCAACAACATGGATGGAGCTAGAGAGTATTATGCTAAGTGAAATAAGTCAGAAAGAAAAATACCACCTGATTTTGCTCATGTGTAGAACTTAAGAAAGAAAACAAATGAGGGGCGCCTGGGTGGCTTAGTCGGTTAAGCGTCCGACTTTCGCTTAGGTCATGATCTCGCGGTTCGTGGGTTCGAGCCCCACGTCGGGCTCTGTGCTGACTGCCAGCTCAGAGCCTGGAGCCTGTTTCTGTCTGTGACTCCCTCTCTCTCTGACCCTCCCCTGCTCACGCTGTCTCTCTCTCTCTCTCTCATAGAAATAAAAAAAAAAAAGAAAGAAAGAAAACAAATGAGCAAAAGGAAAAGTGAGAGGGAGGCAAAAGAAGAAACCGACTCTTAATTATAGAGAACAAGCTAGTGGTCACCAGAGGGGAGATCGGTAGGGGATGGGTTAAGTAGATGATGGGGATTAAGAAGTTCCCTGGGTGATGAGCACTGGGTGATGTATGGAACTGTTGAATCACTCTATTGTTCTCCTGAAACGAATATTATTACACTGTATGTTAACTGACTGGAATTTAAATAAAAATTAAAAAAAACTCCATCTCCTGTCAGGTCAAATTTCTTCCTCCGCTCTCCTTCCTCTATGAACATACAGGGGAATAGGAAGAGCTCACATTTATGACACTTCGTAACACCTAAACACCATGTTAAGCTCTCTCCATGTTCAATTGATTCAGTTAACTCACAACATAGGTATGCAGTAGGTACTATTATTATACCCATTTATAGATGAAGAAATCGAGGCTCCGAAAGATTAAGCAATTTGCCCAACTAAAGTCATTGAGCTACTAAGTGGCAGAGCTCGGATTTCACCCTAGGCAAGGGAGCCCCTACTCACTTAACACTCATTAGTGCTTACTTATCACTACCACTACTCACTTAATCACTATTACGGGCTCTACTGCCCCCAAGCTATTGTTTTTATCTTTGTGCTCCAAACCCTGAGCATAGGACCCAGCCTAGAGTCAGCATTTAATAAATGTTTACTGAATGAATGGATAGCCATCATATCAGCATTTCTAGTAAATTTCATTTTAGAAAAGGATCAAATCCAGATGCGATGTATAGGCACAAGCATGTGAAATGTATTTCATAGTAGCAAGGAAAACAAACCCCACTAGAAGGGTTAAGCGTGGCTCTACCTGACATGGCAGAAAAAGCAATTGGGTAGAGGAAGTGGGTAGAGCAGGCCACAAATTAACTGCTAAGTAGTTAAAAAGGAAAAACTGTACGTAAGTCCTTACACATAAGCTTTGTGTTTATGTGTGGATATGCATGTACACGCAGGCACTTTGGCATCTCTGGCTTTGAGAATTGTTGCAAAAAAGAAAAAGCACCACTCCGTATTCATTCTCTGCTGAACAATGGAGGCAAACCACAGATGGATCATGAATTCAGATTAAATGAAATGAAAACAACTTCATGAGTCAGAAAGTATTGAAAACAGTTGTTCACAAGTGGAGATGAGAGGGACACCTGGCTGGCTCAGTTGGTAGAGGATCTGACTCCTGATCTTGGGGTCATGAGTTTGAGCCCCATGTTGGGTACAGAGATTACTTCAAAAAAAAAAAAAAAAAAAGATAAAGTGGAGATGAGAACCTATAAGGAAAGGTGGAGGGATTGCAAATAAGTTTTCATTATACAGAAAAACAACTCTTCTCCATTTCCATTAAGATATAAGAATCTGAAAAAAATATATTTAGACAATGTGGGGTATAAGCAAAAGCGATTTTGAAATTGTGGGATTGAGGCTCAAGTTTTTACAGTCATTCACTAGCAATGTGACCTCAGTTTTCCTTGCCTGTAGAGTGGGGACAATGACCTCCAACTTAGCATCATTACAGCGATTTAGTAGGACAAAATATTATTTCCTTTTCCCACTCCCTATTCCTGAGGGAGCCATTGTTCCCCTCTTAACTTCTATTGACATTAACATGTTGCCAGTCTTTTTTCATAGATCTCCCCCACATTTTTTTTTCCTGGAGTATTTAAAAGCAAATCCCAGACATTATGTTAGTTCATTTTAAATATTTCAGTTGCAAAGTTTTTTGTTATGTTTTCATCTTTTTTAAAACCAAAAAACTCCCCATATGGTCTCCTGGCAAAAAATATAAAGGATCTTTTTGCACAGGTTATTCAGTTTGGTTAATCGGTAATTTAACCCAAATCAGCTCACTGGACAACGCTCCATTTCTCTGCTTTGTCTTAGCTCTTTGGATATTCTAATTATGCCCAAACACTGTTCTATTTCAGAATAAGATGCAAATCATATTTGCAGTGTCTTAGCTTTTTAAATGACTAGTGGTAATAACAGGTTGGATCTTTTTCTGGTTTTGAAGGACTGATCCACAGATTTGGACAGTCCTAATTCATTTTCAGGACTTTCTTCAATACTTGCTTCAAGGATGTTCCATGGAAAGTTTCTTATTTACTGCTCTGTGCTCTTTGGAGATGTCTTGGGGTCCTGTACCTTTGTATGGGTTTAACCTTCCCCTGCATAGTCCCTTAGGCTGGTCGCATTAAAAGATTGATTCAGTGTGTACTTCAGGCTAGATTTTTTATTGCCAAGTCCCCTGGGCTCTTCAAGGGTTTCTACTCTTTGTAATTTACTCAGGGAGATTTGTGTGCTTTTATTGAGTGCTTACTATGTTCTAGCGCAGCAGATGCTAATGTTCTATCTAGTTTTCATTTATATGGCATTTCGAATAAATGAAGTGCATATAAAGTAAAAGGTATCATATAAAAATTAGCTAATAGCATTACCATAAATATATAACACAACACAACACAAACAACAAATTTAGCAAATAACAAACCAGAGAGGCTGTCTCAAACAAAAAGCTTCTACACAGCAAAAGAGACATCAACAAAGTAAAAACAAAATCTCCAGAATAGGAAAAAAATATTTGAAAACCATATATCTGATGAGAGGTTAATATCCAAAATACAGAAAGAACTCATACAACTCAATAGCAAAAAACACAAATAGCCCAATTAAAAAATGGGCAGAGGAGCTGAGTAGACATTTCTCCAAAGAAGATGGATGTATGAAAGGCCAACAGGTACACAAAAAGATGCTCAATATCACTAGTCATTTGGGAAAACACAAATTAAAACCACAGTGAGATATTTCCTCATACCTTTCAGAATGGCCATCATCAAAAAGGCAAGAAATAAATTCTGGCATGGATATGGAGAAAGGGAAACCCTTGTGAACTGTTGGTGGAATTGTAAATGGGCACAGTCACTATGGAAAACAGTACGGAGAATCCTCAAAATACTAAAAATAGAACTACCATATGATCCAGTAATTCCACTTCTGGGAATATATCCAAAGAAAACAAAAACACTAATTCAAAAAGATATCTGCACCCCCATGTTCACAGCAGCATTACTTATAACAGCCAAGACATGGAAACAATCTAAGTGTCCACCGATGGATGAATGGATAAAGAAGTTGTGGTAGAAGGGGTGCCTGGCTGGCTTGGTCAGTAGAGCGTATGACTCTTGATCTCAGGGCTAAGAGTTCAAGCGCCACGTTCGGTGTAGACCTTACTTAAAAAAAAAAAAAAGTTGTGGTATATATACCACATATGGAATATTATTCAGCCATAAGAGAGAATGAAGAAATCTTAACATTTGGGAAAACATGGCTGGACCTTGAAGGCATCATGATAACTGAAATAAGTTGGACAGAGAAAGACAAATACTATTTGATCTCACTTATATGTGAAATCTAAAAGTGAAATAAAACTCTTTATTTTTAGAAAAAGATCAGATTTGTGGCTAACAGAGGCAGAGGGTGGAGGGTGGGGGAATTGGAGGAAGGTGGCTAAAATGTACAAACTTCTAGTTATGAGATAAATAAGTAACTGGGGATGTAACGTACAAAATCATGACTATAGTTAACACTGCTGTATGATACATAGGAAAGGTATTAAAAGAGTAAATCCTGGGGCACCTGGATGGCTCAGTCAGTTGAGCGTCTGACTTTGGCTCAGGTCATAATCTCACAGCTTGTGAGTTCAAGCCCAGTGTTGAGCCCTGTGCTGACAGCTCAGAGCCTGGAGCCTGCTTCAAATTCTGTGTCTCCGTCTCTCTCTGTCTCTACCCTGTTCGTGCTGTGTCTTTCTCTCTCTCAAAAAATAAATAAACATTAAAAAAAAAAAAGAGTAAATCCTGAGAGTTTTCATCACAAGAAAATTTTTTCCCATTTTCCTTTTCCTTTTATTGCATCTGTATGAGAAGATGAATAGCTGAACCTATCGTGGAAATAATTTCACAATGTGTATAAATCAAACCATCATGCTGTACATCTTAAAATTATAGAGTGATATATGTAAATTATTTCTCAATAAAACTGGAAAAAAATATTACTACAGGCTTCCCCTCTAAGATCTCTTAGCCCAAGTAGGCAATACACAACACAGAAAGAGCCTTTGTGGAGAGTTAAGAGACATGAGTTATAATTCCAGATCATTCCATAACATTAGTTCAAGAAAAATCTATAAAAATTTATTGAAAGTCTTGTGGGTGCCAGACACCCAGTAGAGTGCTAGGCTTAAAAATGAATCTGAAGACTGCCTGGATGGCTCAGTTGGTTGTGTCTGACTCTTGATTTTGGCTCAGGTCATGATCCCAGGGTTGTGGGATTGAGCCCCCCAATGGATTCCACGCTGAGTGTGGAGCCTGCTTAAGACTCTCCTCCCTCCCTCTCTCTCTTTCCCTCTCCCTCTCCCTCTGCCCCTTTCCCCACTTGTGCTCTCTCTAAAATAATAATAATTTAGAAAGAATACGAGGATCGCCCCTACCTCAAGAACAGAGACCATATCTTTATCTTTGTAACTTTCTCGCAGACATGACACGGCCTATGAAATCTATCTTATAAAGGCTCATCTGAGCCCTTAGATCAAGACTTCCAAATCTTCGATTTTACGGGGTACCTGGCTGGCTCAGTCAGTGGAGCATGCAATCTTGACTCTTTGTGAGTTTGAGCTCCATATTCGGTGTAGAAATTCCTTTAAAAAATAAAAATCTTAAATTTTTTTTCTATTTTAAAGCCTTTCACTACATTACACCAATCATTCCATTTTCTATATTTTCTCATACTTCCTAAAGAACCTTTTTTATACCTGGGGATGACACCAGAAATTTGGATCACCAAAGGGAAAAAATTCAACAGGAGTCCGCATTAGTCAGGATAGACTCTGTTACACTATGATAGTAACTACCAAATGTTAATGACTCAGTCAGCAAAAGTTGTTCTCCTTGCTTATGCTTTGGGTCCTTCCCGGGTCAGATGTAGCTTGGCTGCACGTAGTCTTCACTCTGGAATCAAGGCAGATGGATTAGCCTTGAATGTCGCCAGTCATCAGCACAGCAGGAAAGGAAAACATAGTGAAGCACACTGACTCTTAAAGCTTCCATCTGAAAGTGGCTCATATAGCCACTCACACATTTCATGTGGCTAATGCAAGTCACATAATCGAGCCTGCTGTCAAAGCAGTGAGGGAAGTCCAATCCATCCTGAATCTCGCCCTGAGAGGCACTGTAGATGTTTAGGAAAAACAAAATGGTCTGTAGTTGCCCTCTCTATCCTTTCATTGTTGTTGCAAAACCAACAGATTTTCAACTACCTGCCCCCTCCTGCAGTAAAAACTGTTAGGACTGTGTGTTTATAGAAAAAATGAAGAAAATTCTTTGGGATGTTGTGGATAGGTTCCAACCCCAACCTTGTGTTTCTAACAAGGTTTGAAAGGTTTCCTAAAGTAGTACTTGGATGTAAATACACTCTCTTGCAGTGCCTAGCACCCAAAAGTTTACACTTCTCATATCTATGTGAATTGGTGGTTTTGAAGGTCTTTGAAGATGAGCTTACAGCCAGGCAGTTCTGGGTCCAAATTCTGACTACCAGTGTCACAACTGACCCTCTCTTTTTTCTTCTTTAAAATGGGGATGACCGGGGCACCTGGCTAGCTCAGTAGGCACAGCATGTGACTCTTGATCTTGGGGTTGTGAGTTCCAGCCCCACACTGGGTGTGGAGATTACTTAAAAAAAACTTACCCACAGGGGTGCCTGGGTGGCTCAGTCCATAGAGTGTATGACTTTGGCTCAAGTCATGACCTCTCAGTTCGTGAATTCGAGCCCTTCATAGGGCTCTGTGTTGACAGCTCAGAGCCTGGAGCCTGCTTTGGATTCTGTATCTCCTTCTCTCTCTGCCCCTCTCCTGCTCACACACACACACACTCTCTCTCTGTGTCTCTCAAAAACATACAAACATTAAAAAAAATTTTTTTTAAATATTACCCACAAATAAACATTAAATTTTTTAAAAATCTTACCCACAAATGGTCAATTAATCTTCGACAAAGCAGGAAAGAATATCCAATGGAAAAAAGTCTCTTCAACAAGTGGTATTGGGAAACCTGGACAGCAACGTGCAGAAGAATGAAACTGGGCCATTTTCTTATACCATGAACAAAAATAAATTCAAAATGGATGAGTGACACAAACATGAGACAGGAAACCATCAAAATCCCAGGCAGCAACTTCTTTGACACTGGCCATAGCAACTTCTTACTAGATATGTCTCTGGAGGTAGGGGAAACAAAAGCAAAGATGAATTATTGGGAGTTCATCAAGATAAAGAGCTCCCTCACAGTGAAGGAAGCAATCAACAAAACTAAAAGTCAACCAATGGAATGGGAGAAGGTACTTGCAAATGACATATCTGATAAAGGGTTAGTATCCAAAATCTATGAAGAACTTATCACCCAGAAGGCAAATAATCCAGTGAAGAAATGGGCAGAAGACATGACTAGACATTTTTTCAACAGACACATGAAAAGGTGCTCAACATCATTCATCATCAGGGAAATACAAATCAAAACCACGAAGAGATATCACCTCATACCTGTTAGAACGACTAAAATTAACAGCACAGGAAACAACAGATGTGGGTGAGGATGCAGAGAAAGGGGAGCCCTCTTACACTGTTGGTGGGAATGCAAACTGGGGCAGCCACTGTGGAAAACAGTATGGAGGTTCCTCAAAGAGTTAAAAATAGAACTACCCTACAATCCAGCAATTGCACTACTAGGTATTTACCCAAAGGTTACAAAAATACTGATCTGAAGGGATATATGCGCATTGATGTTTATAGCAGCATTATCAACAATAGTCAAATTATAGAAAGAGCCCAAATGTCCACTGACTGATGAATAGATAAAGAAGAGGGGTGTATATATATGTATATATACATACATATATGAAACGGAATATTAGTGATCAAAAAGAATGAAATCTTGCTATGTGCAACAACGTGGATGGAGCTACAATGTATTACGCGAAGCAAAATAATTCTGTCAGAGAAAGACAAATACCATATGAATTTAAGAAACATAGAGATGAACATAGGAGAAGGGGAAAAAAAGAGAGAGAGAGGAAAACCAAACTGAGGGTTGCTGGAGGGGAGATAGCCAGGGAATGGGTTAAATGGGTGATTGATACTAAGGAGGGCACTTGTTGTGATGAGCACTGAGTATTATATGTAAGTGACGCATCACTAAATTGTACTCCTGAAGGCAGTATTACACTGTGTGTTAACTAATGAGAATTTAATTAAAAACTAAAAATAAATAAATAAATAAGAGAAAGAAATAAAATCTTTAGAAAAATAAATGAACAAAACAGGGACACCTACCTCTTGGTTTTGCTCTAAGGATTGAATTAAAAAGTATGAAAGGGGCTATCATGTTCCCAATCACACAAGGAACGCAATAAATATTAGCCACTCTCTCACCATGCTGGAGGTTCTTGATTGTTCTTATTTGGCTCATTAGGCAATACTTTGCAATTTCAAATAAAATAATTGTTTCTTTTTTAAAATGTTTATTTATTTTTGAGAGAAAGCACAAGTAGGGGAGGGCAAAGTGAGAGGAGGACAGAGGACCCGTGCTGACAGCACAGAGCCCGACGCAGGGCTCGAACCCACGACCCCGTGAGATCATGACCTGAGCTGAAGCTGTATGTTCAACCAACCGAGCCACCCAGGCGCCCCCTCAAATAATTATCTCTTAACTAACAGGTTTGTATCCAGAGTTTCAGCCTCCTTTGCACTGCAAACCTTGGCTTTCTTTTCCTGCTAACTACATTTTTCATTCAATCGTTCCAAAAGATCCAGCTAACTACCTGGAAGAGAGGAGATTTCCTCTAATCCCCCTCTATTTGAACATCCCCTGACTCACTCTTCCTAGTGCTGCCTAAATTTCTTCTACACTATTGCTTACACGTAATGTAAATACTTTATTTAATCTATGTATCTGTCAATGTTTGTTCAGCTGTCTCGATGCCCTTGTGTCTTTCATTATGCTTTTAATTAGCCTGGTTGATTATGAGTGGAGGCAAGCCAAAGTTTGAGCCAGGTGGTTACAAGGAAGATGGATGGGGGTACCACCTCGAGAGGTGGGGTGTGGAGTGGGGTAGGCGGATGGTATGAGTGCACTAGTGCAAATGTATTGCTAGAACTTAGAAAAGAAGTTTAGGCTACTGTCTTCTAATGGGGAAAATTTTTCGAAGCTATTGCTTTCTTCTGCCGTACTGATATAATCTGAAGTTAATATCAAGCTTCTAGAGGGCAGGAACTCAATCTATGGATGGTTTACATAGTCTGATATGGTCTAGCTTCATGAGTTAGTTATTCCCATTAGTCACTAGTGTTTAATGACCACCTACATGACTGTAGTTTCCATGGCCTCTACTCTTCTCATATTTATCCAACCTTTGACTTTGTACAAGCTGCCCTCCTCTGCTCCATATTTTTCTTTACTCCAGCCTTGCTTCTGTCTTTACATGGTAAACTCTTCATTTATTCAGGCTTAGCCTTAACTTTACCATTAAGGGTACACTTTTTTTTTTTCGTGCCCCATCCCCATCCAATCTGACCCAGTTAAGCCTTGTTCTCAGTTTCCACGGCCCAAGTACAAATCTCTACCAAATTGCAATGGGACTGTTTACATGTCAGCTTCTCCGGAAGCCTAGGAGTACATTGAAGATAGAGAATTTATTTATTCCCTTTTGACTCCCTAGTATTTAGTCCAATGCAAGGTATAGGCTAGGAACTCAATAAATGATGACTGAATGCTAGTTAAATACGCAGAGTGACCAACTCCCAACTCCCAAGTGTTGTTTTTAAAATGCATTGTTGGTGTCGAGAGCTTCCCAGTGGCCTTTGTATATAGGCTTTGTTGTTGTTCACCTAATACACAAAATATAAAATATATAAAGATATCCAGGCAATCTGGAAGGGTCTTCCAAGGCTGGGAATAATACGATGGACACTCTGCCGTTTTTCTCTCTCCCTCTTGTAGGTTTTGGCTCATTTAAGATTCATTTCTCATTTTCTGCTTTCCTCTTACAATAAGTAAAGAGGGAGAAAAGGATCAGGTAAAGCCTCATTTGTCTAAGTGGCTGTGGGTCACATGAAGCGTTGAACACCCCGCTGTTGATGTACTGCCAGTGCAGCTAAATCAAGATTTTTGTAGGGCAATTGCAGCCCAGCTCAGGGCTGTGTTTCTTTCAGGGAATTTATAATCTACATGAGGCTGGGAAAAGATTGCTAATAACACAAAGCAATAAAACCTCTATCTCATTGCTTTGAGCAATCTATTTCTCTTAAGGATCTGTTTGCTGAGTTGATCTCTTTGAGGGCTCTCCTGTGTCCCCTCACTCTGTTCCAGCCTACTCCATCTCCCAAGACTGTGTGAATTACTCTTTTCTATGCTGACACTCAACCCTGTACTTAACAAGAACTGTCTTTGGGGGCCTTTATTTTTTGGCAGACTGTGCATGATCTCTTTTGCTACGATTTGTAGCTATGATCTTTTGGAGCTATGATTATTGGTTCCATTTAATAGGCAAGAAAATAGAGATCAAGTGAAACTAAATAGCTTGATATAGACACACAGGAAGTAAGCTATGGAAAAGGATTGAACACAGGTCTGCCTTCCCAGTCCCAGCTTTAAGCTTTTCCTCCCCACTCCTACGAGGTCTCAGAAACCCTCCATGGCCGTTACACTCTTTGAGCGGTGGGTAAGGGAGGGTGCTCCTCCATCTTTGACATTCTGGGACGTGCACTTCTTTCCTTATCAAAGGCTGCTGGTCGCCAAGCCCTCCAACCCCATTCTGGCAGCTGTCCAGACACAAGTCTTTCTGTTCCTTTATTCCATCATTTGGCTGACCCCACTCAAGTGGTTCAGAGAGACTTCCTGTTTCGGAGTTTGATGATCTTGATCCTAGTCTCAGGTTAAAACCTGGTGACTATTTGCCACAGTTTCTTCCTCTGATAAATAAGGATAATCTCAGCTTTTCCCATATTCTTTAAAAAATTTTTTTAACATTTATTTATTTTTGAGAGACAGAGAGAGAGAGAGAGCATGAACAGTGAAGGGGCAGAGAGAGAGAGGGAGACACAGAATCTGAAGCAGGCTCCAGGCACTGAGCTGTCAGCACAGAGCCCAGTGCGGGGCTCGAATCCACAGATCGCGAGATCATGACCTGAGCCGAAGCCGGACGCCCAACCAACTGAGCCACGCAGGTGCCCCATCTTTTCCCATACTCTTAACTGCACGACCCAGACTGTTCTTTAGAATACTTCTGCCTATAGTCCCTCAGACGATGGTAAGTTTTGAGATCTGAAGGGCTGGGAAGAGGATGAATTTTGGCTGTGTTATCAAGGATTCACCTAGTGGTCCAAAAAAGAACTAGGGACTTCCAATTCCCTTGGCAACTTGGTAGAAGAGAGATCTACCCTCTCTCGAGAAAGCTGGCAAGGGTAGACCCTTCTTTAGGATAGTATTTCCCTTATCAAAGTGTATTGTGATTAATCGATTTGCTTTCCATTATACTGTGAGTTCTTAAAGTATAGAGACTGTATTATATTTTTCCTACTCGGTCTATCAGACTGGTTCAAGTCATCACCTTGAACCAGTATAGTGGAATCTCTGGCTTCCAATGTTGTTCACTCACCGTCTACTCTTAGCACAATAGCTAGAATGGACTTTGGAAAGCATGAACTCTATATTGCTCCTCCCTTCAAGGCTCTGTGTTGATTTTATTTTAGTCAAGATCCTTACAATGGCCTACAAGATCCCACTCTGACCTTATCTCCTCATTCCTGTCTCAGTTGCTCACCCTGCTCAAGTTGTCCTAGATTCTACCACTTCCAGGAATGCTGATGCCTCCGGGCCTTTCAACTAGCTATTCCTTCTGCCTGGGACATTCCCAGACAATAGCATGGCTCACTCCCTCACCTCTTTCAAGTTTCTTTTTTTAAATGTTTTTATTTATTTCTAGGAGAGAGAGAGAGAGAGAGAGAGAGAGAGACAGTGTGAGCAGGGAAGGGTCAGAGAGAGAGGGAGACACAGAATCTGAAACAGGCTCCCGGCTCTGAGCTGGCTGTCAGCACAGAGCCTGATGCGGGGCTCGAACCCACGAACCACGAGATCATGCTAAGCGAAAGTCGGACGCTTAACCGACTAAGCCACCCAGACGCCCCTCAAGTTTCTTATTAAAGTCACTTTAGGAATTGGGGTCCTTCTGATGGCTGTTTGAAACCTCACCCTGTAAGACCAGAATTGGAATATTATGAATCTACTTCATTTCTCTTCCACTAAATCCTCTTGCTACCTGTATTACTTTGCTCCACGTGTCTCGATTTTTTGATAAGTCTTCCCTTTCCTCCTCTAAATATATTCCCCCCCCCTGCTTTTTGCCCCAATACAGACCTAAGGCCATTTGCCTAGATTAACACATGAGTTTCCATGATGAAAGAGGTAAGGTAACGAAACAGAAAAATAAGAGATGAAGCTGAGGTGAAGCTAGAAAGGGAATTAGACTCTGAAGACATTAGGTTTGAATCCTGGCCGGTTTTTCTCCCCAGCTGGTTATTCTCTCCTGAGCTGCAATTTCATCAGCAGCAAAAATGAGCAGAGGAGTCCTTTCTGTCAGACTTGCGAAAGCATTGCATGAGAGGACACGTGAAAGCAGCTGGTATGCAGTCCCCACTAGCGGCTAGTCCACTAGGTTAGAACTGTGTTGAGCGTGTTCACTAAAGCCCCAGCACGTAACACATGGTTTGGTTGAAGTATTTATTGAACAAATAAACATCTTATTGATCAATAGACTGTTGCTGAAAAAAAAAAAAAAACACCCAAGCCCCACCCTCCTACAGTTTTCTTCCTACCTTACTGCCGTCTATTTTTCCCTACAGCACTAAATAGCTTTTAATACACCAAATAAATTTCTTGTTCTGTTCATCGCCTTTCTCTCCATAATAGAGGAAATCTCCAAAAGGGAGGGATATGTTTCCTCCCCTGTCTATTGTTGGCTGATACATCTCAAGCACTAAAATTGTGTCTGACAACATGAGTAATTAGCAAATATTTGTTGGATAAACGCATGAATGAATCTTTTTATTTTCAGAATCTTGCTGGAGTCTTCAACTGAAAAGGAACATAGGAGTACTTTGAATCCCCATCGCCTAGGAATACTCGGCAAACGGCAGGTGTTCAATGTTTGCTGAAGGAATTGGGTACTCAGCCCTTTAACCACTTGAGGTCTTTATCTGATCCCTACCGGACCATGTCAAAAAGGTTCCCAGGGCCAATTCACTCAAGCCTCTCCTATTTCCTTCATCCAATAAAGCTAGTATTCATCTAACAAATATCCAAGTATCCAAATATTGAGCATGTACCCTTGAGTTCAAAAGCATGCTGGGTACTTGCTTTTATATATGTGACTAACCCAATGAAGCAACAGCGAATTAGAGGTCTGAGTGTAATTAAGTGTGAAATTACAGGTCAGATTAGCAGTGCTAATAGTTTAGAGAAAGAAATAGAGGTAAATTCCAAAGTTCACAAGTCGTCCAAACTGCCCTTCTATAGGCTCCACCTGTTGATAACAAGGACCATAACCTGAACAACTACTTTAGAATCAGCAGGGCTTTAGGAGTGCTAGCTGCTTTAAGAAGTAAACTAAGGATAGGACCGGGAGCGGCCTCGGCAGAGATGGGCCTAGAACCCAGAACTTGGGAGGTTTGAAAAGGAAGGGTGAGCTGAAGGTCCAAGGTGCCCTTGTTTGGGTCCTGCAGAACTCGCAGTGTGCAAAGTTGGAAAAGGGTTCTGGTTTCCCCGGAGAGGCTGAGGTGCCTGTCGCTAAGATGAAGTGGCTGGGACCTGGTCGGGGGCAAGGTCACAAGGCACCAACCCCCCGGAGCACGGGGCCTGAGAAATCTGTGAGCAGGGTCTAAGGCCGCAGGTCCCTGCTGTCCACAACCTTCTCCTCCACTTCCTAGTCGCTACTTTGAGGCGTAGAGACCCCCACATCACTTGGAGCTGGCGGCCGCTCAAAACACGGGCAGCACCAAGGAAGAGCCCCCCGCGTCCCGGGGCACTACTTGTCCCAGCGGAGGGATCCCGCGCGCGGAGACGCGCCGTGACCGCGGAGGGGAGGGGACGCCGCCGACGCGGTGCCGGTGGCGCAGCGACGTCGCGAGAGGCGGAGGCGACGGCGGGGGCGGGAGCGGAGCGGGTCGGGAAGTAGTTCCGGGTGCGCGGCCCCGGATGTTGGCTGCTCCCGCTGCCGCCGCCGCTCTCGGCGCTGCTCGGGGCCTCGGCTGCTCGCACCAGGCGCCGTTGGGATCTTTCCCGGGGGGCGGAGACGCACGCAGCGGCCGGGGGCTCGGCCGGGCCGTACCGGCCTGCGCAGCCTGAGGTGAGTGTCCGCCGCCCGGGCGGCGGGGCCGGGGCGGCGGGCGAGGAGGCGGGGCTGGGGCATCTCCCGGGACGGAGGCAGGGGCTGCCCTCCGCGAGACGCCCTCTCCGTTCTCTCGGCCGCGGCCGCTCTGCGGGGCGGGCGGCGGGCGGGGCAGGGGGCCCGGGCCCGAGCCTGGCGGGTGGCAAGGGCTGGGTCCCTCCCTCCCCCGCGGCGCTTCTCCTCAGCTGCTGCTGCCCCTCAGCCGGGAAGCGGCCGCTCCGCGCCTCCAGCCCCTCCCCCAGGCGGGGCCGGGGGAGCCGGACGGGGTTCTCGGGGGCGCCGAGTCCGAGGACCGCGGCCGTCTGTCTCCTCCTCTTCGCGACCTGCCCCCTGGCCTGGGTTGACCCCCTACCTCGGCATGGCAGCTTCTTCCCTCCAAGCTTGGGGTGCTTTTCGGCCGGCGAGTCGGCCAATACGTCGCGTCTCGGGGGTGCCCTTCTGGGTGAGGCCCGTGCTAGGGGCCTCCATTCCCACCCATCCTGACGCCGTGTCCTCTGCCGGCCTTGGGGCAGGGGCAGCCGTTCCATGCGGACGTGTTGCTGTCCTGTGTGTGTTGCATCCTGCCCACGTGGTAGGGTGTCTCCCCCCTCCCCCCCCTCCATTTTTTGCAGCTGGTGAGCTGGGCGGTTTGCGCGGTGGTTTTTCCCCCTGTGATTTCCTCCCATGGCGTGGAAGGTGTTAGGGTCAGTCTGCTTTGCCCAGACCGGCTTTTGGGGAGCTGGGAGAAGCAAGACTTGTACTCTCTGAAATTGAGACCAGTGGGGGACATGGCAGGGCTTAGTTTTCAGAGACGTCTTTCCTCCTCTCCCTTTAGCTGTTCGTGTTCTTTTCCCTCTTGCTTCCTCTAAGAGTGTTCTCCAGCTGCCGATGCATGGAGGTGTATAGTTTTCACTACGCCGTTCTGTGTGTGTGTGTGTGTGTGTGTGTGTGTGTGTGTGGTTGGCAAAGGTTTCTCCCTTCTGTGTTGTGCAGTTCAGTTGGATTCCTGAATGAGCCGAGTGGGGCTGGCCAGGGAGTTAGAGACCGGTGGGCATCGTTTGTCTTTTTTTTTTCCTGACATTTACTTTATTTTTTCCGTCCATTTTGCTTCCCAGGGAAACGAGTACTTGTCATCAAAGTATTACGTCCATAGCTCTTATTTACAACGGGCTATATAGATCGTTTTCACTGAGTCAGATATTTCGTGGGAGCTCTTTTATTTCACTTTTCTTTTCGTTCTCTTATCTTTGCGCTACTTTGTATTCTGAAACTGGTTTTGAAACATGGGTTTTGGGTAGTTTCTTTCCTTAATGTATCTTCCAGGTTAAAGGTTTCCATCTTCCTGTGTTTTGCTCTTGTGTGACCACGGATTGCTCCCGGTAGGTAGAGTAGCAGTGAGAGAAGCCTTTTATTCCTCCTAGACCATAGCAAATATTTATAGAAAAGCAGTAACTCCCTTCATGTTTCTGTTTTGGTGGCATATATAGAGATGATTGACTTTTTTAGTTGTTGTTGTTGTTTTTTTAATGTACACCTGAGGATTTTTGTCTTGTTTTTGTGTGTCTTGGAGTTGAGGTGAATCTTGTTTTTGATTTTTGTGATACTGGGGACTTTCTCATGCTTTCATTAGGTATTTTTTTGGAGGGAGTTTGTTTTGGCTCTCTTTGGTTCATTAGTTTGGGTGAAATAAAGACTCTTAATATTTTGAAGCCATTTTTTACATTCCAAGATGGCTAGCATTCTCACTTTTTCTTGATTTGTTTTTTCATTGTGTGTTCCCTTTGATTATATTTATATACATGTATTCCTTTTATGTGGTACAATTGTTAGTATATTCTCCTATGTAAAATAAAATCTGCTTTCATCATGCTAAGTTTGGGTGGGGCAGTGGAAAATAGAGACTGTTTTTTTGATGCATTCTGAAACATAGTTTTTTAGTAAGTCAGTCAGCATTTGTGTACTTCTGCAAAATACTGTGCTATGTGTGAAGTCGTCTATGAAGAGATGCAAAGAGTAAAATATGTGGCCTCTACAAATGCTTCAACTTCTTTGGGGAAACAACACGTAACAGATCATTCACAATTTCCAAGTGACATCAATTCCTGGTTGGAATAACAGACCAGCCAACGTTCAAGGTATAAGTGAGATTTGCAAAAGATAGGAATTTTCAAAGGGGAGAAGGTGTGTTCCAGGAGGGTGAAGAAGGGGTGCTTACAAAGGTGGAGAAGTGACAGGGACTGTAAGAGATACTAAGTGTGTTGACCGGCACAGAGAACCTGTGTTGAGGAGTAGTGACAGATGAGTTCAGGATTGGTGAGTAGGTGTTTGTGGAGAATCTGTCGAGGAAATAAGGTTTAGTTTGATGGGGTACCATATTGGGTTCTAGGGGCGCCTGGGTGGCTTAGTCGGTTAAGCGTCCGACTTTCGCTTAGGTCATGATCTCGCAGTTCGTGGGTTCGAGCCCCGCGTCGGGCTCTGTGCTGACTGCCAGCTCAGAGCCTGGAGCCTGTTTCAGTCTGTGACTCCCCCTCTCTCTGACCCTCCCCTGCTCACACTGTCTCTCTCTCTCTCCTAGAAATAAATAAAACATTAAAAAAAACCAACCATATTGGGTTCTAAAGACTAGGAGTAAGATCATGCATATCGTTCCTGAGGAAGCTTTTTGTATTATCTGAATGGTCTGGAGTGAGGAGATTGACTAGAATGCTCTTGGAGAATTTTAGGAATAAGATTAGGTTCTGACATGTTAATGATTATGGGAATAAAATAATAGACAACATTTATGGTTTCCCATTTGCCAGGCACTATTCTAAGCTCTTTAAGTGTATTTAACTCATAGTCTTCATAATAAGGTCTTGCTTTTCCAGTGAAGAAACCGGGTTATGGAGAGGTTAAGTAACTTGCCCCAAATCCCATAGAATAAGCTGCAGAATCACGATTTGAACCCAGGCAGGCTCATCTTTGAGCTTTTACATTTAGTCATTAAACTACACTGTCCTAAGGAAAAAGCATAGGATATATAAGAAGATGTATGTGTGAGTAAAAATTAATTTGAACTTAGTAGTGATTGTGGGCAAAGGGAAGAATGCAAATAAAACATTAAAAGATAAAAAGCCTAGAGTCCTGGGATGATGACTGATAGGAAATCAGGAAAGCATCACTGTGAAGTTAAATGAGCTAAGATTGGTTATGGACAACATTAGATTGCGTACGATGAATTTTTCAGTAGCAGGCTAGTTTCCTGCCAGTCCTGATGGTCTTCTCTCCTTGCTTGTTTGACTCTGGAATTGGGCGCTAGTTTAAGCAAAACAATGAGAAAAACAGGGACTATTAAGAAGAAAAAAATGTACCCCATGTTGCAAAGCCACTTAGAAATGGCATAGGAATTATTTTGGTTGAGCCATACCACTGTTTCCCAGCCTTAGTGAAGACAATGAAGAATGGGGTAGAGTAATACATTGCTATAGGATTACCAGAGATGAAAATGTAGATTGTTCACTGATCGGGGCTACAGACGGTAGTGAGAAACAGGTGGGTAGATGAGTGATGGGAAGTTGGTAGTATCATAGTGAAGTAACTGTGAGGTTTGGAATTTTGGGTGTCATTTTATATAGGCTAACAGGTTAACATTCTGAAAAGAATCAGGAAGTACATTAGTGCTACAGAAGCCGAGGAGAGGTAGTATGGTTGAAGGCATCAAAGGTAGTCTGGAAGTTTAGAAACAATGATCATGATGAAAAGACTATTGAACTAGGACCGGGAAGTAATTTTTAACCTTAGAATTTCGAAAGGAAGGATAAGAGTAGATGTCAGATTTGTTTTCCACCAAAGGATTTATAGAGACCTTATGGTCTGGTGTGGTAATTTTAAGTATTTTCTCCTAATGCTTCTGCCAGTCTCATTCTTGTCTACATGTCAGAGCTACTCAAATATCAGAAAACTCAGGGTTTTTTTTTTTCCTTTAAAAAAGAAACCAGCGTGTTCTAACGCCAGTGATTTTATACTTTAATTGTTTTCACAAACTTTTTTTTTCTTATTTTTTAAACGCTTTGTTGAGGTAGAATTCACATACTATATAATTCACTGGTTTAGATGGCTGAACAGTTTTTAGTATATTCATCAAGTTGTTCATCCATCACCATAATCATCTTTAGTCATTTCATCATCCCAAAAAAGGAAGTCTGTACCCTGTTTTGGACATTTCATATAAATGGAATCATACAGCATATGGTCTTTTGTGTCTGGCTTCTTTCACTTAGCATAATGCTTCAAGGGTTATCCATCTTGTAGTTTGTATATCACTATCTCATTCTATTTTATTGCTGAATAATATTTCATTGTATGGCCATGCCACGTTTTATTTATTTATCTATTGAACATTTGAGTTCCTTATTCTTTTAAAAAACCATTCCCTTCATCTTAATCCTCACCCTGCCAATTTTACCTTTTATTTTATTTTTTTAAATTTCTTAAGGCTCTTTTCTTTTCTTCTCTCTTTCTTTTCTTCTCTCTTTCTTTCTTTTGAGAGCACTCACCCTAGCTGGGGGAGGAGCGGAGGGATGGGGAGAGGGAAGGAGGGAGAGGGAGGGAGGGAGAGAGAGAATATATGAATCCCAAGCAGGCTCCACACTTAGCGCGGAGTCCAGTGCAGGGTTTGATCTCAGTGACCTTGAGATCATGACTTGAGCTGAAATCAAGAGTCTGATGCTTAACTGACAGAGCCACCCAGGTGCCCTTCATCCCTCTTTTAGAGTGTAACCTCTGCTATGCATTCTGCTAGGCCTTAGAGATATAAAAATTAGTAAGACGTGGCCCTTGAACATTCATGTAGTGTTTATGATTTATATATTTTCTCATACAATATTCCCAGTCCTATCATGTAGGCAAAGCATTTTTTGAGATGAGCAATTTGAAATTTAGTTTAGGGTTAAGTTACAATCTTACCCAAGATTGTACATTTAAATCAGTGATGGAGCTATTGGATCTTCTTGGTCCATGTTCATTGCTATTTCTATTACTCTTGCTACTCTAACTTGAAGGATTCTTACATGAATTTCTGGATAATTAGAGGGGCTGGGAAATCCCCCTTAGTGAATCAGTGATTTTTAATGTTTAATCTTCAGGACTTAAAAATGAACACGTGTGTGTGTGTGTGTGTGTGTAGTTTTTTTTGGTTTGTTTTTGTTTTTCTATCAGATTCTATCACTCGTTTGTGATTTAGATAAGTCATTTCATATTTCTGCCTTTTCTTACAGGACGTCATGATGATAGTGGTAGTGATATTAATAATAACTAACATTTTCTGAAGCCTTACTATGGGTCCAAAAGTGTTCTAAGTACTTTACACTTATTATTCATATAATTCTCATAACAACTCTAAAAGATTTTATTTTTATCAATTTTATAGGTACGGAGAGGAAACAGACACAGAGAAATTAAGTAGCTTGCCTAAGGTTGTATAGCTAGGGATGGAAAGAGGCAGGATTTGAATACCTGCAGTCTATCTTCAGAACTCTGGGGCTGTTAATCACTACATTGTACTGCTTACTGTGTTATATGAATTAATAGAGGGTAATATTTCAATAAGGAGGCATGATGAGAATATGAAGATTGGATTTTGAGTATGCTGGGGAAGCAAACAGCAAAATTAAAGTTGACATTGTATCCATATTAAAAAAAAATATGAACCTAATACTGTAGTGTACAGGGTTACATGGTTATGCTTTCAGGTACATTTTTTGTTTCTCCTTGCTAATAGCCTCTCAGCTCAGAAATTGCATTATTTTTATTGCTCTTCCCTGTTGGCTTTGTTAGTCACTTAACTTTCCACATTATTCCTGTTCAGAAACCTTGGCTTAAGACAGCAAAAACTCACTTTTACCTCTCCTTGGCTTTCCTATAACTGAAATTTTTGTTTTCCATTTTCAGCAGTTAGTGTTTCAGTCCTAGATAGAGGTACACTACCCTCTTTAACTCCAAAACTCAGAGAACACAACAGTGACATTTTATAACAACTGTCAAAAAAAATTTGACCATCTTAATTGGTGTAATTGGATTTTAGTGCACAAATCACAAGAACCAAAGCACAGTGTTTTGGTTAAAGAGATTGACTTATACTGAAATGGGAAAAGGCATCTGCTATACAGGATTTTGGATTTAATATAATTTGTTATAACCAGATCAGCAAAGCATTATTACTGTGGGCCATCTGTTGGGATATGGAAATAGCTTTGTTATATGGAACCAGATGTTGTATTTATATTTATAACAATGGCATTCTGCTTATTTTAAGTAACCTTTTATAGTTAGGTACCTTTGGCTGCTATTCTGCTTGACATATCAACTGATAATCTGAGAATGTGGTGTCTTTCAAAATGGTTATTACTTTTCTATAGAATTGAAACAAAGCAGCTGAAACAGAAAGCAAATGAGACTCCTGTATGGTGTCACACTTCAGCACTGTAACAAGATAAAATATAGGATAAATAAGAATATAATGTAATTAGGACCATCTTCAATAAGAACTCTTACTTTGACACATTTAATAAGCCTACTTTTAATAATTAACTAAATCACTCTGGTTGCTTTAAGAATTTTTACCATAAATCTGAAGTGATTTCGTTTTAGCCTAATCAGACCTACATCGACACTGACCTGTCTGACTTATTTCCCATCATCAATGGGTGAAGTAGTTTGTAATGGACTCACGCTTATGGAATGTAGTAAGAGGAACTACTGTTGGAACATAATCTTAGAGAACTTTCTTCTGGAGTTGAAATGCTAACAGTTTGGTGGTAGGGAAAGTCCTTGTGTGGGAGTGTTTAGAAAGAGTCTCTATGAACTTTGCATGTTGGTTGTCTTAGTCTGTTTGGATGGCTATAACAAAATACCACAGACTACATAGTTTATAAGTAACAAGTTAATTGCTTGCAATTCTGGAGGCTGGAAAGTCTAAGATCAAGGCACACCATCATGGTTGCCTTCTGGTAAAGACCCTCTTCCTGGTTCATAGCTGGCACCTTAACCATCATGGAAGGTGCAGGGGATCCGTCTGGAGTCTCTTTAATAAGACACTAATCCTATTCATGAAGGTTCTACTCTCATGACCTAAGCACCTCCCAAAGACCCATGTCCTACTACCATCATTTTTGGGTGTTAGGATTTCAACATGTGAATTTTAGGGGGTACACAAAATTCAAACTGTAGTGTAGCACTGGCTATTTTTTCATTATCTTCCTATATAGAGAGGGTTATGAAGAGTTAAGTCACATATGGAAGAGAGTCACTGAAGAGTTGATCCTGTGTTTGAAGGAGACTGCCCACTAAACTTTTAGCTAAACTTTTCATCTGTAATATAACATTTTCACTATATTTCAGTACATTTCATTTTCAGTACAGCTAAAAGCCGTAACTGAATTCACCTACCTAGAAGTGGTATAGTGATATCAAGGAAATAAGACTGATTGGGTTGGTGTAGTGCTGATGTTACCGTATTGAAGATCTCAGAAATTGGAATTGTAATTTTTCTTAAAGTTGACACTTGTCCTTACTGTATGTTGACAGATTTACTAGAGGAATGGGTGAGAGAGGCAGACCGCTAGAACTCGCTAATAATTTGAAATTCTGTTTGTTTACAGAGAGATGGGATTGAGAAGGGAGTGTAATATGGTAAAAATAAGTTATTAAGATCTTTGATTTTAGTTGATGGTACATGGGTACTTATTAAATTGTTAAAAATGACTAAAGTTTCTATGGTTTGGGTGTAGAACTTTGGGAAATAAACAGTAGTCAAATATGCTCTAGTCAGGAGCATATGGGTGGGAGATAAATAATATGTGGATTCAGTTTCTGCTGGTGTGATTGGGTCTGTGAATCTAGGACATGCTTCACCTGCCTGCCCTCTGTAAGGAGCTGTTGATGGTATTGTACCGCCATGTAAGTAACATGACAGGGGAAATCATGTTTTATATTGTTTATTATAGAGGATGGGTGTTTTGGAAAAATATCCATCTTACATTTGAATAATACTTTTTGAAAAGCGTGGATTTTGGAACCTCCCAACAGCCCAATAATAGAGGTAGGGCAAGTAATATGCTTATTGACAAATGGAGAAAATGAGATACAAGCTAAGACTTAGTTTTACTCCAGTTATTTAGTAGAGAAGAGACTGGAACCCAGATCCTTCATTCTGTTTCTGGTCTTGTACTCTTTAGTAGAAGACTGAGAAAGTTTTAGGAAGAACATACTTTGGATTTTTGAGATAGAACTTAAAGGTTATGGACCCCAAAGGACCCGGGCTACTTGGAGCAGAACTTGTGATTAATAATGGGAGGGAACATAAAACTATTGAGAACACCTTCTCCCCTTGTTAACTTTGGGTCCATTTTCAGTCATTGGATGTATTTTTACTTAAGTCTTCTTTCTTTGTGGAATTCTGGAGGCAAGAAGAAGATAGAATCAAAAGGGACACTTTTAAGAATTACAAAATAGTGAGGTGCCGGGGTGGCTCAGTAGATTAAGCATCTGATTTTTGAAGTCTGCTCAGGTCATGGTCTCATGGTTTGTGAGATCGATTCCAGTGTCAGGCTCTCTGATGACAGTGCGGAGCTTGATTGAGATATTTTCTCTTTCTCTCTTCTCTCTGCCCCTCCCCCACCTGTGCGTACACACACCATCTCAAAATAAATAAATTTAAAAAAATTACTAAATAGAATATTTGGTCTTATTTTATGGAAGTACACATCTGTAAAATTTAGACATTAAGAAATTGTACCTGGAACATGAATCTGTTGTGGCTGCTTGGGTTACTCTCATAGTTAGGATATTGTTTCTTGCCCAGTGGGTAGGAAGAGTGATAGTATATAAAGAAGTTATAACTGAATAGAAAAAAAGACTGAAAGAAACCATCACAATGGGTAGTCCTTATTTTCTTCTTTGAACCTGTTTATATTTTCTAAGTTCTCTACAGTGAGGTCATACCATTTTTATAATCAGAAAAAATAAGTATGATTTTTATGGTTCATATGAGAACTTAGAAAAATGTGAATCATAATGCTTTTGAAGAGCAGTTTAAACATTTGCTGTTATCAAAGTATTTTGCTTTTTTTAATTAACAAATTTTTATAGCATTTTGTTTTTGAGAGACCAAGCTCGAGTGGGGGAGGGGTAGAGAGAGAGAGACTGTGTGAGCGAGGGAGGGCCTGAGAAGGAGACACAAAGTATTTTCCTTTTTAGGCAGTTATGTTAATCAGTTTTATAATAAATTATTTGATTATAATCTATGGGTCAAGTTGAGGGTGTATTAAGTGTTGAGGTTTTTCTTTGCATTAGAATTTGGTCATTTAGATCTGCTGATTAAGGAATTAGTTTTAGTTCCCTAGAAGCAACCAAGACCTTAGGTTTACTTACAGTAATTACTTATCATAAGTGACCCCAAAATAGCACTTTGATTTATAATGAAAACTAGACTTAAGATCTACTTCTCTGCTACCGTATTGTTGGCAGGTTTCTAATAAGAAAGCCACTTATGAGTGCTTCTTTAAGGTATTGTTTTCATCCAGGGACATTAATTTCTCTTACTTGTTTGGTCATTTAATACCATCTGCTGTGTCTTGGGGAATGTACTGAATGCTGGGGACACAAGTAAAAGGGTCCTTGCCAGCAAAGACTACAGCTTTTAGTTTAGGAGTGATGTTGCAGAGATAAGCCTTGGCATATGGAGGTATCCTGGAATTTCTTCTGTTTTCTGGTTTTTAACTAAAAAGCCAGAATGGCTCGCTTTGTTTTCTGAAGAACTTATGTATATAGTGGTGTCGGTAGATGGCTTTAAGAAGAGCTAGTGGCTTCATGGTTATTTCTCTACCTGCAAAATATTGAAAATCATTTATGTAAAGAATTTCCTCATCTAAGGAACATTTCTTATTGAGGTAAATGACCTAGGCATTCATACTTGCTTTGGGAGCAACCTTGTATTGACTCTTCTAGGATGGAGACAGTGTCTTTTTGTTATTTATCCTCTATACTTCGCACTGTAAATGACACATAACAGGCATCATTATATATTCACAATAGCAGTAAGTGAAAGTATATTTAAACTCAATTTTAAGAATTTTAATATTGATACAAATACATGATATTAAAAGTTTCCTTTTGTCTACTATAGTGAGATGAAAAATACAGTAGTTCTTAGAATCTTAAGAATTAATCATTCATGGGGCGCCTGGGTGGCTTAGTTGGTTAAGCGTCCGACTTTCCGACTTTCGCTTAGGTCATGATCTTGCGGTTTGTGGGTTCGAGCCCCGCGTCGGGCTCTGTGCTGACTGCCAGGTCGGAGCCTGGAGCCTGTTTCAGTCTGTGACTCCCTCTCTTTCTGACCCTCCCCTGCTCACGCTGTCTCTCTCTCCTAGAAATAAATAAAACATTTAAAAAAAAAAAAAAAAAGAATCATTCAGGCCAGTGAGATTTCCACTAAAGCACTTGATACATAGTCATTTGGCTACCTTTAGAACGCCTGTAGTCACTGATACCTGTAAGGTAGATTGTTGTTAGCTCTAATTGAGGCAAAATTTCCTTTAACTTCATCTCTTTCCTAGTCCGTTGTGGAACAGAAGAGACCTAGTTTGCTTTCTTTAACAAGATAATCCTTCAACTATTTTAATGATTATTCATTCGGCAAATATTTCTTTTTTTTTGTTTAAACCATAGTTCTTCCAGTCAGAAGTAACTGATCTTTTTTAAAAAAAAAAATTTTAATGTTTATTTTGAGAGAGAGCAGAGGAGGGCAGAGAGAGAGGGTGGGGGAGACACGGAATCCAAAGCAGGCTCTAGGCTCTCAGCTGTCAGCACAGAGCCCGACATAGGGCTTGAACTCACAAGCCGTGAGATCACGACCTGAGCCGAAGTTGGATGCTCAGCCGGCTGAGCCACCCAGACTCCCCAGCATATATTTCTTGAACACCTGTGCATGCAGGACACTGTCCTGGGCATGATGAGAGATCTGAAGGTAATTAAGAAGCATAGTCTGTTCACAAAGAACGGATACAGAGAAAGAGCCATTGGCTTGTTGAAGAGAGTTTTTGCTTATGGTCGGAAAAGCTTCGTGTTGGAGATAATGTTTGAATCAAGATTTGTGATGGACCTTCTAGGCTGACAGCATAATAAAAAAAAATCTAGAGATAACGGAAGCACAATGGAAGTTAGAAGAGTATCAAGAGGCCTAGGTTGGCTGTTTCACAAAGTATGCTCCAGAATATTCAAAATGTTCATTGTGTCCTCAGCCCTTGGAGGAGTGCTTGGCAAATAATTGGGGCTTGGTGAATTTTTGTTGTATGAATGGATGTTCACATCTGGGAAATACTGGACATCCTTCTTGAAGAATCACAAAGGACTTGATATTGAACATTTTGATAAGTTTATTAGATAAAAAATATTTATCTTAAACGTATCTGACAGTGGAATGCCTATTAACAACTCTGGAAATCCTCTGGAAAATACTAAGCTGGGGGTCTCTATGTTGAGGGAACATGGAAGACTGAGAAGTGTTTTCTTCTTTACCCTAAACACACCTAGTTTTTTCATTTATGCTGCATTTGACATTTGGCTTCTAAACTCCTCACTGGTCTGATATCTGTCCCTGCAAGCATTCTAGCTTATAAGTGTTCTTAAAATTTGGTGCTCACAACAAAGCACAATACTCCAGTTGTGAACTAACCAGTGAAGAGACATGGGACTGCTACGCTCCTTGATCTGGATACTATTCTTTTAATGAAGTTTAAGATTGTATTTTGTTTCTTTTTAGCAGCTGAGTCACTCTCTTGGCTCATATTCAGTTCTCATATTAATTTACAAGAAGTTCTTTGAGTAGATTCAGAGAGATTCCTATTAGTAGGGCTAACAAATGAATGCCTGTTTTCTGCTGAGTGAGTCTAGGCTGTTTTCTTCAGAAGTACTAGTCATTCTTAAGCTTCCTGAAATCTAAGAAAAGAAAAAGAATTGTGCAGTGCCAGAGTTGATCAAGTAGCAGGAAAGTCCAACAACTGCATTTCTGAGTATATGCAAAAGTAGATAATACATAATGAATCCCTATTTATCCATCACAGATTTGACCATATGTGTTACACATACCTCAACTGTCTTTTTCGCCTAAATATTTTGAAGAAAATCATAGACATTGTCTTTTCACCTCTGTACACTTTAGTGTACATCTCTTAAAGACATCTTGGCACATAACCACATGCCATAGTGTATAACAAAGTTGACAATATTTCCTGGTGTCCTCTAATACCCAGTTTATAATAAAATATTTTCAATTGTTTAAAAATGTCTTTTTACAGTTGGTTTTTAATTGAATCTGTACCCAGACAATGTCTACACGTTACATTTGGTTATTATGTTTATTTTCTCTCTTAATCTAACATATTCCCCCCTTCCCTTACTTTTTGCCATAATTTTACTCTATCCACTCTTTTTGACCCTTCATGTCTCTGTACCAAGTTCTTTTACTGTTCTTTTTGAAATATCTGTAAGAGTTGTCCTTCTTTACACTAATTTAGACATTTTTAGAGTATTATGTACAAAACATGACTAAGCATTGTGGGACATAGAAAGATTAGTTTGGTATATACCTGGCCCCCTAGGAGCCAGCAGTCCAATGTTGGAGACAGATGTGTACAAAACAATACAGCGCAGATTATTTGCCTTCCAGTGAGTCATGCCTTGATTATACAGCCTCCCCCCACCCCCATTTTTGTTTTTTTCCCCTGGAAAATGCTGCCAGTGGAATCTTAACGTGTTAATTTAGTCATGTACTGATGAGGAACCTACAGTTGATTCTCTCTTGAATCAGTCCAAATTATAGTGTTTTTGTGTGGTACTCTGTGTTCTACTAGCTTCCACCTTTGCCTGAAGTGGAACCCCCCAGGACACAACCTCCCCCCCCTTTTTTTTTCCTGAACCAAATTTATATAACTGTAGGATTTTCATTTCTCATGGAAGATTATTGACATTTTGAGAGCAGAAACTTATTTTCCTTTTTTTGTATAATACTGGGAAGCTTAATAAGTACTTTTAGAGAGTACTGATACATATGCCAGTGAGGCTATTGCTGATTCTTACCCTCCCAGAATCAGCCAGAGCTTCTGCCAGTTAAAAGTAAATCAGATCTAAGTCTCTTCTTCTTGTACCCCAAAAGCATCCATAAAAAAAAATAATAAAACCCATTCTACTAGTTGTAATCACAGATGACAGATGGTTTGCATGTGGCTGCTTCCCCATCACTATATATGTGCCAAACTACTAATTTCAGGTTGCTTTTAGGCATGACCTTCTTGGTGTAGCACTTCAGGTAGCTATTACCTATTGAGCACAATTGAGCATAATTGGTAAATGATATGAATCCTTTCTGCTATCCTTGTCCGAAACCACTAGTTACTGAATTAAGCTGTACATCAGAATTGCCTGGCATACTTTTATGTAATAGATTTCCTAGGTTTCACCATAAACTCTTGAGTCAGGATTTTCAGGAATGGGAATAGAATTGGTTCTCATCAAGTGGTTTGTAGGCTGGCTTTGAGGACCAGACAGGTAATTTTTATTTTGTTAAACAGCTCTAGCGGTGGGAGACTATAGCTTCCCATCTTTTCATTTGCAGTACAGTAGGACATTCCTCTGGTAATCAGTACATTCTGATATGTTTACTTTTTAGGCATATGGTAGGATCTCTTGCTTTGAATTACACCAGGCAAAGCACATGAATCAAATGCCCAAGATAAAGATACAGGATCCAGAGAGATGGCATCTTGGCTTTCTAAATATAACTGAGTTTAAATTTAAAGCCTCAAAATGTTTCAGCCCTCTGAAAGCTTATTCTCTCTCTGTTTAGTGAATACCTTTAAGAATTTAAAATAGAAAGGCTCAACATTTTTAGACTGAACAATCTTTTGAATTTTTCATATTTCATGTATTTTGATAAAAATGGCTTAACCATGTAACACGATTTAATATCATATGCTTTTGTCATTTTCATAAAACCAAATCTATAAATTGGGAAAAAGTTTTTTATTAGATCACATAATTTGATTTGAGACCGGAAATTGTGATTAAGTTATTGAGCAAAGTAGAGCAATTGAAGCTTCAGGAGTATCCAGTAAGTTAATGACAGACCCAGAAATAGAATCCTGTGTTACTTGCTTGTGTTATGATTTGGTTTGAAGAGGGTGGCCTGTGATCTGTTTACATAAATTGCAGGAAGTAAGGTTTGGTGTTTGGAAGAAGTTATAGCTCTGTGATGTTTGGCCAAGAAACTCCTCTCCCCCACATTTACCACCTGTTTGACACCAGACCTAAACTATGGTGGGGAAAGAGAGAGTTCAGACTTCTTAGTCTTAAAATAGTTTTAAAAGCTAATGCTGATTGTTGGTTGGCATGCATTTTTAATCTTCTGTTATTAGAGAATAACAGGACCTGGCCTTGATTTTGTTTTAGGAGAAAAGAGGTGTAACCTAAGTACTTGATTTGTAGATACTAATAGAATGATTTTCTGTAGAATTTAATATAAAACATTTTTTTATGAGTCATAAGTGTATCTTCATTAAACATGTTTAAGCAATATGTAGTATGGTTTGGAAACAGTAGAGCCCACCAGGAAACAAACTTTCCGGAACCATTAATGGTTCAGGGGGTTATAGATTTGAAAATAATGGCTATTGTAGTGTTGCTTTCTGGTGAAGTCATTACTTTTACTCTCCCCTTTCTGTTCTAGTTTGGGAGGTTGAGGTGGCTCCTGTGGTACTATCGAGGGAAGCAGGAACTTAACAGAAAAAGAACATTTGCATGTGATTGAGTTCTAAACTCATTTTTAAAGCTTTATAGAGGTAGAATTCGTATATTGAACAGTTCACCTATTTGAAGTGTGAAATTCAATGTTTTTTAATATATTCAGAGTTGTGTAACTATCACTGTAATCTAATTTTAGAACATTTTCCTCTCCTCTGAAAGAAACCGGATACCCAGCCAGTGTCTTTTACTCCCCTACCCCTCAACCCTGAGAAACTACTAATCTAATTTAAAGTTTTAAAAATGTTTATCGTTTGAGAGGGAGAGAATGCATGAGCAGGGGAGGGGCAGAGAGAGAGGGAGACACAGAATCTGAAACAGGCTCCAGGCTCTGAGCTGTCAGCACAGAGCTCAACATGGGGCTAGAACTCACAAACTGCGAGATCACGACCTGAGCCAAAGTTGGATGCTTAACCAACTGAGCCACCCAGGCGCCCTGAGAAACTACTAATCTAATTTAATGTAACTGCTAATCCATAGTCTAACATAAATTTGCTTGTTGATGGAAGTAGTCATATAGTCTTGTGACTGGTTTCTTAGCATGTTTTTGAGGCTTCTACGTGTAGCATGTATCATTCCTTTTTATTGCCAACTGTTCCACTGTATGGATATATAGCACATTTTATTTGCCCAGTTTATTAGCTGGTGGGCATATGGATTGTTTTCACTTTTTTGCTGTTATGATTTAATGGTGCTAAGAACATTTGTATACAGATTTTTCTGTGAATGTGTGTTTTCATTTTTACACTCTGTGTCTTAGGAGTGGAATGGATGTGTCATATGGTAATTTTGTGTTTAACTTTTCAGTTAACTGCCAAACTGTTTTCTGAAGTGATTGCACTATTTTACATTTTCACTACTAATATTTAAGTTTCATTTTCTCCATGTCTTTGCAACACTTGCTATTATCTTTTTTTTTTTTTTATTATAGTTATCCTAGTGGGTGTGAAGTGGTATTTCATTGTGGTTTTGATTTGCATTTCCTTGATGACTAATCTTTTCATGTGCTTATTGGACATTTGTAGATCTTTGTAACTTTTATATTTGGTTATTTTTTAAAATGCTATTTGTTTATTTTAGAGAGCGTGGATGAGTGGGGGAGAGGGGCAGAAAGGGTGGGAGAGAGAGAGAGGGAGGGAGAGGGAGAGAGGAAGGGAAAGAGGGAGAGAAAGAGAGGGAGGGAGGAAAGGAGAGAGGGAGAGAGAATCTTAAGCATGTTTCACACTGAGTGTGGAGCCTGACAGGAAACTTGATCTCACATCCCTGGATTCATGACCTGAGACGAAATCAAGAGTTGAATGCTCAACTGACTGAGCCACCCAGTCACTGCACTGATCTTAGCCATATTTTGCAGTCAGATGCTCTGCTGATGAGCTATATATCCAGATCTTTGCCTATTTTTAAATTGGGTTATCTTTTTATTATTGAGTTTTAAAGGTTCTTATATATTCTGGATACTTGTTCTTACTGAGGATTGGTCCTAAATTTACGTACCTTGAAGTAGGGAGAAGTATTTGATGGATACAAAGACAGCAGTTAAAAGGTCTGGTGAATTTTCATTCTGATCTTTTTTTATTTGAGAGAGAGAGAGAGAGAGAATATGCATGCCCGCACGCACATGAACGGGGGAGGGGGCGGAGGGAGAGAAAGAATTCCAAGCAGGCTCCAAGACAGGGTAATGGGGGGGGATACAGTGTGATGAACATCTGACATAATCTTCACCCTTCCTGATTTCTTAGTCTGTTCTTTACTCTTCTTGACCTTACTGTGCTTTCCATTTACTTTCATATTATACAATTTGTGGCTAAACTTGTATTTCTGTCTCCTAATTCTTAACCCTTTTGTAGTCTCTTTTTTTGCTTTCACTAGGCCGTAAAACCCACCCTCTATAGTATTAATGATACTTTGTTAAAAGCCAATGTTTTCTGTGTATGTCCATCTTAATTGACATGTAATAACATCATTGCCTTTCTGTGCTTTAAATCACTTGCAACCATTAAGTGATTGGCTTTCTTTCCTTCTTTTTTTTTTTTTTGAATTAGTTCCTTTTCTCTTAATTATCTATTAGAGTTCTTCAAAGTTAAGTTTGGTGTCTCGTTTTCCTTTAATGCTCCCGTGGTGAATTGATCATTCTCACATGATTTTAATTGCTCTCTGAGAGCATAGGACTCAGATCTCACTTTTATAGCTCAAGCTGTGCCACTGCCTTTAGGTTTAGCTGGTGGAGTAGAGATGAGCAGCTGATTGCTACTCAGCAGGATTCTTGTCCCTTTACTCCTTCCTCTGGCACATTTCCCCTCTTGAGGCTGATTAAGACAGGTTATTTGTTTGACTGCTTTAATAATTACCTGTGACTAATGGTATAACAAGTCACAGTGCTCAGTTAAGTAACATGAGTCAAAGGGGTTGTTCCTTCATGGATGCTAGTGAATTTTATACTTTGATATCTTTCGAAAGATAGGTCTGAGCTAGGAAGTGAGGAAAAAAAGGAATAGTCTCTTACCTCTAGTGCTGTAGCATTTATTTTGAGCAGACTTTTAATTCTTTCTTCTAATGTTATGCCAATGCTTTCATTCAAGCTATGCTCACAGGAACTGATACATGAATCTTCTCTTTTGTGGAGATGAGGAAACTAAGCCTTAGAGAAGTTAACAGTATACCTAAGGCCATAATTGGGATTCCAATCTGGGTCTTGACTCAGGGTCATGAATGTTGTTACGTTCTTTGTAAACCATAGGGCATTCTATCCTTGTGTCGGTGGGAGGAAGGAGAATAAGAATGAAGATAATTATTTGGGAGCTTTTTCAAAAATACGTAGTCCCATTTCACCTCCTGCTCCCACATAATGCATTATTATACTGCTCTTATTTTGTTAAACATTTGCTTCCTAAGTGTAAATAGTTTGTAACTCAGTTTATTTTATTAAAAAAAATTGGGGTGCCTGGGTGGCTCAGTCGGTTAAGCGTCAGATTTCAGCTCAGGTCATGATCTCATGATTCATGAGTTTGAGCCCCACGTCGGGCTCTTTGCTGACAGCTTGGAGCCTGCTTCAGATTCCGTGTCTCCTTCTCTCTCTGCCCCTCCTCTGCTCGCACTCTGTCTCAAAAATAAACATTAAAAATTTTTTAAGTAATCTCTGTGCCCACTGAATTCATGACCCCAAAATCAAGAGTCACACATGCTGTACTGACTGAGCCAGGCAAATGCCCCTGTAACTCAATTTAATATACACTTGAAGACTGCTTATGTTAAAAGGAATTCCATACTTTTGTGTTGCTAATGGTATATAGTACAGTAGCTTCTACTGGAGTATATTCAGTGAAATGACTGTTTTTTACTACCAGTCTGCAGTCATTCTGCACAGATTTTCTTGCATGTTGGGTTTTAAAGCATTTGGAGAAAATTCTAGGTACTTTGACACCACCTTAAGCTGTATAAATTAGGGATGTAATTGAATTAGTTAATATAATTATTCAGCTGTCGTTGGCTTCAGAAATATGAGCTTGTATTTCAGAGAACACTGAGACTTTCTTGACTGAACTGTGAACCTTAGCTGCCTTTTGTGAGATTTCCATGTTGCTGATCATTTGCTGGGTAGGGAGAAGATTGGCAAAACCCCAGCCTGGGATTCACCATTTAGGAGCAGTTATCTGGATTAAAAATGGAGAAAACTGAAAGGAAGACTAGAGCAGATTAGAAAGATATCTAGGAGCTAGAGTTGGTGGTAAATGGTAACTAATTGGGGATCCTAAAGGTGTTGATGCTTGGGGGACTCAGAATATAAGATTCTTTTCCCTTGGCTGATTTCTGAACTGAGGAGTTTAAACAAGAACAGGCAGTTGAAAAAATGAAATATTAGTGCTTTTAAAATTAGGTGTTGTTATTATTATTTTACTAATTTTGTGCTAGTTTTGTACAACTGTTGCTGCTGTCTAGTGCCAGAATACTTTCATCATTCCCCCCCCAAAAAAAACACCCAAAAAACAAAAAACCTGGTAGCAGTCCATCTGCATCCCCCCATTTATGGTCACTACTAATTCTGCTTTCCAAACATGTGGCCTTTTGTGTCTGACTTCTCTCACTTAGGTTGTCTATGTTGTAGCATGTAACAGACCGTCATTCCTTTTTATGGCTGAAAAATATCATATATTATATGGATATTGTGTAGATCTGCCACATTTTGTTTATCCATTCATCAGTTGAGCATTTGTTTTATTTCTGTTTTTTTTTTTTTTTTGCTATTATAAATAATACTGCAATGAACATTTGTGTGCAAGTTTTTGTGAATATGTTTTAAATTCTTTTGGGATATGCACACACCTGTGTGTATGTGTGTGTGTGTCCATCCATCTGTTCCCAAGAGGATTTTTAATATAGACATACACACATACATACATATGGTAACTCTTTGAAGAGTTAGCCTTGTTTTTGCTAAAGCCGATATTGTTGAATATTGTAGAATGTGGTTCAGATTTAAAAGCTCACTTTCCACATTCTCTATCCCCATCTACCTAATCTAGACCATGGAATAGCTAACCTGGTATCTAGATTGTTGGGGTCAGCAGAGTGGGTACACCCAGAGCACTGCCTGTAGAGTCTTGAATGTAGAGTCCTGGAGTTATCTCTACCTAGCTAGTAACCAAGTTACTTACCTCTTTGGTGAGTAGTGGGCTAGTAGAACAGGAGTGTTTAGAGAAGTCAGTCATTCCTCATAGAAATCAAGAGTTGGAAAGAAGTGTTCTGCTCTAACAAAGGCAAAGAAAGGAGTTAGGCTGGATGCCATTCTTAGATAAAAGGATTGTATCATTTTATGATAGGAAATACATTCAAGAAAGATGATGAATTTTGTTTTGGAAATGACAGATTTGGATTTCAAGGATGGAATGTGATTAGATATTTATGTTTGGAGATTAGGAGATTGATCCCTGCTATACATAGATTTGAGATTCGTACAGGTAATTGAAATATAGTAGTAGTTAAGTCAGTAGAGAAAAGTGTCTAGTAGTTACCATATTTGGAAGTCTTGGAGGTTTTGATTCTGCCAGCTGATGATTCAACTGTATCTTATTCTGAGTGGCTTGTTTTCTTCTATGTTTTGTGACCTTTTTCCCTCCCTCCTTCTGGGTTTTATGATTTTCTATTGTGAATTTATTTATTTTGGAACCTTACCTGTGGGAATTCTTCTAGGCCTAGAACAAAGGTAGATTTCCCAGAGAGGATTTGCATTTGCTTTTCTCAAGGATGGATGGGTGGCGACATTACCATTCTAGGACTACCCTTAAGAAAATTTTAAGTATGAAGCTTTTTATTTAAAAAATTTAATTTTTTTTAAGTTTATTTCTGAGAGAGAAAGAGAGTGTGAGCAAGGGAGGGTCAGAGAGAGAGGGAGACACAGTATCTGATGCAGGCTCCAGGTTCTGAGCTGGCTGTCAGCACAGAGCCCGACGCGAGACTTGAACTCATGAACTGTGAGATCATGACCTGAGTCGAAGTTGAATGCTCAACCAACTGAGCCACCTAGGTGCCCCCGTATGAAACTTTTTAAACCATAACCTAGTGAGCGTCAGCTTGTGGTTATGAATATCAGAGGAGTTACTCTTTTATTGCTATCATAGCCCCCCATGTCCTTCTTGGCACTTAGCACCAAAGTTAAGAAACAGTTTTCCTTGCTATTCTCTTGGGTAATACCTGGACTTTGCCGCTTGTACCTTGGGTCCCATTACACCTTGTAAGTGCAAGCTGAAAGTTATAGGGTTTGGCAAAATGCCTCGAAGGTGACTGAAAGCTGGTTTCAGTACTCTGCATACTTGGTTAGCTTCTTTCTTATACTTAGTTTTGGGCAAGATTATTGATTAATTTATAAAGATTTTAAAAAGATTTTATCCATTGTTAAAATTTTCAAAGTTGTGTTAATTAAGCTGTCTAGTCTGTCATTCTGGCAGAAAAAGAAGTGCCTTGTTTCTGTCCGGTGTATGCAGTAACAACAATTAGATTCAGGGAGTTCAGTCAGCCTCTAGATTAAAGGTTATAAACTTGGGACAAAAGCTGATGTTTTTTTGGTCTGCATAGTATTAAGAAAAGAATCAGGAAATTATAAATAAAATTTTGGATACCTTGCTTCTTTTGAAAAATTACTTCTTAAAGGGGCACCTCGCTGGCTCATTTGGAAGAGCATGCAACAACTCTTGGTCTTGAGGTTGTGAGTTCAAGCCCCATGCTGAATGTACAGATTTAAAAAATATAAAATCTTGAGGGCGCCTGAATGGCTCAGTCTGTTAGGTGTCTGACTTTCGCTCAGATCATGATCTTGGGTTCGTGAGTTTGAGCCCCACATCGGGCTCCATGCTAACAGTGTGGAACCTGCCTGGGATTCTCTGTCTCTGTCTCTGTCTCTCTCTCTCTCTGTTCCTTCCCTGCTCACACTCTGTCTTTCTGTCTTTGTCTCTGTCCCTCAGAAATAAACATTAAAAAAAAAAATACGTGTATATGTGTGTGTGTGTATGTGTATATATGTGTGTGTGTGTGTATATATATATAATTAAAAAAAATAAAAAAATGTTAGTTCTTAGAATATTGAGTTTACAGCCCTGCTTAGCAGTAATTGGCTGGAACTGGGAATAGTAGCTGATCCATCCCCTGCAGCGTGAACATGTTTTCTTTATAGTTGTACACAGTCTCCACCGTTTGTGTAGGTATGCAAATGTGTATGCTTATATTCATTCCAGCTTCTCTCATTCATATTACCTGTGGACACTTGTGGCTCATCCTTGTGCCAGGTAGTAGTGATAATAGATAATTTTACATTTGTTCATTAATTTATTCTAACAACAAACCTGCAGTTTGTCCCTGATGAATAAATAAAATTATATAGGTGGTATTTATCCCCATGTTATAGATGAAGAATCTGAGGTTCAGTGAGGTTACATAAATTCTTCAAAGTCTCACAGTAGCACAGTAGAATTTGAACCTAGAACTTCTATTCAAAACTCCTCTGTTCAAATGCTATCATTAATTTTTTTTTTTTTAAGCAATGGAACTGTTCTTCAGATGAAGTCTTAGTGAAGTCCAGTATATAAAACCAGTAAAGATAGCACTGCTTTGATTGACGAATAGATAGAGTGGGAACAATTATGTGAGGATGGGAACCTGCATACTCAGCTCTTTGGTCTCCTTTGGACACCTCTCTGCAATCCATGGGAATCTACTAAATAGTTTGGACACAGTCTCTGTATATCATAAGCATAACAATTTGTTAAATTTTGAGTTTTCAGCTCCTTTGGATGTTACAGTTCTAGTGTACCTATTTCTCTTATGCTCTGGTATGTTTGTCTTCTTCAGTATAATTCCTCTTACCATTTTTGATTCATATGGGTATTTCTTCAGATAGTGGTGAATCTTTTAGCTTCCTATTTGTTTTCAGAGTGTTTTAATTAGAAATGAGTCTTATAGTTTAATTTACTTTGGAGCTTCTAATAACTAACTCTTCTTTACTTTTCAGATTCTCTTTGTGGCCAGATGGGTTTGTATGGACAGGCTTGTCCATCTGTAACTTCATTAAGGTGAGTACTCTTCTTTTTCCTTTTTGGAATATGTTAACATTTTAAAAGTTATGCTGGTCAGATCATATTAGAATGAATTTCAAGGTGAGGTTTATAATAAAATATTGTTGGTTTTGTCAGACAGTGCTGTGTGATGGGTTGGGAGATTTTCCTTACAGATATTTGTGATAATGTGATATAGATCTAAATTTCCTTATAATGAATTTACATATGTTCTTATATATGGAGTAATAAAATTTTTATACTTTGTCATTCTTTTAAAAAAATGATTCTGCTTTCTACTTGTTTTAATTAGAAAATACCCAGTGAATTTTGATTGCCTTTGTGTAGCAGACTAAATAAGACTCTGCTAGTTTTTATCTCTTTGTAAATGATAATATAAACATGAAACCTAGATGATCATCATTTACAATAAATGTAAAAAGTAGGAGCTAAGTTACATACAACTTAGTAGTTTTAGATTTTTTTTTTTTTTGAAGTTGCTAGGTCCTTTCTACAAATTAAATCTTATGTGAAATCCAGTGAATAAAACAGATACATACAGAACTTTTTTTCTGCTTGCTTGGGCTTTCATGTTCTATCCCCACAGTTGTCCCTGAGGGGTTGTTGCAGTTCCTAAAGAACAGTCTGAAAAAATAACCTAAGTCTAATCTGGTAATTAAAATCTTTCAGACTAGCATATGAAGTGTTGATGGCAGCATCGTGAACTACGTGTAACTGCTTCAGCTAGTGCATCATTTATTCAGCATATGAGCACCTAATATGGTGTCAAGTACTATTCTTAATGCTAGGGCTGTAGCAGTGAATGTAACAGAGCAAAATCCTATAATCTGGAGCTACGTTCTGGTGAAGGGACGATTAATAAACAAAAGTATTTTTTGGCATATATGGTGCTGAAGTGAGCATAAAAAGTATGTTAGTGATAAGAAAGGGAATGGGAAATATAGGGGTATGTGTTATTTTTAGATAGGGTAGCCAAGGAAACCTTTACTGAAATGGTGACAATTGATGACCTGAAAGAGTGATGGACTCTTCTACTTTGGGTGTGAAATATAAGCATTCCAGGTAGAGGGAATCCAGGAACTGGTAGAGCAGGAGAATTGCCTTGTGTGTTAGAGGGACAATGAGGAAGTCAGTGTGGCCAGAACAGAGTAAGTGATGAAGAGAGCTGGGATTGCTCAGTTTTGGAGGGCAGAGGGAGATAGAGGAGGGATAGAGAATTGTTAGAGCCATGAATGTGAAGTCATGGAATCCTTAGGATTGAAAGCAGTTCCGATTGTCTGGAATGCCACAGAAGAAAATGAAGTTGCATTTTTTGTACTTGAATTTTCACCAGGCCTAGGATGGCTGTCCTTTATCCTCAGTTAGGAAAGCCTTACTCTTTGCCATTATGGTACTTCTTTCCCTGAGAATGCATCTCCAGCTTGAGGAAATAGATGGAGAGATAGTTTTTCTACTTTGTTAGAGTCTGTGTGTCCTCTGCCCATACCTCCAAACAAACATACCTATATAGCTCCGAATAAAACCTTTTCAAAAAGACTATCATCATTTCTTTAATTCCCAAAGCTCCTTTGGAACTAATTGACTTAATGTTTTTACTGCCCAGTATGATGGGTGGAATCCTTTTACCCTTTTTTTGAATATTTAAAGCTTTGGGTATGGTCATATTGGGATGTTTTTCAGACTTTGGTCTTCTGTTGGTTAGACTTTCTTAAAGTAAATTTAGTTATGGAATATGGTGAGGTAATCCCATACTAAAGTCATGGATTGAGATTATATAAGCCCCTTTATTTGAATTTTTACGTTAAGGTTTAAGGTTGCATGTGACATTGGGTTAGGAATAAGGTATATCTAACTTTTGTGCTTGATAGAATTACAGAATTGGAAGGCATGATGAAAGAAAAGAGATAACCTCGAGTTACTGATAATTTGATAATTTGTAACACTGTGTAACAATTCTTGTGCATAACCTAGAATCTTTTTCATGCATAGATATATAAATTTAGCATTAGTATTCTGGTGTCTGAGTTGGGTTATTTAGTAGACTTATATACAGCTTTCATTTCTGTAATATTCTGCATGGTCCCATTTATGAAGCAGAGAGTTCCTAGTCTTTAATGTATGGGTAGAAAACCATCATTTGTCATTGATTTTTTTTTTTTTTTTTTTTGGTAACTGGAAGCCAGCCTTGAATTTGATATAAGGAAGAAAAGTATGACTATTTTTTAATTTTTTTTACAAATAGTTTATTGTCAAGTTGGTTTCCTAAAGTATGGCTATTTTTTGATGGTGGTGGTGGAATAGAGACAGAATTACCTAAAACCACAAAAATTTTAGTCTGCTTTTCCATAGTCTTCCCCAAACCAGAAATGACCTCCCCAGTGACAGTGTCCAAATAGGAATAGAGTCAGAACTCTTAACTCAAACTCACTGACAAACATAACTTCCTTGTATGTACTACCTTTATGTGTATCTTGAGCTTTACTATCTGTATATCTAGAAAATGGCTAGCCTCAAAACAGGAAGTATATGAGTTTGCGGAGAAGAGCTGGATATGTGGCTGAGAGTGAGAAAATGGGTAGGTAGGTAGGGATTTGTAGGCATAGGTAAGAGTGAGAGTGGGCCTTTTAGTGTAAATGAAAGTAGGGGGTGAGATGAATGTATGTGACATTTAAAAATTTGTTGGGTAGGGAAGGGTAGTTAGTAAATGGATTATGCCCCACTTCCTTAAATATTCAGGCTAATAAACAAGTATTGTTTGGTACATACTCAGTATTTAATCTGAATATGTTAGGATTATTTTTAAAATTGCATTTGCTATATGTATTAAAAAATAACGCATTTTATTGTAGAAAATTTGGGAAGACAGATAGAAATGACCATTTTTAATGTCTTCATATCATGTAATACTATACCGATAAGTATTACATGTGAAGTAGAAAAAGGCACCCCATGTTTTCTTTAAAAGAATGATTGCAAAAAATTTTGTAGGAGTGTGGAGTTTTCTCTTGTCCAGCAAGAGAGCAGACGCAGAATTGAATACAAGAGAGGCTAATGTCTGGGAGGAGGCAAGAGCCCTGAATAGGGGTTTCAGCTCTGTATTTATTGACCTCACGAGATATTACTGTGGTGGATGTGAAGAAAACAAATCTTACACACATGAATGTGAGAAAACAATCAGATAATAATCATTAACTTGTATGTGTAAGAAGCAAGGGATCTGGGGGGGTGAGTGGAGTTTGTGATCAAAGTACAATAGTATATTTGCGTCAGATGGAAAGTAATTTTACTCATGATCCCATTACAGTATCTCACTAGCTAACCTTGGGTGTTTTCACCCTGTGGTGGCAGCTTTCAGCCCTAAAGTTTTGTTTTTGTTTTTCCTAATTCTTTTATGTAAGTAGAACCTATTTCCCCACAATAGCAAGGTGTACTCTTTAATTTTAACCAAGTTGGTTTTAATTGATGCTTTTTCTTTGCTTGTTACTATA
Source organism: Proteles cristata cristata (assembly GCA_017311185.1). NCBI lineage: Eukaryota > Metazoa > Chordata > Mammalia > Carnivora > Hyaenidae > Proteles > Proteles cristata. Next base: position 203,595 of record JAESUZ010005111.1, read on the forward strand.
GGTAGCATTGAATATTTACAAGTTACTATAACAACATTGTAATATGTATAATGAGACTTTTTTTTAAAGTAGTTTATTGTCAAGTTGGTTTCCATATAACAGAGACTTTTTTTTTTAAATCAGGGTGTTGTCAGGAGGCAAAAACCACACCACTTATTTCAACAGAGATACTTTAACAGAATGTTAACTAGGTAACAGAAAGGATAAGAATAAAATTCTAAGGATCATGGACAGAGACATTTCCAGAAGCATCTACCCAGCCCCAAGGGCTTAGAGACAAAGGGGAGGCCTAGAGACTTAGAGGAAGGGTCCTGTAGAACCAAAACTCGTTCCTCTGAAGAGAAGGCACTGTGTGGCTTGTGCTGGTGTCTGAGTTCAAAAGAGGGGTCCCTTGGGTTTGAGACTCAGACCCCTGAGGAATGGGTATTGATTGGTGCTGGGTGTCTTTCAGTGGGGTTTGATGAAGATAGTTCCACAAGTGTTGGGAAAACTATAAACTGGATTCACTTACTACTGTGGGGAGGGTTTCTTGTTGTAGGAGTGAAGAAGTCTTTGGTGGGGTAATGGTTTCATGAAGCTTAAAGAATAAAGTGGAAGGCACCAGTATCTTTTTCCATCCCCAGGGTTGTGGTCCATCTTTAAATGCTCCCTCTTGGCAGAACCTTATGGGAAATCACCTGGCAAAGCACATGTGGTTTACAGAGTCCCAGTTCCAGCATCATTATGGCAGATTGGGAAGAAGGGCTAGGGGTTTGGTTGGAGCTGAGAGGCAGTAACTTAATAACTTGTTCCAGCAAACTACTCAGAAATAGGATATAAAAAGATGTTTTTTTAGGATCTATCTATAAGATAGTTTCTGGCGACACTTCCTAACTTATACCTGAGATCTCTTGTTGTGGGTTTTTTTTCCTTTCTGTGTTTACCCCTTTTTTGCACTTCCATTTTCCTTTTTGTTATGCCTCCCCCTTAAAGAGGATTATTGATCCAGGCTGTCTGTTTAGGATATACTAGGAAACACATAGGGATATTTTAGCACCAGAAGAGCTCATGTGATAGCGTCCCAGATGTATTTCCCGTCCATCAGTTTCCTCATTTCCTCCTTCCCCTTCTCTTGATATTGATGATCCTGCTATTTAGAATGGCCAGAGAATGGTAGATTTATTTTAAGGCCTCTTGCTGCCTTATTTCTAGTAATAGGCTTGGTATTGATAAGGCAGCTCTGAGACGTAGTATTAGCATGAAGTAGCTACAGGCTTAAATCTCTGCCATATATTACTCATATGATCTTAGGAAGTTGTTTCACTTTTCCCAATTTTGCTGTAATAGGGTTATTAATGCTTATTACCTCACTGGTCTTTTGAGATTCATGGGGTTAAATGTATACATAAGTCATGTGGCATGTTTTTCCCTCTTTTCTCTTCAATAGTAGGAAGCAAAAGGAGTCTTCATTTTTAGAATAAAAGAGGACAGATTTGTATCCTTTGCTGTCAGCTCAAGAACATGGGGGGCTCTCTTTTTTCCCTTCTATTTCCCCTTCACTCTGAATTCTTAGATTCTAGAGTATCTACCAGTAGCGTTCAGGTTTGCAACTAGCCTTCAGGCTAAGGATGTTTGCTGACATTGAATATCATATGTTTGTTATATCTATAATTTTATGCTGTTAGGTCTCTCCCACACAGTGGCAAAAATAGCTTTTGCTAGGTCATGCCATAGTTATCATTGTTACCATCTTTAAATTTTTTTTTTTAATTCTTTTTTTTAAATTAGAGTGAGTCGGGGAGGGGGCAAAGGGAGAGAATTTAAAGTTTGTTTATTTTTTTTATTTTTATTAAAAAAAAATTTTTTTTTAATGTTTTATTTATTTCTAGGAGAGAGAGACACAGCGTGAGCAGGGGAGGGTCAGAGAGAGAGGGAGTCACAGACTGAAACAGGCTCCAGGCTCTGAGCTGGCAGTCAGCACAGAGCCCGACGCGGGGCTCGAACCCACGAACCGCGAGATCATGACCTAAGCGAAAGTCGGATGCTTAGCTGACTAAGCCACCCAGGCGCCCCATAAAGTTTGTTTATTTATTTTGAGAGAGACAGAGTCAGTGTGAGTAGGAGAGGGGCAGAGAGAGAGAGAGAGAGAGAGAGAGAATCCCAAATGGGCTCTGTACCGTCAGCACATGGCTGTTCGATGCTGGGCTCGAACTCATGAAACCATGAGATCATGACCCCAGATAAAGCTGAGAGTCAGACACCTAACTGAGTGAGGGCACCCCGAGAGGGAGAGAATCTTAAGCAGATTCCATGCTCAGTGCAGCGCCTGACCTGGGGCTCAGCCTTATGATCCTGGGCTCATGTCCTGAGCTGAAATCAAGAGTTGGGCACTTAACCAACTGAGCCACCTGGGCACCCCTCATTGTTACCATCTTTATCAAGCTTTTTGAGGAGATTGATAGAATCTGTTAGTTTGCGTGTTAGACATGGCATATTCTAATTAAATGAAGAGTAATGAGGTTTGCTCTTAATTTTGAAAATTAAAGAAACTTTTCTAAACTGTATTTTGAACTTTTCTGGCTTAAAAAATTTTTTTTTTCAATGTTTGTTTATTTTTGAGAGAGAGACCGAGCATGAGCAGGCGAGGGGCAGAGAGAGAGAGGGAGACACAGAATCTGAAACAGGCTCCAGGCTCTGAGCTGTCAGCACAGAGCCCGATACGGGGCTCGAACTCAGGAACAGTGAGATCATGACCTAGGCCAAAGTTGGATGCTTAACCAACTGAGCCACCCAGATGCCCTTCTGGCTCATTTTTTAAAGCTTTACTGTCTGGTGCTCACTTCGGCAGCACATATACTAAAGCTTTACTGTCTGATATAGTAGCCACTAGCTTCATGTGGCTATTTAAATTAATTAAAAATTAAAACAAGAAAAATCAGTTCTTTAGACACACTAGCCATGTTTTAAGTGCTCAATAAGTACACATGACTAGTAACTATTCTACTGGATAGCCCACAGACATTTCCATTGTTATAGGAAATTCTGTTGGAAGGTGCTGGCCTAGAGCATATTAAATGTAATTTAATCTTTGATTTAAGATGACTGAATATCCTAGGGCTTCCATTTCTCAGCATTAGGTATTGAAGAGTACCATTGATTAGTCAGTGATTTAAGGGTATATTATTAAAAGTTACTTTTGTGACTGAATATTGACTTTAGTAGCTAGCATTTATGGTGTTCTTACTACTAGACCAGGCCTTATTTAAGCATTTTAAAGTATATTAATTAAATCCACCCCCCAGCAGCTCTGTAAGATTAATACCATTATCTTCATTTCACAAATGAGGAAATGGAGATACAAAAGTTGAGCTTAACTGAAGGACATGCAGTGAATAAATGGACAGAGCTGGGATTCATTGTACATCTTGCTCCAGTACCCATGCTCTTAATCACGAAGTTCTGCCTCTTGACTCTCAATATTTATCATCATTTGAGGCTTTTTCTTAAAATGAGGGATGTAAAAAAATATTCCACTTAATTGAGGATATTCTAAAAAATAATTGTAAAAGGGAAATATGAATGCAGGAAACTGGAAAAAGGTGATAGAAAACTGGTGATTTAATTTTGAAATCTGTTGTCTAAAATTGAAAAAAACATCTTGTTATGAAAAACAGCAGCTTTTTTTCCAAGGAGAGATGGTGGAAAAATTTGAGTTGTCATGAATTCATATACATGGGAGAAATAATATCAGAGGTAATAGAGAATAAGAAGCATCAGGAGGTATACTGGCAAAGTAAAAGAGGAGGTAAATATAAAATCTGTGCCTGTCAAAAGTGTATATGGTATAAAATAATACTGAAAAATAAAAAAGAAATATGATTTGATTTAGTAAGCTTATTTTAGTCAAGCTTTGCTTGGCTGCAAGTAAAGGAAACCAGCACTGGATATATCAAAAAAGAAAAGGAATTTATTTGTGGAGAATACTGGGGTATTTCACAGAACCCAGGGATAGCTGGATCTCTTGAGAGAGTAGAATTTAGGTTCTTAGGAAACTAGGCAGTATACTCTCTTTTCTTTTGCTTTTCTCTGATTGTAATTTATTTCTTCATTTCTGCAAATCAGCTTTCTTTCTTTCTGGCATTTGGTCATCCCATACCTCTCAAGTTCATAACTTCTTCATTCAGGAGACCAGCCCAAACCACTTCAGTCCTAATTCTGAATTCCTAAGGAAGAGAATTCAGGTGAACAACTTAGGTCAAGTATTTATCCTGGTTCTCATCCTTTAATTTGTTGTTGTAGTACTCATACAGATATGGTGTAGAGAAGATTTTCAGGGTCCTGGTGTTGGAGACAGCTCTGACAAAGGGCATGGTGAGCTAGGAAAAATACTACAGGAAGCATCTGATATAAAGCAGCATGTATCCAGTGTTGGGTGAGAAGAATTAGGAATTCAAGAGAGGATGTTTTTAGGATTCAAACCCTTTCCTAATAGTCATGTGGGTAGTGAACAGGAGACTTGATTTCCACCTTCCTTTTGGAATAGAGTATCTTCAGAATTGTGAATTTGGAATTGGACTCTTACCCAGTTCTGTTTGACAGATACATACTGAATCCATACTCATTTTGTGCTTATAGCATTCAAAATTCTTATAGAAACAACAGAAGAAAAGGGCAGTAGAAAGATGATTTTGCCCCATACTGATTCTTACTTGAGAGCCTGAGGTATCGATAGGTGCTGATGATAGGTTCCTGTTGAAGGTTTTGGTGCTGAATGGAAATTTTAAGCATAGGAACCCATTTCCTCACAGTTAACACTCTTTCCACTCCCAACTGTCCACCCAACTTGGAAAGTAATACATTAGCTATATACGAAGGTATAAAAAAAAACTTCCATGGAAGTTATGGAAAGATGAGACTGAGTAAGTAGAGCCTCAGAAAAATACAGTGCTTACTTTATTACGGGTAGGCCTATAGATAATTCAAAAAATAAAAACCTGAGAAGCCCACATACTGTAATCAGAGGATTACTGGTTTGGAAGCCATATAAAGTGGGGATAATCATTCGTTCTTTACCCTAAGCACAGATATAGTTATTTTTGCTATTGATACCAAGACAAAACCTATGGGGCTTAAATTCATAAAGGAAGATATTATTGGTTTTCAAATTGATTGTAGACATTTTAATGGGTAGAGAGTGGTATCTCATTTGTGATTTTAATTTGTCTTTCCCCATTGACCAATGATGTAATATGCTCACTGACTACTTGTATGTCTTTATTCATACTTTATGCACATTTTAAAACTGGATAGTTTGTTGTCTCATTGCATTGTAAGAGTTCTAAAATATTCTGGGCACAGATTTTTTTATTAGAGCAAAAAGGTTTTTAAATTTTCTGCTTCCAATTTATTTTTTTAATGTGATTTACTCAAAACCACTGTGTGTATACACACACACACAGTAAAACCTTGAATTGTGAGCAACTTGTTCTGTTAGTGTTCTGTAAGATGAGCATATGTTTCTAATAATTTTTTTTTAATGCTTTCACTGTTTTTTTGTTGTTGTTTTTTTTTTTAATTCTGAGAGAGAGAGAGAGAGAGAGCATGAGCAGGGGAGGGTCAAAGAGAGACGGAGACACAGAATCCGAAACAGGCTCCAAGCTCTAAGCTGACTGTCAGCACAGAGCCCAATGCAGAGCTCGAACCCATGAACCGTGAGATCATGACCTGAGTCAAAGTTGGACGCTTAATCGACTGAGCCACCCAGGCGCCCCTCTAATAAATTTAACTTGATAAAGGAGCAGTGTCTTTCAGTAGGAGTAGTATGTGATGTTGAACGTCACATGATCACAAATGAGCCAGTGGTTCTTCTTTCTCTCTGTCTCTCTCTTGCTGCGGGATTGTGGGTGATTGTCTCACATGCTTGGATGCTGGTCTCAGGCCAAGGTATTTGGCAGAAATCTGATTTTTCAGAATGTTGGAAGGTGCCCACTTCTGACATTAGTGTATTTTTGGTCACTTTAATGCACCTATGGACAGTCCTTTGCTTTTCCATAAAAGAGTAATCTTAGGATTGCTTTGCGTCATTCTAGGTCAGGCTCCCTGCAGATATAGACCCTTTCCTCTGCTGTCTTATTGCCAGGTACATTAAATACAGTGTATGACAAAAGTTTATTAATACCGTACTATAGTCAGTGTGCGAGTGTGTACAATGGCTCTCAGCAGAAAAAGGTTGAAAAGGAAGGTGGTAAGAAAGAGATGAATATGGTGGAAGTTCAGAAAAAAGTTGAGAAGTATGAATGAGCTATGTGAGTGGCTGAAATTGCAAGATTTTATAGGTCTACGTTGACCATTTGCACAATATTAAAGAAGAAATAAGGGGGCTAGATGCAACAAAAAGACTTGAGAATGTCAAAACAATGGCCACACGTTCTGGAAGATGTAGAGAAATTGCTTCTGGTTTGGATAAATGAGAAGCAAGTAGCAGGTGATACTGTGAGAGAGAACTTTATCTGCAGTTAGGCAAAGGCCTTGTATACCAACCTTGTAAGTACACTGCCAGGTATGTCAACAGAAAACGAAGAAGGCTTTGAGGCAAGTAAGGGATGGTTTGATAACCTGAAGAGGAGAAATGGCATCTGTAGTGTTGTGCGGCACAGAAGCAGTCTCTGTTGTGCCTCACAACACAGAGAGGCTGCGAGTTTGGACGCTAAGGCAGCTGAGGTATTTGCTACTGAGTTCCAGAAGCTCACGGTTTCCAGGTGTTACCTGCTAGAGCAAGTTTTTAACTGTGAGGAGACAGGGCTTTTTTGGAAAAGATGCCAAAGAGGACCTACTTTACAGAAGAAGAGAGTACCCCATCAGAAGCCCATGAAAGATTGTCTTACTCTCTTGTTTTGTGCTAATGCAAGTGGTGATTTCAAAGTCAAGCCCCTGCTCATTTATCATTCTGAGAATTCACAAACCTTCAAGAATTGCAAGGTGCAGAAGAGCTAGTTAAATGTTATGTTGAGATCAACAGTAAGGCTTGGGTCACTGCTCTCTTGTTTATTGAGTGTATCAATGAGGCCTTTGGTCCTGGCAATGAAGAAACACCTTTTAGAAAAGGTGTCACTTCCAGGTGCCACTCGAAACCTTGCTGGCTATGGATAATGCTCCTGCTCATCCTCCAGGCTTTGAGGACGACTTACTGGAAGATTTCGATATCATTAAGGTCAAGTTTCTTCCTCCCAGCACCACTTCAATCCTCTAGCCCATGGATCAGAAGGTTATTTCGAACTTTAAAAAGCTTTATACCAAAGCACTATTTCACTGCTGCTTCAAGGTGGCCAAAGGAACATACCTTATACTCTGTTTGGAAAAATCATTTCCACATCGTGAACTGCCTCAAGTTCATCAATAAAGCCTGGGTTGGGATCAATAAAGCCTGGGTTGGGATCAACAAGACAACCCTCAGTTCTTCATAGAGAAAACTGTGGCCTGATTGCATTCTTGTACATGACTTAGAGGGGCTTTCTCATGAACAGAACCTGCCAGTTGTCGATGAAATTGTGTTTTTAGGGAAGACTATGGGACTGGAAGTGAATGAGGACAGTGTTCAAGAGCTGGTGGAGAGGGGTGCCTGGGTGCTTGATTTCAGCTCAGGTCATGATCTCATGGTTCATGAGTTAAGCCCTGCATCAAGCCCTGTGTTAGTAGTGTAGAGCCTGCTTGGGGTTATCTGTTTTCCCTCTCTTCTCTCTGCTCCCTTCCCTGCTTTTGTTCTTTCTCTCTCTCTCTCTCAAAAATAAACAATAAAAAAGAGGTGGGGGGGGTGCTGGTGGAGGAACATGGCCAGGAGCTGACCAGTGATGAACTGATTGATCTGTATCATGAGCAACAGCAAGAGGTTATGGAGGAGATCTCATCTGCAGAGGAGGAGAAAAAGGCAGAGGAATCCCTCACTTCAGATAAGATTAGGGAGACTTGTAAAATGTGGGAAATGGTGCAAAATTTTGTAGAAAAGCACCACCTGAATAAGGCTTTAGCAGTGTGAGACAATGCAGTGTCACATTTTCATGAAATCCTCGAAAGGAAGTAGAAGTATCATTGGATAGGTTCCTTGTTAAAAGTTGCATGAAAAGAAAAAGATTCCATTGAGCCAGTAGGTAGCAGTGCTTCTGTTAGTGCTAGTGAAAGTCATCCTACAACAGTAATCCTCCTCTCTCTTGTCTCTCTCACACCAACCATGAAGGTTTTCAAAGGTAAGTGCAGGTCAATTTGTTTACTTTTTATATTTTGTATTTTCTTTATTACAGTATTTAATCATTTTTTATGTGAATATTTTGGGTTGTAGACGAATCATCTGAGTTTCCATTATTTCTTGAGAAATTTGCTTTGATGTGCAAGCCTGTTTCTGGAACAAATTATGCTCACAAACCAAGGTTTTACTGTATATATATTTAAAACAGTGTTATTGAGATATAGTCTGATTTGATAAGCTTGTCCTCCCTGCCCCCCATAAAATTATTACTATAACATATCCCTCACTCCCAAGTTTCTTGGTGTCCCTGTGAGGTTCTTGTCACTTTTTGCAAGATACTAGTTGATCTGCATTTCTGTCCCTATACGTATATTTGCATTTTCTTGAGTTGTATAGAAATGGAACTGTATAGTATGTATTTTTTTATTTGTCATCTTCTTTAATTTAGCATAATTACCTTGAGATTCATCTATGTCACTGCATGCATTAATAGTTCATACCTTTTTGTCCCATTGGATAGATATGCAGCATTTACTTGATCTATATTTGGATTGTTTTCCAGTTTTAACTATTACAAATAAAAATGCTATGAACAGTTATACGTGTGTCTTTGTGTGGACATATGATTTATTGTTGGTAAATACCTGGGAATGAAATGACTGGATTACATGGTAGGTTTATGTTTAAGAAACTGTCAAACTGTTTTTGAAAGTAATGTACCATTTTACATTCTCACTAGCAGTGGGTGAGAATTCCAGTTGCTCCCTATCTCTGGCAACACTTGATATGGTTAGTCTTTTAATTTTAGCCATTCTAGCAGGTATGTAGTTATCCTTTAGTGTAGTTTTAATTTGCGATTCCTTAATGATTAATGACGTTGAGCATCTTTTAAAGAGCTTCTTCTTTACCATCTTATATCTTTGTTGAAGTATCTGTTCAGATCTTTTGCCTGGCCTCCTCCGTCTCCCTCCCTTCCTCTTTTTTCCTCTTCCTTTCTTCCTTTCTCTCTCTTTCTTTCTGTCTTTGTCTTTTCTCCCTCTCTCTCCCTCCCTCTTTCTTTCTTTCTTTCCCTCCCTTCCTCCCTCCCCTTTTTCTTTCTTTCTCTCTCTCTCTTTCCCTCTTTATCTCTCTCTTTCTGACTTTATTGAAGTCAGTGCCTCCGTACTGAGACAAAAGATTGTGTCTACATAAGCACAAGTTGTAACATTTCACAACTTTTAAAAGGAATGTCAACCATTACAACAATCATGCATATGCTGATAATCACATTTTAGAAGCATTTCAACCATTTCTAAAGAAATGCTTTTAACATTGTTAACATTGTTGTATACAGAACTACCTTCAATAAACTGCAAAACACTGCTGAATTTTTCCAGTATGAACTCTAAACTGTCAACAGAAAAGGGAGGCATAAATATTTAAATCTTTTGCCCATTAAAAAAATTGGGTGTTCTTTATTATTAAATTTTGAGAATACAAAGCATGTAACTTCTTAAGCATTTTGTTTCAGTCTGTGGCTTGTCTTTTCATTCTCCTAATGATGTCCTTTGAAGAACAGAAGTTTTTAATTTTGATGAAGTTCAAATGATCAGTTGTTTTCTTTTATGAATTGTGATTTTTTTTTTCACGTCCTATCTGGAAAATATTTGCTTAACCAAATGTTAAAAAGATTTTCTCTCATGATTTCTTCTAGAAGTTTCATAGTTTTAGCTTTTACATTTCTGTAATTCAGTTTATAGGGTTTTGTTTATGATATAAGGGCCATTCCATGTTTTTTCATAAAGATAACCAGTTATTACAGCATCATTTTTTGAGGTTTTTCCTTTCCTAACTTGTCTTGGGACCTTAATCAAAAATCAGTTGACCTGTGAAATAAGTGAAAGGGATTAAGAGGTGAGAATTCCAGTTATAAAATAAATACATCGTAGAGGTGAAAAGTACAGCATAGGAAATATAGTCTGTAGTACTGTAATAATGTCATTAATACTGGTGATTATACTTAGGTAGTAAGCATTGAGTAACATACAACATTGTCGAATCACTATATTGCCCACGTGAAACTATTATAGCATTGTATAACAGCTATACTTAAGTGATGCTAATAATAATAAATCAGTTGACCATACATTTTTGGACCCTGTTCTTTTGATTTATATGTTTGTCCTTTCACTGAGACCATTTGTCTTGATTACTGTAGTTTTTTTTTTTTTAAATTATTGCAGTTTTATAGTAAGTCTTGAAATCTGGTAGTTTTAAGTACTTTGTTGAGAAAAGAACCTGATAACCCAGTATTTGCTTAGTGATGAGTTAAAAGTTGGGGTGAAGAAAAACTTTCATATTTATAAATTGCCAAATAAGTTTTTATTTTTATTTATTTAATGTTTTTATTTATTTCTGAGAGAGAGAGAGAGAGAGAGAGAGACCGCGTGAGCAGCGGAGGGTCAGAGAGAGAGGGAGATATAGCAGGCTCCAGGCTCTGAGCTAGCTGTCAGCACAGAGCCCAACGTGGGGCTCGAACCCATGGACCATGAGATCATGACCTGAGCCGAAGTCAGGTGCTTAACCAACTGAGCCATCCAGGCGCCCCTCCAAATAAATTTTTAGAAGATGTTAAAGAGCTATGGTTTTCTTGAGCACATGGAGGTAGTTTATGGAAGTAGTTTATTCCATTAAGAAAAGATTATATGATTTATGGAAGAAGTTGCCATGCTTAATGAAAAGAAAAGGGATAAAGTCTGTGTTAAAGACAGCAAAGCTGAGAAACTTTGAAGTGATGATGACAGGAAACAAAAAAACCAAATATGTAAAATCTTTAGGAGCCAGTAGCAGAAGCAGCAAGGTAAGTCTCTAGGCAGAGAGATTCCCCCAGGGTCCAATAAGTTTGAGCTGCAGTATCTTTTTATAGATTACTAGTAAACATTTTACCCTAAACAGCACTGGGATTTCTATGGAAGTTAATCCTCTTCAGACACTCTCACACCATGGAATGATAATCAGTATTGATATATTATGTACACTGATAATGATTGATGTGCTCTTAGAACAGAAAGTCTGTATCTAGATTTTAATAGTTTGGTCAGTTGACTCATGATGAAATTCCTTTAGATTCTAGCTTAATTCATTCTCACTTATTTTTCAGAATTACCTTAATGAATATGCCTTTGACTGGCATAGTTCTGTAATTTTTTTCTTCAGTGATTATTGTTTTAAAGTTTAGAATTGGGTGTCCTTTCCCCCCCAGATCCCTCCTCTTCTACTCATTCTTCAAAAATTTTGGTCCATTTCTTACGAAAACTGAAGTCTGCTGTGTAACAGACTCAGTCTGATTTTTCTTTTAACCTAGCCATGCTTGAAATTATAACCAGGAGCCTAAATTAAGTAGACATTAGAACACATTTGTGATACTCTGAGAACAACTCTGACTCAAGGAATCTATACATATTGTAGACATTTCCTACTGTTGAACAGCTGTATGTCAGATTGCCTATTTAAGAAGAGTTACAGGAAATTTAGAGGTTGATTTTTGGCCTTTTCAAGTTCTGTGCATCTCATGTGGCCAGAGAAATTTAAATGGTTCTGAACATTTTAAAAAATCCACAATGTGGAACTGAATTCAGCTATATTTGTTATATGCTGTACACTACAGAGACTTCATTGACAAAGGAGAAAACAAGCAAAGTTTTTTTTTTTAAATTAAGATTCCTATTAGTTATCATTTGTTGAATGTCTACTGTGTGCCAGGCATTAAGTCTATCTTAGGGTGTTCCACATATATTTTGTCATTTATTACTCAGAGCAAATCTCTGAGGCTTACAGGTTTGTTTGACTTGTTCAAGGATGCAGTTAATAAGTGGAAGAGTGAAAATTCAAGCTTTTTGAGTGACTTGGAAGCTCTTTTTTCATTACATTGTACTATATTAGAAACAGTGATCTTTAGTCTTTGAGTTAATGAATTATTATAACATAGTTCTTAAATTTTTTGGCCTCTCAAAAATTATTTAGTTTCTAAAGAGCTTTGTTTTATCTATCAAAATTTATTGTATTTGGAGTTAAAACTAAGAAAAAATTAAAATATTTAGTAATTTACATAGATATAACAGTAAGTCCATGATATGTTAACATAGATAACATGCTTTCAGAAACATTAACTATATTTTGCAAAACAAAAAAGGTAAGAAGTTTGGCAATTGGTGTTACATTTTTTCAGATTTTAAAAACTGGTTTATTAGAGATAGCTAGATTCTCATCTCCGCCTCTGCATTCAGTCTGATGTGGTAACTATCACTCATCAGATAGCATCTGAAGAGCTCATTTGAGGATGAGAATGAAAAAGGCAGGTGACATCTTATAATGAAAATTGTTTTGACCCTTCAGATTTCCTGAAAGGGTGTTGGGATCACAGTTTGAGGACCAGCTGAATCATATTAATACCTCACATGTAGAAATTCAAGCCCTTTCTTCAGCATTTTCTGTGCATATACTTACCACTAAACGATAAGATGGGCTTAGCTTCCGCAATGTTAGCCCTCTGGCAGCACTAATGCCGAACTACTTGTATAATGTTGTGTGGTGGGTTGAAGCAGTATGGTTGTAGAGAGGTCAGGATGAATAAGCACTTAGTAAGACAGGATGAACCAGTGAATATATGTTACTCAGAGGACTTTTACTCTATGTACATTTTATATATGTGCTTTAAACTAAGTATAAGGGGTATTAATAGCAGATTCTGTCTGGGTTTTTAAATAACAGCTGCAAAGATGGCTTTGGGTATTCTTCTGTTAAAGGGATTAGTGCTCATCAGTCTTTCCAACTACTCAGATTCCAGTAGGTAAGTGAGATTTAAATGCAAAATATAGTATTTACTTAATGACAAAATGTAGTTGAATGGTTAATGTCCAAAAATACTTATTTTTCCTTCCTACACTGTAGAGCAGAAGATACCTAAGATGAAAATTACACAGAGAGCATAAAGATACCTTTTGACCGCATGATCCTTTAAGTTTGTACACTGAGTGGAGTTCTAACTATGTGTATGGCTTGTATGAATTTAAAATACAGTTTTATGAATTTAAGATTCTATTTGGAGATAATTTAGAGAAGAGCAGTAAATAGGGCTTCAGATTCAGGTCCTGTTGGAGAAGGTCTGGACTTTAAACTTACAGAAAAAGGAACACAGGTTGTGTTAATGCTGTAAAATATGTGAAGCCTCATCATGAATTGATCTCTGACCAGTTCTCATTTTCTTTTCTTTTTTTTTTTTTTAAACATTTATTTATTTTTGAGAGACAGAGAGAGACAGATCATGAGCAGGGGATGGGCAGAGAGAGAGGGACACACAGAATAGGAAGCAGTCTCCAGGCTCTGAGCTGTCAGCACAGAGCCTGATGCGGGGCTTGAACCCATGAACTGTGAGATCATGACCTGAGCTGAAGTTGGACGCTCAACCGACTGAGCCACCCAGGCGCCCCCCAGTTCTTATTTTCCAAGAGAGAATTTAAAGAAATTTTCTTCTGTGTAGCAAGGGAGAGATAGATTAACCAGTTAAAACTTTTAATTTTTTATTTCTTTTTATTTTTATATATATTTTTAATTTTAGAGAGCATGAGCAAGGGAGGCGGGGGAGGGAGAGAGAGAGAGAGAGACTGAGAGACTGAGACTCTTAAGCAGGTTCCAGTCCCAGCACAGAGTCATATGTAGGGATTGATCGATCCCATGAGCCTGGGATCATGACCTGAGCCGAAATCGGGAGTGGGTGCTTAACTGAGTGAGCCACCCAGGCACCCCAGAACTTTTAATTTTTTAAATATTTATTTTTATTTAATGTTAAAATTTTCTTTTAATTTTTTTAAATGTTTGTTTTTGGTAGACAGAGAGAAGACAAGCAGGAGAGAAGAGAGAGAGGGAGAGACAGAATCTGAAGCAGGCTTCAGGCTCTGAGCTGTCAGCACAGAGCCTGATGCGGGGCTCGAACCCACAGACTGTGAGATCATGACCTGAGCTGAAGTCGGATGCTTACCCGACTGAACCACCCAGGCGCCCCTGTGTTAAAATTTTTAATGTTTTATTAGAGAGAGAGTACGCATGCAAATGGGGAAGGGACGGGGAGGTGGGGACAGATGATCCTCAGTGGGCTCCGAGCCTGACCTGGAGCTCAAACTCATGAACCGTGAGGTCATGACCTAGCAGAAGTTGAACAGTCAACCGACTGAGCCATCAAGGCACCCCTATTCATTTATTTTTAAGTAATAAATATGCCCAACATGGGGCTTGAACTCACGAACCCAAGGTCAATTGGAATTGCATGCTCTATCAACTGAGCCCCTTTAAAACAAACTCCAAAACCCAAAATGCCGTGAGTTTTTACCTTAGGACAGGTTGAGTAAATTGTGAACTTTTCTTCCCTTGGAGATCTTAATATTGTTGGTCTCCAAGATGGGTAATACCAGGACTTTAAAAATGACCCAGTGAGGTTCTTTTTCATCTCTGATTTTATGATAAATAGCTCTGAAATCACATAAGTTTTACAAATGGTGGTTGTCTCACTACTAAATCTCCCAGAATTTTGCATTAGTTGTGAATATTCTTGGAATTTTAGGGGGAAAAGAGAAGTGAAAGTCAAGAGTTTTGGATAGTTCACTGTTTGTGTATTGGGTTCCCTCTCCTTAGTTATGATTTCTCCACCTGTATTTGCACTTCAAACCACTGAGGACTTTTCACTTTATCTTTTAAAAAAGGCCATAAACTTAGAAAGTTTAAAGCCTCAGTTATTCATACCTTAGTGGAGATTACTTTGATGCTGTCAATTTTTCTCCTAAAATCAGCAGAGATCGCTGTTTTGAAAAGGTGGGGAGTTTTTACTAAAAGAGAACAAGTAATTAATTTTGGAGTTTATAACATCAGTCTTGGGGGGCCAATATTAGACTTAGGGCATGTGAGATGGGAGATCTAAGGTATAGAAGGTAGTTAGAAGTATGCCATATATAAACCGTATTGAAATTTTGTCAGGAACAAGCTGGTCCTGCACCAGAAAAATGGAAAAGTTTACTTATTTTTTTCTGGGTAACTCCTTTGTCTCTCTGCTGCAAGGTATCCAGCTGGGGCTTTTATACTCTAAAAGAACTGTCAACCTAGAATTCCTTTATGGAATAAGTAGGATTTTGTGGGCTGCTTCAGGAATCATCATCTTATCACTTTATTGTATGGGGAAAATTATGTTCTCAATTTTCATATACAGTTTACAAACAGAATTTTAAAATGTAATCCTTTCTGGGCCCCTTCTTTAAAAAAATTTTTTATTAATAGTTTTTTATTTATTTTTGAGACAGAAACAGAGCATGAGCAGGGGAGGGGCAGAGCGAGGGATACAGAATCTGAAACAGGCTCCAGGCTCTGAGCTGCCAGCACAGAACCTCATGCGGGGCTCGAACCCATGAACTGTGAGATCATGACCTGAGCCGAAGTTGGGCACTTAACCGACTGAGCCACCCAGGTGCCCCTCTGGGTCCCTTCTTTAGGTTAATGAATGAGCGGCTCATCTCCATTGAGGTTGCTAAATGATTGTTGTGTCATTTAGGGCATGTAAGTCTAAAACCACTCAGTAAGAATGATAACCATTTAAAATTTAGAAAATTAGGGCAACTGGCTAGCTTAGTCACTGTGACTCTTGATCTTGGGGTCTTGAGTTTGAGCCGCATGTTGGGTGTAGAGATTACTTAAAAATAAAATCTAAAAAATAATTAAAATTTAGAAAATTCTGAAGAATATGAATTTGATAATAAAAACTGAGTGCTTATTGACTATATGTTAGAAACTATTCTTTTTTAAGTTTACTTATTTTAAGAGAGAGAATGAGAGCTGGAGAGGGGCTGAGAGAGGGAGAGAAAGAATCCCAAGCAGGCTCCACACAGTTATCACAGAGCCCAACGTGAGGCTCCATGTCATGAACTGTGAGATCAAGACCTGAGTCAAAATCAAGAGTCGATTGCTTATCTGACTGAGCCACCCACGTGCCCCTCTTTGAAACTATTCTTTGTGCCTTGTATGTGTTAACTCATTTAATCCTCACAGTAATCCTTTGGGTTGTGTACTATTTTTAGCCTCATCTTAAAAATGAGGAAACTGAGGCATAAAGAGGTTAATTTACTTGTGTAAGGTCACATAGCTGAAAGTGGAAGAGTTTGGAGTCTAATCCAGACATACTTGCTCAAGAACCCGTGTGTTCTTAATCATTAAGTCATATCTTTTCCAATGTAGGACACTGTTATTTTTCTGAAATTGAACTAAGAGAAGAAACTTTGATTTTGCTGGTATATGAAAACTAAAGTAACACCAGCTACTTTTGCTTGGAAATAAATTATTATTTTGTTTGTAACTTAAAAGTTAATTTTATGTCAGAGAGCCTGGGTGACTTAGTTGGTTAAGCATCTGACTCAATTTTGGCCCAGGTCATGATCTCACGGTTTGTGAGTTTGAGCCCCGCACAGGCTCTGTGCTGGCAGCATGGAGCCTGCTTGAGATTCTTTGCCTCCCCCTCCCTGCACCCCAAGTCTCCTGTGCTTGCTCTCTCACAAAATAAGTAAACTTAAAAAAATTAATTTTATGTCATTTGGTTATAGAATGTAAAGTCAATTTATATTAGCTTATTTTATTTCTTTTTAGGTTTCTACCACAAATCTGCCCCTGTGGGTACACAAACATTCATACGTACTCTTCCTCCTGTATCTTGGAACTTAATTGCTCTTTTCCCAAGGGAGACAACCCATAGTTTCATCCAAGTATTAACTGAAGATCCAAGCTCTTTAGCTGCAGTCTCTTTCATCAGATGGTGTGGCTTCTTGTGGTTCAAAGATCTATAAATCAAAGATGAATTGTCTACATTCTACCTAATACATAGTTGTGGAGAAGGAGTTAGGATAACAGCAATAAAAACTTAATCAGAAAAGAGGATAATGGGAAACATTCAACAGTCATTAATGCATTATAAAATTTTACTAGGTGAGAATGACAGTGACTCCCTGACAGTATATTAATTCCTTGATTTTGCTCGTTGGTAGTGCCTCCATTGTCCCTTATGCCCTGTGAAAGATCCTGTCTTGTCCATTATCTTCCACGGCTACATCTGAGATGGATATTATCGAAGATGCCCTTTTTGGGAAATGTATACGCGTTTATAACTTCTTGTTGATAGGCTTGGCTGTTATTTTGGAAACCTAAGCGTCTTTTGAGTCTAGTCTCTTTCCTCCTACCTTCCACACAATTATCTTAAAATACTTAGTTTGTAGACTTTTTGCTGTTCGATCCAAAGTACCTGCCCAGGAAGAATTTTTCAATGTGAGGATGGTGCCTTTTGTGCTCCGTTTACCCCAGGAATTTGTAGTCTTGTTTTGGTGCTATGGAAGCCCTTTAACAGTCTGGTAAAACCTGTAGCTCCTTCTCAAAATGTCTCAAAATTCACGAAATAAAATACTTAGGATTACAAAGGAAACTGATTATATTGAAATATGGTTGGCAAAATATTTACTTTAAAACATCATAATATATGTGCTTTCAATACATATTTAACAGATTTAACAAGTCTAAACACTAGCATAATTTTGAAGTAGTTGAGTTCAATAGTTGAGATTCTGCAACATTTGCATGTGATAATATATTTGTTATTTATTTATTTTTTAATGTTTTACATCTGAGAGAGACACAACATGAGCAGGGGAGGGTCAGAGAGAGAGGGAGACACAGAATCTGAAACAGGCTCCAGGCTCCGAGCTAGCTGTCAGCACAGAGCCCGACGTGGGGCTCGAACCCATGAACTGTGAGATCATGACCTGAGCCAAAGTCGGATGCTCGACTGAGCCACCCAGGCGCCCCTATATTATTTTTATTGGTGGCAGAAGTTGCAAGTACTGTTAATGCTTCTATGATGTGTTGTCTTAACTTCATAGTTCAAGAGAATGCTAAATTTCAGTTACAAGTTGAAATGAAGAGTATTTTTTCCCCATCCAAGTTCATTGACCTCTTCTGGCTTCTGGAGAAATATTCGTTCTGATGAGGCCGTTTGAAACATGGTGGAAATCATGGGTGGAAAGACAACACCCTTACATCATTGCTTTGTGTGGCAAGGCACCAGTCTTCTCTACTGCCAAGGCTGCAGTTTTGTAGCTACCATTCAATTACTTCAGTTTGCTACTTCAGGAACAGTTGGTGTTTTTTCAGCTATGCAAAGCTTTAAATTATGGGACTCTTAGTTTAAATTGCAGGCCATAGACAGGGAGTTACCTCCCTTAGCAAATCTGCATTTTCTCCATCTCTGCTCACAACTCTAATAGAAGATTATTTCTCTTTTAGGACTTTGTTCTAAGTGACAGGAAGGAGCCAACACATGCCAACATTCTAAAATTTTTCTATATTTCTCTCCTTGCTCTAGCTTCATTTGGCATATGGTTTGCTTTCTAACTTCTGTAGATGACCAAATTTGACCAAATCCTTTTCATTCTTTAATAAGGTAACTAGCTTTCCAAACCCGCGATATCAGAGTTATTGTTTGCCTCATCAACTCTTGCTTTAAGAGTATCTTATTTTAGGTTCTATTATTTGTATCACCCCACTTCATGTCCCAAATTTCATGTTTGTTAATAATTGAGTTTATCTGCGGACAGATCTCTTTTTGTAGTAGTTAAATACAGAAGAAGTCTGGAAGGTAGGCAGTTCAGGGCTCAGATGGCAGCTTCACAAAAAAATCAGGGACCCCAGATTTTTCTCCCTGCTTCCATCCTCAGTGTATGGCTTCCATTTTCAAAGATCACCTTGTTATCCAAGTTGACTTCTGGAGCTATAGCTACTGTGTCCACATTAAAGAGAGAAGGACCAGTAAAAGGTGCAGTGCCATCCAGAATGAAATTGAGGTTGTATTCCTAAGGAAGAAGGTAAAAATAGATGTTGGGTGGCAGTTAGTAGTTTTCTGCCATAGAACTTGCTTCTAGTTACTTTAGGTGCTAAGGTGCTGTAACAGGAGTTATATATTTAAGATACACACACACAGACACACACCCCATGAAATGCGTGTGATCAGAAATATTCCTGTGGTAATTACAAGGATTTCTTCTGAGTTTTCAGTTGTTCAGCATTTCTTATGAGTCTGATATAAATCTTTCTAGGATTTTTCCTAAGTCTTTTGAGATGAAATGCCAGGTGCCAGGAATATAGTCAAGGATTCAGGAATATCTAGGTCATGACATCATTATCCTCATTGTTCTTATTTTATTTTCCTTGATGTTTTCTTCTTACCTTATTTAGGAAGCCAACAATGTCTCTGCCCATTTCCCCCCTTTTTGATACTGTTGAAAACTTCAAACTTACCTGAGTAGTCCCCGGCTACTTCTTGGGAGTTAGGGAAGTTGCAGAGAAGGCCAAGCAATGTGCCGAAGTAGCTAAAAAGCTAATTTGGTATCTTATCAGTGGCGGTGTTTCATAAAGTGGGATTAGAGCCTCTCCCCTCTCCCCATCTCATGACTTAATGTTGAGTTGTCATATCTTTAAAAAATTTTTTAAAAAATATTTATTTTTGAGAGAGACAGAGTACGATGGGGGAGGGGCAGGGAGAGAGAGAGAGAAGGAGACAAAGTCCGAAGCAGGCTCCAGGCTCTGAGCTGTCAGCACAGAGTCCAATGTGGGACTCAAACTCCAGAACTGCAAGATTGTGACCTGAGCTGAAGTCGAACGCTTAACCAACTGAGCCACCCAGGGCGCCCTGAATTGTTACATCTTAATGTTGTTTTACCTTCTCATTTTATGCAGAAAAAATTCCTTATGAAACTTTTTTTAAGCAATGAATATCATAGATTGAAAGATTTCAGACATGAGTTTTCATGCCCTGCTTTTCCCCATAAGTAACATTATCTTTTTGTCTTTGCTTCCATCTGCCCATTTTTTTCTGCTCTTCCAGAACTGTCTCTGTTCCTGTGTAGTGCTGCTTGTCAGTATGAGTCCTACTTTTTTTTCCCCCCAGTTCATAAAGGACTTCAATCTTGTGATTATCCTTACCTCGTGCTGTTGAGTTTTCCTCCCTCCCCTCCCCCTCCCTCCCCTCCCCTTCTCCCTCCCCTTCCCCTTCCCCCTCCCCCCTCCCCCCCTCCCCTTCTCTTCCCTTCCCGCTTGTAAAACTGTGTGGTCTCACTTGTTTGGGAAGAACCAAACCCACACCTTCATTGGATGGCCACTATTTCAATCATTTAACTATCATTTATTGACCCTTTACCTGTTGGATAGAGCGAGAAAAGAAGAAAGTTTCTTCTTCCAAGAACCTCATGGTCTCTGGAGAGAGGGATAAACATCATCATAATCTTGTATAAATCCTGGGACAGAAGTATTTGTATTCGGTGGGAGCAGGATCTAGTTTAATTTAGGAAATGGAAGATAAAGAAGAATGGAATGACCAGGCTTTCTGGAGAGGGAGGTGTTTGATTGAGTCTTGAAGAAAACATAGAAGCCAGCTCGGCAATGATAGAAGGAGAAGACATTCCAGAAACTAATGTTCTTTATTCAAATACTGTGTGGTTTTTCAGATAACATGTACCTGGCATGGTGTTAGGTAGCATCTGAAGTATTAGTTGTGTGGTCACTTGTCCTCAATGCAGAGGTTGGGGAAGAGAGAGTAAGAGTAGAATGCTTAAGCATATGATGCAGTTAAACATATGGAACAGCATGGTATTTACCAAATTGAGGTTATACTTGCTCCAGGAATTTAGAGAAGGATTAATAAAAGATTAATAAGAACTGAAGTATCTGTAGTTGAAAATGAGGAGTTTAGATTGAGTATAATAGGAGAAAGGGAACCACTGAAAATCTTTGGGCATGATGACGTGAAAACAGTGCTCACAGATTCCTCTTAGAGTGTATGCTTGGACTCTGGAGGTGACTAGCAGAGAGGGGTGGTAAGAAATTAGAGTCTAGGAGGCCAGCTAGGAAGCTCTTGGAATGAGGTGAGGTAATGAGGGCCTGACATTTCTTAACCAGATTCCCATAACTAGATTCCTCAGAGCCTTCGTGCTGTTTTTAAATGTATCACCATCTGTTCTCTTATACAAGTGGACTTCTGTCACCACCATTCCATTAAAAGGTTTCTTTCTAAAGTTACTGATGATCTAGCCAAATATAATGGTCATTTTTTGTGTGCTTTAGTATTTAATGGAGAACCATGGCCACAGCCAGATGACGATTAACAATGGAAACACTTTTTACCTTACTACCAAGAATATATAAAATTTAATAAATGAAAGCGAGAAGCCTCACTTTTTCAGTGTTTAAATTTAAGGGGCACCTGGGTAACTCGGTTGAGCATCCCAACTTTGGCTCAGGTCATGATCTTGGAATTTGTGAGTTTGAGCCCCACATCGGGCTTGCTGCTCTCAGAACTTCTGTCCCTTTCTCTGTCTCTTCTTTGCTCGTGCCTTCTCTCTCAAAAATAAATAAGACATTAAAAAAATTTTAAGAGATATTTTATAGTGTACTTCACATTTAATCTAGCAGAACTGGTGAAGATAAGCATAGCAATGGGGAAAGATTCTTACTCATGGTGTTTTTGAGTAGGAACCATTTTCTCCTAGTTTGTTTAGATTTTAACTTTCTTCAGCTCTTAGCCCAAGGTATTCCTTCCCTACCTCTGAAGGCTGCGGTCCATGTTTCCTCTCCCTTTTTTGTATTGTTGCTGCACCCAGAGCTCAGCCTTGCTTTCTTTTTCAATTCTTCCTTATGTTTGACCTTCCTAATTGGACTACAGTTTCCTGGAGGACAGATATTTCATCAGACTTCATGTATGTGTGTATACAACATTTTACTCTAACAGTACATGTGTGATTATAAATTCTTGTTAACATGTATTAAGTACTTACTATATGTTTATATTACTGAGACAAAGTCTCAGTCAGTGGCACTGGGGGAAGGAAACAGAAATTAAAGATGGTTCTCAGTAGGGGGCATCTGCAATATCAATTATATTCCATTTTGGAATGTGGGTTTATATTAACTTTGAATATGTATGTGACTGGCTCCTTTGGGGATTTGAACAAAGTAAAGCTACTCAATGGAGCCTTAATTGAGGCAAATAGAATGGACAGCATTGTATAATAATTGCCAATGTTTATAGAATGAAATGTGAATAATAACAACAGCAACTACTGTTAGCATCACTACCACCACCAGTAGCTAACATTTATTGAATACTTACTGTGGGCCAGTCACTGTTCTCAATACTATACATCAATTGAGGTAGGTACTGTTTTGCTCATTTTACAGTTGAGGTATGGTAGAAAAGCTACTGGATTGAACATGAGGAGACCTGGGCTCTGGTTTTAGTTCTACTGTTAACTACCTTTGTGAATTTGGACAAGTCTTTAACTTGATATCTACGGTCCTTTGCCCACTCATTTGACAATTTGTGACATCTACGTCTAAGTTACCTTGTTTTCTTATTTCATAAGTTCTCATAACCTATTTCATGCTGGGAACAAGCATTTCGTATAATGCTGGGATTCTTATAGAGCAGGATGGTAAGGTTTTTGTTTTTTGGGTTTTTTTTTTTAGATCTCTGAAGGTGCTCTGTAGAGGAATTTAAAATTTAGATTTCAGAGGAGTGCGTACAGTAGAGATGGAGGGAATTTGAGGAGTAAAAAAGGTAAAACAATGGTTCAAAATCTTTGAAGAGCAAGATAATAGGACTCTACTACAGTGCTGATAGAATCTTCATAGCTGTTTTTTTTATTTATAATTGTTGTTGCTTAATCTGGTTTACTTTATAGTGCTGCATTACCTTGCCAGATAATCTTAGAGTAGTAGTATTAACCAACACATGATGGATGTTTCTTCTGTGTGTATGCTACCACACTTAATTCTCAAAGTAGCATTTTAACTGTAGGAACTATTTTTGTTTCATTTTACTAAAGAGAAAGCTAGAGGTTAGATATATTAATTAACATTTTCATTTCCCACAGCTTGTAACTAGTGGAATCAGTACCTGAACTCTGATCTGACTTGAGAGCCTATGTTCTTTATCAGTTCTATATTGCTTCCCAGAAGTTCATATCCTAAGCACATATTCCATTTGGGATAAGGGCCTGTACTGGGTTTTATTTGCCACTAATTGGTTCTTTTGACTTGAGGTACTTTAAGTTTCTTGTCTCTCTACCCTCCATTATTTTGATATCACTTAGAAGTCTTTCATTCTTCTCTACTATGTTGTCAGGGTCATTATTCCTGTTTCTCTGATTGTATGGTAGAGAGGTTTGTATTCTATGTTTAAAGTTAGCAATTCCAGTGTGAAGTATCAGGCTTTGTTTCTATATTTTTATCTTCAATTCCTAGAGCAGCTTTCTTCCTTCTCCAGAATATGTATCGACCTGGTAGATTTTGTTTTTCTTGTTTCTTTCTTTGGATGATAATGGTCTGAATTTTTTAGCCTTGGAGAGAAATGCATTATAGAATCCAGATCACTGGATGGTTGCATTAGCCTGTCCTGAGCTTTTAATCCTTCCTCCGATCCATTTATATGATTTAATCTCTCCTATCCTACACTCCCAGATCTTTAGTGTTCTTAATCCTGTTCTTTGACTTTGTTTTTTGTTTTGTTTTTAACTGCCTGGGTACTGCCTATCCTCTTTTTTTCTTGTTCATCAGTGTCCTTGAATTTGCATTCCTCTTTTCTGTCAGTTCCCCCAGCTAGCTTGTCTACTTACTCTTCTTGTCTGCCCTGCTTGGTTTTCTTACCTCCCATCTGCTCAACTCTACCTTCTTTCCTCCTTGCATATTCCTGTGCCTATTTCTCAGTTACTTCCTCTGAGCTCTTTACTTTGGGTATTCTTTTGTTTGTGTGACTCCCCTAAAATTTGTGTAAAAGAAATGCCAGATGTACAATCTTAAGTTTTTAAAGGGCCTCTTGTGTTGGTGAGTAAAGAGCTGGACTACAGACTTATTTTTCATACTATAATCCTGTTGCCCTATTTAAAGTGACAGTCTTTTTTAGAAGCATTGGCATCAGGATCACTTTGTGTATATGTATTGTTCTGTATCTTAAACATTTTAAAACCAAATTGTGTTTTGGAGAGGAAAAATTTTAAAAAGATTGGAAATATTGATCCCTTAAATATTTGGTTTGGTCATTAACATACTCAATCTTTTTCCTCCAGATTTAACTCAGGCTTTCCCTCACTTTGGAACTCCTAGATTTGTGAATATTGGATATTTTGAGAAGCAGGGGTTCTTTCCTTGATATTGACTAAGGAGTCTATTTACCTTCAGGATGACATCTGAACTGGAGAGCAGCCTAACATCTATGGACTGGTTACCACAGCTCACCATGAGAGCAGCCATCCAAAAATCTGATGCTACACAAAATGCGCACGGCACAGGAATTTCCAAGAAGAATGCACTCCTTGACCCAAATACAACACTGGACCAGGAAGAAGTCCAACAGCACAAGGATGGGAAACCTCCATACAGTTATGCCAGCCTCATTACGTTTGCAATTAATAGTTCACCCAAAAAGAAAATGACTCTAAGTGAAATTTACCAGTGGATTTGTGATAACTTCCCATATTATAGAGAGGCTGGCAGTGGTTGGAAGGTAAGGATTTTATTATTTTAATGATGTGAACAGTAACAATATTGGCTTCTATTGAAGATAAAGCTTTGTAGAGGTTTATATAATTTTAAATCCTGATTAGTAGTCATTTTTAAAATGTCAAAAAGAAAATTAAATGTTTTTTATTAAGTGAATAACTTTATTTTTGGTAGAATATCAATTTGTTAGAGCTTTATTAATGTTAAAGACTGACAGTGTACAGTAAGAACAGAAGTAATGTAGCATTCACTGGAAAACAATACCTACAGTTCAGGTAAGTTGATAGTTTATGGTTTAAAAAAAAAAAGTATTGCAACCAGTATTGTTTTCATTATGTATTTTTTTTTAACTTTTTATCTTGAAAGAATTTTAGATTTATAGAAGAGTTACATAAATAGTATAGAGGGTTCCCATATGTTCTTCATTTACTTTCTGTATGTCAACAACCTATATAAACATAGTACAGTGATAAAAGCTGATAAATTAATGTTAGTACAATATTTTTGACTAAATAATACTATTAACTTCCAAGAAAATTAAAGACTTCATTCAGATCAGTTTTTTTCCTAATGTCTGTTTATATTCCAGGATCCAGTTCAGGATCTAATCTAGGATCCTGCATTATGTTTAGTTGTCATGTCTTCTTAGTCTCCTCTGATCTGTAATAGTTCCTTAGTCTTGTCTTTTATGACCTTGATACTTTTGAAGTGTCCTTGTCAGGTATTTTGTGGAAATATTTCGTAGAATGGTTTTGGATAGTATGTTTTATAGTATGGATTTGTCTGATGTTTTCTCACGGTTAGATTGAGGTAATGCCTTTTGGGGAAGGATAATGCAGAGATGATGTGCCCTTCTCTGTATGTCATATCAAGAGATACTTGATGTTAGTATGTCTTATAACAAGGTAATATTAACCTTGGCTCTTTGGTGAAGGTGATGTCTTCCAGGTTTCTGCATTCAATTACTATTTATCACTTTGTAAATTATAAAATGTTTTGGGGAGCTACTTAGAGGGCATGCAAGTACCCTGTTTCTTCTTAAACTTTTGCTCACCAATTTTAGCATTCATTGGTAGATCATAACTATAGCAGTATTAATTGTTTTTTACTAGTGATTTTTTTCTTTTCCTTCGTTCTTTATATTAATTGGGATTCTTCTGTATGGAAGACTTGTTCTCCTTTTATTTAATCATTTATTTGCATTGTATGCACTCATGGACATTTAACCTTTGTGCTGTCATTGTCATTCAGATTGTTGCAGCTTTTGCCATCAGGGGTCTTGCACTTGGCTCCTGTGCCGTTTTTACATGGCCCTATTATTTTGTTTAGCACTTTTTAACTTTCTGGCACCACAAGATGTTCCAGGCTCATCTTGTATCATTTCTTTCTAGCCCTGCAATTAACCAGTTCTTGAAGAAGCCCTACTTCCTCCTCTGAGCTTTTTGATGTTCTGTCACATTGGTTTCCTACCTAATTTATGTTCTACAACAAATAATTCAACTTAACTTATTTTTGTGCCTGCAAATGTTATGTTTATTTTCCTACATGGAAATTACCCAGTTATGTGCTGTGTATGTGTGTATGTGCATGTGGAAAAAAGGGAGTTTATAGAGCTTTAGATGGTAGTTACTCTTGTTTTTCTTAAGCCTTCCTGTCTCAACACCTTTGTCTTTTTTGTTTGACTAGATTTATTAATGATATTTACTGATTTATTATGCATTGCGCTGTGTACGATGCCAGATATTCAGGTGTCTCAAGGGAAGGGATTTTTTTACTATAGCCACTTCTATTCCATGTCCTAGCACAGTGCTTCCATCTAGTAAGCCTCAGGAAACGTGCCTTGAATCCATGTCCTAGCCTTCTTTCCTACTTTTATTTTTTGCCAGTTCCTTCTCATGTATCTTTTTCTTTGCCTATTCCAACCTACTAGCTGTCCCTGGTTATAAAACCTGTGATTTTTTTTTTCTTCCTTTTGTTTGTCTCTTACCTGTCCTTGGACTTTCTCTCTCCTGCCCTTTTTTCTGGTTGGCATTATCCTGTTTGTTCTTTTAGCTCATATGTTACCTCCCTCCTTATAGGACTAATCTCTTTTGTGTTTCCATATGCTTGATTAATGACAATATCATAGACTTAGAGAATTTTGCTTAAATATCTTGTTTCATTAGTTTTTATTTCTGTACTCAAAATTACTTAAATGATAGCTGCTTTTATTGTTTGCTGTGTGTCAGGCACTATATGCCAGACTGCCTTCTTACATCTTTGTCTTTTTAAGTCACACAACAGTATTAGGAAATAAGTACTGTTCCTGTCCAAATTTGTAAAGTAAGGAAACTGAGGCATAGAGAAGAAGTGACTTTGCAGAGTTTCTTAGCTACAGAAGAGAAGAGCCAGTATTTGGTACCAGACTTAGTAGGTTTGGAGATTTCAAATCTCATGCCTTAACCATTATGCAGGGCCTTTAATTTTGCAAGCAATGTATAAATATTTATTGAATTTAATTTGCCAAGGTGAACTATCTCTTAACTGGCTGACTTGGTATGAGAAGTGATTGTAAATAGTATAGTTTGGATAAGAGTCTACTTCTAACAGAATATTTCAGTGGAGGAAATACAAATAAAATTTGATCCATGAGTCAAAAAAAAAAAAAAAGTCATCCATCTAAGCTGTGTTTTTTGACTTTACTGTTAGGCACTATTATTCAATAGAGTCCTTTTGTCGAGATTTAGGATGAGGGAAAGGCTAGCAGATTTTGATAAACTTGTTTGGCATTGAAAAAACATGATGGCTAGGGAGTAGAAATGCCCCAAATTTAAATAAGTAGCTTAGAAAGCCCACCAGAGATTCAAGAGTCTGTATCATGGTTATAAATTTATGTATTTGCAGGGACCAGAGAGGTGACATAAATGAGAAAAGCAAAAAGGATGCCTAACTGAAGAGTTCATGCCTAATGTGCAGCAGACACTTGTGCTTTTTAGGACATATGGCAGGTCTTAACAACTTTTCTCCCAGAAATCTGGATTTTGTGTACAGTTTCCCAATTTTTAAATGTTCCTAATTCTAGTTTTCTTAAATACTGGGCAGGTCAAACATGTGTCTTTTGGGTGAGTTCAGCTTATGGACTACAAATTTCCAGTCTCTGTCCTAGATCATATCCTCTTGTTTTCAGCTAATTTAGTCTTTCATTCATTAAATTTGAAAAGGATTTATTTATGTACTCTTATGAACAGTATGGTTGGCTTTAGCAGTACTAAGAAACATAGCACAGGGCCCTTAAGGAAGCTTATAATCTTTATTGGATAAGGGAGATATATATAAACAAGGAATTATGATGGTATGTAAACAGCTCTGTAATAGAGAAATATAGAATGCTGTGCTATGATGAATTGACTAATTGGGTACACCTACTAAGTGTAAACCATAATAGTACCCACTGTATATGTGACTTAGTAAAAGAGTGTTAAATGAAGGGTGAAATTAGTAAGTGCTGTAAAAATTTAGAAGAGCTTCTAGGAGATTGTGATGAGGTTCTAAAAGTGAGTGGCAAAAAGACTAAGTGTTATGAGAATACAGGAAGGGTGAATCAATAGAAAAGTATTGAGGAAGTGTAATTGAGCTCTGTTTTGAAGAAGAGTAAGATTTAGGCTTTTTTTTTTTTTTTTTTTTTTTTAAATAAAAAACACTCCGGAAACAATTGATTGCAGGAGTTCTTGGGAGAGACCAGTAAGAGTTGGGATAGAGTCAGAATGCAGAGATTCCATGAATATTTGAATGCCAAGCTGAAGAGCTTGGTCCAAATTTGGTAGTGAATAGTACATGGAGATCAGATATATACCTCATTTACCTGTCTGACCTCAGCTTCAACTGAAGTGTAAGTCCACCTCAGAGTGCCAGGTCCAGTCTACTGAATTCTATGCTGCTGGGCAGCCCAAGGCATGGTCTGAAACAGGTTTGGAAGGAACTGATAGAGTTTCTTCTGGAAGGTATGGTTTAGATATAATGAGGAAAGAAGGGGGAAGGAGAGAAATGGGAATAGGTGGAGGGTGGTGTTGCTCTTAGAACTAAAGAGATGATCTGTTTTAGTCTCTTGGTTTAGTCAGATCCTTAATACTTCCAGAGACGGACAGCTCATGATATTCTTTTGTTTAATTTTTTTTAAGTTATTTATTTATTTGTTTTGAGAGAGAAAACATGAGCAGGGGAGGGACAGAGAGAAAGAGAGTGAGAATCCCAAGCAGGCTCTACACTCCCAGCGTAGAGCCCACCATGGGGCTCGAACTCACTGACTGCAAGATCATGACCTGAGCCCAAGTCAGATGTTTAATTGAGCCATCCAGGCATCCCTCATGATTTTTCTTTTAAAAAAGTCTCTTCCACCCAGTTTTAGATACTTAGAACTTGCCATGATTTCTTCTAATTTTATTTTTGTAAACACAGAAATAGTTTAAGTAAACATTGCAAGTGGAGACAAATGGAAACTGGTTTATCTTCTCCTTTTCTCAGGTCCTAGTTCTGTTTTCATATTTTATAGTTTGCTGTCCTTAGATTTGTTTTGCACCCTCTTACAGTCTGCTGCTCACTATTTCTTCTGTCATCCAAAGGAGGAATGTTGCTATGGTTATTTAAAAGAATTTAAATATAATTTTAATATTTAGGTAAAATTCCCTTTCATTTGTGCCAGGGCATTGAAGGGAAATTACATATTAAAAATAACTCTTTGGAACACCTGGGTGGCTCAGTCAATTTAAGCATCCACCTTTGGCTCTGGTCATGATCTCATGCTTTGTGAGTTTGAGCCCTGTGTTGGGCTCTGTGATGACAGCTCAGAACTTGGAGCCAGTTTCAGATTCTGTCTCCCTCTCTCTCTGCCCCCCTCCTCCTCATGCTGTCTCCTTCTCTCTCTCAAAAATAAATAGCCATTAAAAAAAAATAATAAAATGGGCACCTAGGTGGCTCAGTCGGTTAAGCATCTGACTTCGGCTCAGGTCATGATCGCATGGTCCATGAGTTCGAGCCCTGCGTCGGGCTATGTGCTGACAGCTACCTCAGAGCCTGGAGCCTGCTTTGGATTCTGTGTCTCCCTTTCTCTCTGACCCTCCACTCATGCTCTATCTCTCTCTCTCTCAAAAATAAACAAACATTAAAAAATTTTTTTTAAATAATAAAAATAACTCTTTGAATATTCCAGAAGAATTTTAAAAACACTCTTTTAAGTTTCTATAATGGAATGATTTTGTAATTTGGACTGGAGGAAAAGGAATTAAAATTTTTGTGCTATTTCACTAAAGAAAATTAACCTATTAATTTACCGGAGTTTAGCGTAATAAAAAGAAAAATGCAAAAGAATGTTATATGTATATGGGTGTATTATGCTGCTTTTTATGTGTGTGGGGGAGAAAAATACATATTTGCTCATTGTTATTAAAAAAAACTTAGGAATAATAAACTAGAAATGTAGTAAACATAATTATGGATGATGGATGGAAATAAGGTAGAAGGGATATGGCAAGAATAAGATTTCAAGTATACCTCTTTATTTAGTTCTAAACCATAAGAACTGTGTAAGTTATTTTACACATACTATATATTATTTTACACATACTATATATATATAGTCAAATAGGATGGAAATCATATATACATATAATATATATTACATATATATAAAATCAAAAGTATGGAAAAAGGAAACTAGAACAATATAAGCAGAAACAAATAAGCTGTAGATCATATCGAATGGATAAAATAATCAAAAAATCAAGAAACTAAAAAAGAGCTTTCTATTATTTTCATGGGATACATACTAAAGTCAAAAAGAATTGCGAGGAAATTATGACCTTTACTTAATAGATTTGTCTAGTGATTTTTCACTAGAGGCAGCCTCTACCTTCAGTAACTCCAAGAAAAGAAACTAGGAACAATTCTGAAACTATTTTATGTGCATGGTAGGGTAGAACAGATGAGTACTTATATTGATGTTGTGGGAGAATCAAGGTTTCACAGTAGGGGGAAAAAAGATACAGGTAGGAATGTGGTGGTTAATTTGAATTGGAGGTGCCCATTTAAACTCAAATTTAAAATAAAAATCACTAAAAAAAATAAAAAACCAAAATAAAATAAAAATCACTTAGAATGTTTAAAAAATATTTTTAATGTTTGTTTTTGAGAGATACAGAGTGCAAACAGTGAAGGGACAGAGAGAGAGACACACACAGAATCTGAAGCAGGCTCCAGGCTCTGAGCTGTCAGCACAGAGCCCAATGGGCGGGGCTTACTGAGATCGTGACCTAAGGCAAACTTAACCTGAGTTTTTTTAAAATTTAGGGGCACCTGAGTGGCTCAGTTGGTTAAGTGTCCCACTCTTGATTTTGGCTCATGAGTTCATAATATCACGGTTTGTGGGTTTGAGCCCCACACAGAGCTCTGCACTGACAGCATGGAGCCTGCTTGGGATTCTCCCCCGCCCCTTTCTCTCCCTCGCCCCCCTCCCTCAGCCCCCCCCCCCCAAATAAATAAATAAACTCAAAAAATTTTTTTTAAAAAGGAGTATTTTTAAATTTTGGATTCCTAGGTCACAGCTCCAGAGATTTTGAATGAGTCATCTTGGATGGTGCCTAGGAATCTGCATTAAAATTCATCTTAAGTGATTCTGGGGCAGGTAGATAATACTTTTGAGAAACTACATTTGGGTCTGGATTTTCAAGCCCAAATGTGTGGTGTATGTCTTAGCTTTGGTATCTGTCTGGGTATTTTTACTTTTTAAATATGTTTTTGGTATTTTTTTCAACAGATTTGAGATTACCATATGAAAAGCATTATATTCTAGGTTGTGAGATGATAGACAAGGTTCCCACCCTTATGGAGTCTACTTACATTTTGGTATAGGATGCAGCATATAGGAAGACGACATCAAGCAAACAATTACAAGTGTGAGGAGAAATCCAGGGTGATAAACTTACTGCAATGAGAGCTGACCTGTCAAGAAAAGTCAGAAAAGACTTCCCTAAAGAACTGATGTTTAGGACTTCTGGGTGGCTCAGTCAGTTAAGTGCCTGACACTTGATCTCGGGGCCATGAGTTCAAGCCCAACGTTGGGCCCCATACTGGGTGTGAAGCCTACTGAAATAAAAGAAAGAAGAAAGAACTGATGTTTAAGTCAAGAATGAATTGAAAGTTGAATAGGGTCATTTAAGAGAAGGGGATAGGGTAAGACCAGGGACAGTCCTCTTTGCAGAGGGAGCAACAAATGGAAAGCCTAGAGATGAGAAAGAACATTGGAGAGGATGAATATGGAGAGCCAGGTAGGATGGTGGGGTCAGATCATGAAGGACGTTTAGAAGTTTTGTTAAGGATTTTGGATTTTATCCTAAGTGCAGTGGGAAATCATTGAAAACTAATACTGAATTTACCTTGTGAAGAGATAACTGCCTCATGAAGGAGCATGGTGGAGATGGAATAAAGTAGGTAGATCAAAGGTAGACTTACGATCTCATAACAGATTTGTTTTAGATGGTGAGGAAGAGGGAAGAGTTAAGAAGTTTCACAGCTTTCTGATTGGAGCTGTTATGTGAATAACTGTTTTTAACCTGAGAAGAGAAAACTGGAAGATCACACTGGAGATAAAGATTGAGTTTAATTTTAAACATACTGAGTTTAAGGTGTTTCCGGAGATGTCCAGTAGATTGTTAAAAATGTATGTTTCATGACCTGAGCCGAAGTTTGAAGTTTAACCAACTAAGCCACCTAGGTGTTCCTAACTTGCATGGTTTTTGAGACTTCTGCTACAATTTTTATCTTTATTGCTCTGTACATAATTTTTTTCCTCTTGTTGCCTTCAAAATCTTCTCTTCATTTTGATTTTCATCATTTTGTTCTATAATGAATATATGTGTGTGAATTTTTAATTTCTTCTTGGTGATCTCTGAAATTCTTGCATCTGTGATTTGATGTCTTGCATTTTTTTCAGAGGATTCTTGGCTGTTAATTCTTCGCATTTTTCTTCTGCCTTTCTCTACTTCTTTTTTCCTTCTAGGACTTACATTACATACATTGTTTCATAGTTCTTGAAATATCGTGTGTGTGTGTTCAAGTTTTCTGCACATGTGTGACTCAATTTGGATAATTTCTGTTGATCTATCCTGAGGATATCTGAGTGTTTCTCTGGTTGTGTCCAGTCTACTGATGAATCCATCTTGGGAATTCTTTATTTTTGATCATGTTTTTTTATTCAT
Organism: Proteles cristata cristata; assembly: GCA_017311185.1. Classification (NCBI taxonomy): domain Eukaryota; kingdom Metazoa; phylum Chordata; class Mammalia; order Carnivora; family Hyaenidae; genus Proteles; species Proteles cristata. The sequence continues at coordinate 236,646 of JAESUZ010005111.1, forward strand.
ATCATTTATATTTGACTTTTTGTTCCTGTTTATATATATGTATATACACATGTATACACGCGCACACACACATGTGCATACATATGTGTATACATATACATATATGTATATATATGCACATTTATTTTATTTTGAGTAGGTGCCACACCTAGTGTGGGGCTTGAACTCATGACACTGAGATCAAGAGTCACATGCTCTACCAATTGAGCCAGCCAGGCACCCCTTTACCTTCGACTCTTATAGTTTCCATATCTCTGTTTTAATTTCCTACCTCTTTATGCACGTTACCACTTTTTCTACTTGGTCCTTGAACATATTAATCGTAGCTATTTTAAATTTCCTGCAGATCTAACACCTTTCGTTTGAGTATTGATGATTTTATCTCATGACAATAGGGTTTTTTTTCCTTGCATTTCTACTGTGTCCTGTAATTTTTGAGTGCCAGATATGTGTGTAGAAAAGAATGGGAGAGATTGAGATAGGTGGTATTTATACTTGTAGATGGACAGACATCTTTTTTCCTAGGCCATTTGTATGGGAAGTTGAATTCAATTTTTCAATAGTTGAGTTGGATTTGGGTTTCTACCTTCAGTAGATCATAGATTTTACATTCCTCCAGCAGTAGATCATAGATTTTACACTCCTCCAGCAGTAGACTCTTACTACCTGTGCTTGGAATGAGGTGCTTGGGTGCTGTAGAATTTTCTGTTTTCCTGCTTTCTCTTTACTTTTAGTGGTCTCTGCCTACCTTGCTATACTGATGGGGGCCTCTCTCCATGCTCCTGCAGCTCCTCTGTCAGTATGTCATTATTGCTTGTTATTTACTGCTAGGCTTGTGTTAGAGGCTGTGCATTTTTGTTTTCTTATCTTGTTTTCTCTTCTCTCTTCTCTTTTCTTTCTTCTAAGTAATATCTGTGTCCATTGTGGGGCTTAATCTGCTGGCCCCAAGATCAAGAGTCACATGCTTTACCCACTGAGCCAGCAAGGCGCCCTCTGTTTTCTTGATTCAGCGTCAGTCTAACTCAGGCCTTTGGACTTAGAGTGGGGCTTTTTCAGTATTTCTTTCCTTCAGCCATTCTAGCCTGTATCTGTAGTTGCTTTTGATGTAGGGTCCTGGGTCCAAGGTAGTTTCTGACAGTTGTCCTGGAGGTGAAAGGGTTTTTGCTTCTTTCCGTCCTCTACCAGCCAGCAGATCGTTGCTTGTGTCTTGAGAAGGTTTTTTTTTTCTCTCTATTCTTCCATTAGAAAACTTCTTTGCCAGAGTCCTATGGGTGAGAAGCTTTGCTGTTTCTACCTCACAGTGAAAGCTTTGGCTTTGTGAAATTTGTCAAAGGTGGTAGGCCTTTGTCTTTCACTTAGCCCTATCTATTACCTCCTTCCTGCCTGTGCCACTAGGGAGACTTTCTTTGTTCTCCTTTCCTATCCCCATTCTTTTTCTGTGAGCATAGAGTAAAGGCCCATGGAGAAGAACTGGAAGAGTGAATGGGAACTTCCCTTGTTTGGGGTCCTTGCTACTCTAAACTGATACACTAGCCCTTGATTGGCCTTTCAAATTTTAGCTAGTTTCTTGGATGCTTGGATGGTGGCTGCCTATTTCTCCCATACTCTGCCAAAAGGTGAAAGTTTGTCTCTCTTCTCCTTGAACGGGCTTGTCCTTTTCAGGGATTTAATTTGTTGGTCTGCCTTGCAGCTCTAGCTCTCCAGTGTGGCTCAAAAATGCGGTTTTATTTTGACTTACCTGAGCAGAGGTGGAACTCCATTCATGTTTTCAACTGATGTTTTGATAAGATAGGCTTGAATTTATGTTCTATAGTCATCTTTTAAAAACTTTTTTAGGAGTGCCTGGGTGGCTGAGTCAGTTGAGCATCCGAATTCGGCTCAGGTCATGATCTCATGGTTTGTGGGTTCGAGCCCCATGTTGGGCTCTGTGTTGATGGCTCAGAGCCTGGAGCCTGCTTCGCAATCTGTGTCTCCCTCTCTCTCTGCTTCTCCCCCACTCACACTCTGTCTCTCAAAAATAAATATAAAAATTTTAAAAAGTGTTTAAAAAAACAACTAAAAACTTTTTTAATGCCAGTATTAGCCTACAAGAGGGGAATTTTCATATAGCCATTGTTAGAATTCAGAATTTTATGTTAAAACTAAAATAAACATTATGCCAAAACATGCCTCCTAAAATTCTAAATAGTGGCTAAATGCAGTTGGAGTCCGTCTTTACCAAATACCTGGCCATTTTGGAACAAAATTTATTGAATGGATTTTGGAGCATTTCATTAAAAAGAAATGACCTTGGTTATTTTCTGTAAACATTATGTCACAGTCCTACTTATTTATGAAAAGATTTCCTATTTCGAAGATTCTTCAAGTCTTTAAGTGCATTTTCCTTCCACCCAAGATGGTTATTCGTTCTTGCTGCACTGAGGAATGTAGATGTCCTTGTTAGCCCTCTGTAGCCAATATCTTCTCATGTAGTAATCTTCTCATTGTAGTAAGAACTTAATTGGCATGTATACACTCATTTTGTAATGGCAGAGTAGAATTTTTTCTTTGCAGCATTGATAATTTGAAAATTGGAAAGATTAAAAAAATTTTTTTCTCTTAATGTTTATATTTGAGAGAGAGTGTGTGCACATGTGCGCGAGCAGGGGAGGGGCAGAAAGAGAGGGAGACACAGATTCTGAAGGAGGCTCCAGACTCTGAGCTGTCAGTACAGAGCCCAATGTGGGGCTTGAACTCACGAACCATGAGATCATGACTTGAGCTGAAGATGGACACTTAACTGACTGAGCCATCCAGGCACCCCCAGAAAGAATTGATTCTGAAACTAATTTAAAAAGCTTCTTCTACTTGAAATTGTATTCTTATTTTTTCCTTTTTTAATAGTTTATTGTCAAGTTGATTTCCATAAAACACCCAGTGCTCATCCCCACAAGTGCCCTCTTCCATGCCCATCACCCCCTTCTCCCTCCACCCCCAAACCCATCAGTCCTCACTTTGTTCTCAACATTCAAGAGTCTCTCATGGTTTGCCTCCCTCCCTCTCCCCCCATTTCCCCCCTTTTGAAATTGTATTCTATACATAGAGATACTTAGACTCCTGATTCTGTTTTTTTTTTTTTTTTCTTTAAAGTTTATTTATCCTGGGAGAGGGACAGAGAAAGAAGTAGACAGAGAATCCTAAGCAGGCTCTGTGCTACTAGCCCAGAGCCTGACCCAGTGCTTGAACTCATGAAAGCATGAGATCATGACCTGAGTTGAAATTAAGAGTTGGACGCTTACCTGACTGAGCCACCCAGGCATCCTGATTCTGTTTTTAAAGATGGATTTTATTTTTTGGATTCCGATGACCCTGTGGCTTTTTTCTTTAATTTCAGAACTCCATACGACATAATCTGTCACTGAACAAGTGTTTCCTTAAAGTGCCTCGATCAAAGGATGACCCCGGAAAGGTAGGATTCATTATCTTAAGATAAAATAGTTGAATTCTTCACTGTATCTGTTGTCACGTTTGTATCTGAGTAATGTCTGTTATATATAGAGAAAGAGAATTGGAAAGAGAGCACTCAAGAACATGTCTAGTTCATTGATCAGAAACCTTCCTGATCCTTTTCCATTTCACCCCACCTCATCCCTATTTTAATTGGTAATCTTCAGGGACCAACCAGGCAGAGAAAGCATTCTTTTTAAGCAGTGGGAATTTAGCTAGTGTAGAGCTGGTCCTCTGTTATAGTTTACTATTTCTAATCTAGTTTCTGTTTCATTATTTTCTGAAGTACTGAATATTAATTTAAATTTGGTTTTTGAACCACTTGTCAGGAACCACAATTTGTTATTTATTGCAGATGGGAGGAGATAGATTTGGTAGATCTTGACAACAAATGGAATTAATTATTAACCCTGAATTAAATTTTCTATTATATCCCTGTTTTCTTAGTTGCTGTTTTTTCTTTTTCATTCCGTTTGTATCCTGACACCATTACTATACTTTTATTTAGTATTTTATCTATAGAGACTTCCCTTCTTTCTGGTTTTAATAGTCATATCAGCTGCATTATTTTCCCTGAACTTGGTATTAGTTACTTGGTTTCTAAACCTCAGAGTACTTTGTTGGACCATAATTTCATTGTCATGATAAATTATTAGATTAGGACTTTGAGAGAGTGTATCTGTTGGCAAACATGCATTGTTGTTTGCCTGAAATCAGCCAGCTTTTTAAGCTAACCATCCTTAGAAGAGTGTTTCTAAAATTTTAGTAAGCCTGGTTATGTTACCACCCTGCTTAAAAGTACTCGCCGTGTCTTGGAGATGTTTCCTTGTGTTATCAAATACGCTTTATGCTTTTCCTTGATCTGCCTTATTAGCTATGATTCACATTCAAGACCCACTGTGAGGAACTACTTAAAGTTTCTCAAACATGCTTTTCATATGATTTTCTCTTGATCCGCCAAACTCTCTTTCTCTGCTTATCTGGTCCACACCTTGGGTCTTTTAAAATTGAGCTACAGCATTACTTCTCTGAAGCTTTCTGTTTCCACATATTTCAGCTGAGTTTGTTATTCCCTCTTCTGATTTCCTATTACTTTGTCATCATTGCAGTAGCTTCTAACTGGTCGATCCTTGGGTTTACTACCTCCAGTGTATAGTAACTTTCACAAAGTAGCCAGCGCTCTTTCAGAAATGTTAACTTAATCACATGTTTTCTGTGTTTAAAATCTTCATTGTTTATCTGCTGTCCTTAGGTTAAAGTCTAAATTTATGAGGGTAGGGAATCATTTGTATATTGTTCACTTTTAAGCTCTACTTGCTTAGACAGTGGCTGGTGGCATTGAGGACACTCTTGTTGAATGAATGAATGTATTGTATCCTCTGCTAGATGGCTAACTTCTTGAAATTAGAGATGGATAGTTGCTCATTTTCACTGTAAAGCAGGCACTCTTAGATAATGGATGTTTTCTGTAGCACCTTCTGTGATCTGCCCCATTAAGTTGGTTCTCAGTAAGATTGAATAAATTATTATTATAGTCTGCTTATTTGATCCAATTTATTACTTGTCTGTGTTCATAATTCTCCAAGGTGTGTTTCTTTTCTTTAAATCAGGCTTATTTGTAAAATAAATAAATAAATAAACAAATAATTTTTATGTTTGCTTCATTACAATTTCTGGTGGCCAGTGAGTATATATGAATCTGACTGAAAATATTGTTAAGAGTTTAGAGATTATTTTATTAGAATTCTTTGAGGGTACTATTTGGATTTATAAACATTTGTTTGAGATTTAATTTTTACATTGAGGTTTAAATCATTAAAATAATAAACCAACACACCTGAGTGCTTTACTATATTATGTACTAAGTCTTAACCAGTTGGAGATCTATTTTAAAAAGCTTGTGCAGAACCTAAAACTTTTCTCCATCTTTAATTAAATAGTATCATGGGATAAGGCAGATGTGAAAAACGTATGTTACTCTTTGCAACTATTCTTTTGGAATCAGAATTGTCTTAACATGCAACCAAAACAAAATGCAGAAATAAATAGAATCCTGAGAGGTTAATAACAGATTTCAACTTTTACCATTAGTCTTCAGTTTTAAAGTGTGTTTTAATCAAAACACGTCATTGTTATCATTGATTGTGGTCACACTAGTAAGTACCATATATTTAATCTTATAAAGTACAGTATTCTAACGATAGAGATATTTTTATTTTCGGTATAAGGTGAGATTTAAATACCCATTGTTCTTATTTATTTTGGTCAGAAGTAAATGTTGTAAATCTGATCTTATAAAATATGTTTATGAATATAGTCATTTTAATTTTTCATATCAAAATATGATTTTTGTTTAAAAATCCCATGTCCTAAAAAGTTTGAAAAACCTCAGGTCTAGCCCGTTTGATAGAAGAGGAAACTAAAGCCAGTAAACAAAGGATGATTTGTCCAGGTTTAGTGTGGAATTAGAGCCCAAGGTGTATTGGCCAGACTTCCTTGTGGTCACCGTAACCCAACTACAGGCCAACTGAAGGGAGAAAACATCTACAGGACGAGCTGGAGCCTGGTTCTACCACGAACGTCTATTTACATCCCTTAGTTCTGCTGACTTTTCTGATGGCTTTTTTTTTTTTCATCCCAGTTAATGGCAGAGATGACCATCAGCAGGTTCTGGCTTATACTCCTAGTTTATTCTGGCTTATATTCTGCTAATTTACTAACCTTTAGCAGAAAGGGAGTGTTTGGTGTCCTCCCCCACCAGGCCACCTGGAATAGAGCAAACATCTTAGAATGCCTGCTGAACAAGCAGAATAGACTTGGTTTCTTGGTTCCTTGGTTCCTAGACTAATACTTTTTCCGCTGTACCAATCTTCCTTGAGAGGGAGGCCAAAATGTTAGTTAAGTTTTGGTACTTATGAATTGTTTTTTCTTTTTGTATTACAGTGTTTCCTGGCATTTGAGGAGCTTTTCCAAAACCACCCTCACCACAGTGGGAGAAAACCATTGAGCCAAGGTGGGGTGGGAGTAGTTTTTGGTCTTGGGTATGGGGTGGACTTTAACCCCTTAGGATTTTACCAGCTGCTGCCTTGACTCACATAGGTCCAGGAGGTAGAGGTAGAAGTAGTGTGTCCAGCATCTTCTTCCCTGTATTTTTATTTGTATAGCTTCCTGTTCAGTGGATTACCAGAGGGATGTGAAGGCTAGCCTAAATCTGGAAGAGTATTGTTGAATTACAAATATTTTTATATGACTATTTATTCCTGATTCACTTCTTCATTTTCTAGAAATCTTTGTCATAAAGGACCTTAATATTTGAATCTCATCCGTATACATTAATGGACTGGCATTGATTTTCCTATGTTCCCCCAAACTAATTTCAAATAGATACATTATGCTTTCTTTAAAAAGAAACAACAAAATGACATTCATTTTGCATCCATAATTCTGCTGTCTGTTTCTTACTGTCACCTCCTGTTAAAGTTTGCTTGTTTGTTTGTTTGTTTGTTTGTTTTTGAAACAGACCGAGTGAGCAGGGGCAAGGGGCAGAGAACGGGGGAGAGAGAATTTCAAGTAGGCTCCGTGGCATCAGTGCAGAGCTGGATGGGGAACTTGAGTTCATGTACCATGAGATCATGACCTGAGCCAAAACTAAGAGTAGGACACTTAATTGACTAAGCCACCCAAGTGCTCCTCTTTTCCCTTGATTACAGTCCTATTTCTGTATCTTTTAGTCTATCTCCATTTTTTTATTGTTCTGGTCTTTTACCTCCTTTTTTTTCATTAGCTTTATTTTCTGTGTTCTTTTCTGTTTTTAGATCTAATTGTTGTTGTTGTTGTTAAAGTCTTATCCTGTCTTTTATTCACACATTCCACTTAATCAACTTAAAGGAAGGTAAATATTTTCACTATGGGAAAACAAATCCTATCAACTACTTAAAAAAAAGTTTGCTTTGTACCTTCATCATTTCTCAACCCTTTTCCCTCTTCTCTAACTCAGAAAAATGATGCTTTGATTTTAAAGGAAATGAAAGATAATAGGAAGTGGTTTTAATAATTGCATAATTAATTAGCTGTAGTGGGTTCTAATAGAACTGAGGTGATAGCTAAGACTACCCCGTGAAGGCCACCTGCCTGTTCTGGGAGAGATAACTTCAGTGAATTCACAGTAAGAAGAGGTTTTGGGGGCTGGTGGAGGTGATGCTTTTTCTTGACTGGGGATGGGAAAGTTGTAAAGCCTTGGTGGCTGTGAAAATTGGAGTCTCCTGGTTTGTGAGGAAACAACAAACTCAGCTGCTAGGAATGAACTTTCAGAAGTTCTGAGACTATAATTTTTTTTCTGTTCTTGTCCTCTGTCATAGTATGGAGACCATAGCTTAGTTGATCTCTCTTTCTCAAAGGATATTATTTTTTGGCCTCATTAGTATTGTGTTGTATTTATAAATTGCCTCTTATTTGTTGGTATCTTGTTTTGGTCATTTTATTTGTTAAAAGATTTATGAAAATTAGAGAGGTTTGAAAGTACATAAGATATAACATTAAGTGATTAACAATGTTGTGGGAATCACAGGTGTGTACCCTAAAGAAGGAAGATACAAGTGTAATTTTATTTTATTTTATTTTTTTTTAGTATTTTATTTATTTCTGAGATACAGAGAGCATGAGTAGGGGAGGGTCAGAGAGAGAGGGAGACACAGAATCTGAAACAGGCTCCAGGCTGTAAGCTAGCTGTCAGTACAGAGCCCGACACGGGGCTTGAACCCACGAACTGTGAGTTCATGACCTAAGCCAAAGTCGGACGCTCAACCGGCTGAGCCACCCAGGCGCCTCACAAGTGTATTTTAATACTAATCTTAAAGTAGATGCATGACTTTTGTGAAGAAGAAGCTGACTTCTTATCTTGTCTTTGTGTAAAACCAAACAGGAAATAGGATTTAAAGACAAAAGCAAGAGTTTGGTTAGACAAAAATAAGGACATCTTATTTATTTGATTGAAAAAAAAATTGGTAGGGTTCTTAGGGATGTTTAGAGTTTGCCACTTCTGAAGCACTTTAAGAATAGATGAAATTCCTAATCTTTGTGGTTTTAACTCATGGTAGGAGAGCCCCACTTGAAGGCTAAGAAGAGGACATGATCAAGTTGAATTGAGGGACCAGTGAGAACAAAGTTGAGATAGAATCAGGAGTTAAGGGAATTAATATAAGTACAGTAGTCACTCCTTATCTGCAGGGGATATATTTCAAGAATCCCAGTGGATGCCTGAAACTGTGGATAGTACAAACTCTGTATACTGTGCCTTTTTACTATACATACATACCTATGATAAAATTTAATTTATAAATTAGGCATAGTAAGAGATTAACAATAATAACTAATGGTAAAATATAACAATTTTTATAATATACAATAAGCAAAATTATGTGAATGTCATGCCCCCCCAATATCTTATCCTCTATTCTCCCTTGTTCTTGTGATGAATATGAGATGATAAAATGCATGCCTGCATGATGGGATAAAGTGAGGTGAATGATGTAGGTATTGTGATATGTAGCACTGGGCTACTCTTGACTTTCTGACGATATGTTAGAAGGAGGGTCATCTGTTTCTGGACCACAGTTGTGACAAACTGCAGAATGTGAAACCAGGGATAAGGGAGGGACTAGTGTACTCACATGAGGTCCAAGAATGTAGGAAAGGATTAGTACCATGAGTATGTTTTAAGGCAAAGGTGGTTTATGAATGTAAGACAGTTTCATTAGACAAACCACAATTAGAGAACCCAGAGTGAACACAGGCATTTGAAGAGATTTGAAAGATTGAGGGAAGTAAGAGATATGAGGGTCATATTGAGAGAGAGAGAGAGCATTGCAGAAATCGAAAGAAGTGCTGCTATAGAGCCTAGAAAGTACACTTAGGGCAGCTTAGTTAGAGTGGCTTTTATTTGCACCATGTCATACTCTCTCTCCTCTTTTTAAGGGTGGGAGGTAACGTTTTGTTGTTGCTAGCCTCCTGTTTTCTGTATTTAAATTTAATTTAAAAATTATATATTGTAAAATTCACTTTTGGGGGAATAATTCTAGTTGTTTTGACAAATGCATAGTTTAACCAACACTACCATCAAGATATGGAACACTATTGGCCATTGTTGGTCAGCCCCTTACTCCACTCCCAGGTCATTACTGATCTGTTTTCTGTTCCTATAATTTTGCCTTTTCCAGAAGTTCATATAAGTGGGACTCAAAGTAGGTAGGCTTTTGAGTCTGACTTCTTTCACTTAGCATAATGCATTTGAGTTCCATCCATGTCGTTGTATTAACAGTTCATTCTGTTTTATTGTATATATTCCATTGTTTAGATTTACCACAGTCACCATTTGAAGAACATGTGGGTTGCTGACAGTTAGAATTTCGTTTGACTATCAAATTCTTTTCTTTTAGGCTTAGACTCTATAATTAATTTGACAAATACTGAGATACAAGACAATGTTGAATTAATCTAAACTAATGACATACTAAACTGCTTTGTGGGTTGTATTAAATACAGATGAACGTTCTATCTCTTGCAAATCAGTTGTGATATAGTAAACTTTATTTGTCTTAAAAAACTAATTTCCAAAAGGACTAAGGGCACTGATGATTTAAAAACAAGTTATGGCCAACTATTAATCTCTTAATAGAGCATATTGTTTTTAGGTATCCTTAACATTAAAGGATATACCTATAATCAATATGTTAATTACATTATTATTTTTAATTCAGCTATTAAGGGTAAATTGCTTAATAGTCTTTCCTGAGCAACACTTAGCTTAGTTTGTTAATCACTATACGTAAAAGTAATAAAAACCTGCACTACAAAGCAAGAGTATTCCAGGGACCTGAGCTGGCATCAGGATAATTTTTGTCTGTATATTCATTTAGCCAACTAGCCAACCAAGCTGCCTGCATTTGAGTGCCTCCTGTGTATTTGACTACTTACAGTCTATTTTGTGGTGTAAGTAGGATGATTGTTTGACTTCTGGTCAAAACTAGAAACTACTAAGAATGAAAGGGGTCGTTATTCTTAATTATGCTTAGGAAACAGGTATAAGCCAAGACAAACTGGGAAGTATGATCACTCTATGTGGTATGTAGAAATACCCTGAAACTGTGGGCAGTTACCAGACAGTTAACCAGCATCCTAAAATGTTGGAAGGTAAACAAAACAAAAAAACTTTTAAACTGAATTGGCAAATCTAAACTGGGAGAGAAATAAAACATTGAGACATGGTATAAAGCCCAAGAAGTCAGGGACAGAAAGCATTGCACCCAGTGTTGTGTCTAAGGCTCTTGACGATGTGCATTGAGAGTTGAGGATGAGCAGAGAATAGTCTATGATGATTCACCTTACCAGTGAACCATGTATACTTGGCAGTAGGGTTTGTTCAAACATAAAACTCACAGAGTCAGCCATTTGGAATGGTTAGCAATTTATGATAGGGACTCTTTTCCCAGGAGTATGAAATAAATAGTAATTTAGTATGTTTATATCTAATCCAGATAATGACCTTAAAAAAATTATTTTTAATGTTTATATCTTTCTGAGTGAGAGACAGAGCACTCTGTACCTAATGTGGTGCTCGAACTCACAACCCTGAGGTTGAGTTGCATGCTTTTCCACCTGAGCCAGCCAGGTACCCCAGGTGGTAGGATGTCTTGAAGCTGGCAATTGATTTGTTTTTGGAAGATGTGTTCAAAGCTGTACAATTCTAGTTTGTCATCTTTGGGATTTTGTACACTACGACATTGCAGATTTTTCCTTCAGGAGGACATTAACCTGCTGTACCAGAATTGTTGATAGGAATTAATAATAATGTCTAAATTTATATACTACTTTACAGATTAGGGAGTTACTTTACAGGTATTCTCTCAATCTTTCAATAAACCTGTTTTAGATGGTGATCTTTAAGCCCATAGTAGAGTTTTCCGTAGAAGATTAGTTCTCGTAAGCCTCCCGTAATGGAACTTCACGTAGATGAAATCATTCAGTATACAGTTGACCCTTGAAAACAGAAGTGCACTTACACATGGAAGTTTTTGAGAAATAAAGTACTTTAAGTGTATTTTCTTTTTCTTAGAATTTTTTAAAACATTTTTTTTCCTCCAGTTCACTCTGTTGTAAGAATACAGTGTATAATACATATAACACAAAATGTGTTAATTGACTATTTATGTTAATCAGTAAGGCTTCCGGTCAACAGTAGGCTATTAGTGGTTAGGGTATGGGAGAGTCAATAGTTAAATTTTGATGGGTAGGGGCTTGTCGGTGCCCCAAAGCATGTTCTCAGGTCAACTATATCCTCCGTTTATGTCTGACTTCTTTCAGTGTAATGTCTTTTGTGTTATTGCATATGTCAGTTTGTTTATTATTGCTAAGTAGTATTCCATGTATTCATGGATCCGTTGATGGACATTTGGGCTCTTTTCATTTTGGGACTATTAAGAACAGGCTACTGAGAAATTCTTGTACAAGATTTCTGTGGACATGTGCCTTCCTTTCTCTTGAATAATACAGTATTTGCTGTGTCAAAGAGTAGGTGGAAGATTAACTTTATAAGAAACTGCCAAATCTTTTTCCACAGTAGTTGTGTATTTTAAATTCCCAGTAGCAATGCAGGAGAATTTCAGTTGCTCCATATCCTGGCCAACAGGTGGTATCAGCTATCTTTTTAATTTAGCCATTTTTGTGGGTATGAGATGGTATCTTGTTATGGATTTATTTTGAATTTTTTCATGTTGAGTATCTTTCCATGTGCCTACTGGTCATTTGTATATTCTCTCTTCTGAAGATTCTTTTAAAGTCTTTTGCCTTTTTCCCTTTTTTTTTTTTGGTTGTTTTCATTACTGAGTTGTAAGAGGGTTGTTTTTTTTTTAAATGTAGTCTGGATATGTTTTTTCCTGAGATTTATATTTTGTAAATATTTTTTCAGACTGGTTTGCCTTTTGTTTTTATAATAGTGTCTTAAAAAGAGTAGACATTATGGATTTTGATGAAGTCTAATTTACCAATTTTTAATTTAATGATAAGTGACTTCTGTGTATTGTTGAGGAAATCATCCCAGGCCATAATGATATTCTCCTCTTTTGTCTTTTGTAGATCTTACAGTTTTATTTATTTTCATTTTTTTAATTTTTAAATTTTATAAAGTAATCTCTATGCCTGTCGTGAGACTTTGAACTCAGGACCCTGAGATCAAGATTTGCATGGTCTACTGACTGAGCCAGCCAGGCACCCCAGATTTTATGGTTTTAGATTACACATTTAGGTCTGTAACTCATTTGAAATTAATACTTGTGGTGTGTTTAATCTTCCTGTTGATTTGTCTTTCATCTTTATGAAATGTTCTTCTTAAAATACTCTTTGTTTTGAAGCTTAGCTTTTCTTACACTAATATAACCACTACCTCTTTCTTATGTAGCTTCACGGTATATATTTTCTAGTATTTTGCTGTTGGCCTATACATGCTTTTGTATTTTTTTTTTAAATGTTTTATTTATTTCTAGGAGAGAGAGAGAGAGACAGCGTGAGCAGGGGAGGGTCAGAGAGAGAGGGAGTCACAGACTGAAACAGGCTCCAGGCTCTGAGCTGGCAGTCAGCACAGAGCCCGACGCGTGGCTCGAACCCACGAACCGCGAGATCATGACCTAAGCGAAAGTCGGACGCTTAACCGACTAAGCCACCCAGGCGCCCCCATGCTTTTGTATTTAAAGTATGTCTCTTATAAACAGCATGTAGTCATTGGCTCTTGCTTTTTAAATCTAATCTCACAATCTCTGCCTTCTAGTTGGAGTGCTTAGTCTGTATTTAATATGGTTTTTCATATGGTTGCAATTTGTTTTTCATTTCTTTGTTGCTTCATTTCTGCAACCTTTGGGATTAATCAAATAGTATAAAGTGCTCTTTTATTTCCTCTATTGACTTAACTGTGCTCTTTTTATTTTTTAGTAGTCATGCTAGAGCTTAATGTGTAATATTAACTTACCAAAGTCTATTGAGAGGTAATATACCACCTTTCACTTCATATTTCATACTTCATAACATTTACTACTTGCTTTTTCCCACCCACTTCACAAATGTAATAACCTTAGAATAGTACAATTTTATTTATGTACTTGTTCCTTTCTTTGTGCTGTCATACCTTATACTTCTACTTACAACACATGTCTCACTTTAGGATTATTTTATTTGCTTTAGACAGCTGTGTTTTAAGGAAATCATGTTGAAGAAAATACTTTCCTAATTATTTATCTCTCCTGTAAATCCAAGTTTCAAGCTGATCTCTTTCCCCTGTAGCCTAATACCATCCTTCAGCATTTTTTATAGTGCAGGTCTCCAGAAAACATATTTTGTTGGCTCTTATTTATCTGAAAAGGTCTTTATTTCATCCTCTGAATACTTTTTCTGGATGTGGAATTTCGAGTTTGCAGGGTTTTCCCCATCTTTCAGAACTTTGAAGAGTTCTGTTGTCCTTAGCTTCCCTTATTTCTGACGAACAGTCAGGTGTCATTTATATTTTTATTCCTCTATTCCTATAATAGACCCATTTTATCCATGGATTTGTTTTCAGCAGTTTCAGTGGTCACCTGTGGTCCTGAAGCAGATGATCCTCCTTCTGACATATCGTCAGAAGGTCAGTGGTAGCCTCATGCTGGGTCACAGTGCTTACGTCATTCACCTCACTTCATCTCATCATATAGGCATTTTATTATCTCACATCATCACAGGAAGAAGGGTAAGTATGGCACAATAAGATATTTTGAGACCACATTCATGTAACATTTATTATAGTATAATTTTTCTATTTTATTATTAGTTGTTGTTAATCTCTTCCAGTACCTGATTTTTATTTTTATTTTTTCTTATTGTGCCTAATTTTTAAATTAAGCTTTATCATAGGTATGTGTGTATTGGAAAAAACATAGTATGAATAGGATTTGATACTATCCACAGTATCAGACATCCCCTGTGGAGGTCTTAGAATGTATTTCCTGTAGATAAGGGGGCTATGGTAATGTGCCCCCTTGCTCTCCCCTCTCTCTCTTTTGTGGTTTCCAAGATTTTTCTCTTTAGATTGAAGGAGTTTGTGCCTCAGTGTAATTTTTTTTGTATTTATTCTACATGGGATTTGCTGATCTTCTAGGATCTACACAGAGAGGTTTCCATCTAAATTTGGGATGTTTTGTTTTTTTCAAAACATTAGGGCTCCATTTTCTTTTCTTCTAGTCCAGTTAAAATATAGACTGTTAAAGTAAAATAAAATATAGACTCTTTGGGGCACCTGGGTGACTTGTCATTTAAGCATCTGACTCTTGATTTTGGCTCAGGTCATGATCTCATGTTCCATGAGTTCATGCCCCACTGTCTGTGCAGAGCCTGCTTGGGATTCTCTCTCCCTGTTCTCTGCCCGTCCCTAGAAATGCCTGTTTGACATCGTTTCATAGGTCACTGAGGCGCTGTTTCCGCTTGTTCTTTTTTCTTATTCCCAATATTAGGTAATTTTTACTGGTCTATCTTCAGGATTTCTCTTTCACTTTGTCCTATCTGTTGTTAAGCATGTTTGGTGAACTTTTTATTCCAGTTATTGGATTTTTAAATCCTAAAATTTCCATTGTTCTGTTTTGTGTATGTTAAGAGATAATTGGCGAAATGAGTTCAACCAGATGCTTTGATGCTGGGACATTAGGGCTTTTTTGTTGGCCCCAGCCAGTTCCTGGACACGAGACATCCCTGGGAGCCTCTGCTTCATTGTGTTGGTTTTTTTCTTTGTTTTATAAAAGAAGGTATGTAGTACTGTCCTGATCTGGACAGGGTTTAGGAAGCTCATGAATCTAGTTCATTCTTTCATCTGATTTCTTACATCTTTGATGTTTTCAGATGCTGGGTTTTTAAAGAGTTTTTTTAATTGTGTTTTTGAGAGAGAGAGGGAGAGCATGCATGCAAGTAAGTGGGGGAGAGGGACAGATTGAGAGAGTGAGAATCCCAGGTAGGTTCCACACTCAGCATGGAGCCCAATGTGGGGCTTGATCCCACAGCCCTGGGTCATGACCCAAGCCAGAATCAAGAGCTAGACACTCAACTGACTGAGTCGCCCAGGTGCCCCTGGATCCTGAGTTTTATATTTAAAACAAAGTTATTAGAAGAAATGAGAATTTTAAAAATAATATAAGTATAAAAATAAAATAGTTTTTTTAATGGGAAATTGAATTACTGTGTCACCTGCAACTGGTCTCCTTCCTCTAATCTGTTTCCCTCTGCTCTGTTGTCTACAGTGCTGCCTTTAGGTGCAATATGCAGGTAAAACCACACACATGTCTCTGTTGCCACATTTTCAACTCCATGCCCCTAAACTTTGTATTCAAGCTATACTGCATTATTTTTTTGCATTTATGATGCGGTTTTATATCTTCTTACTTCTGAAGGTATTTTCATGTCTTCATTGTGTTTAAAATAAAATAGTCTTTCTTTCCATCTTCTTCATTCTTTGGTGGCCAACTGAAAAGTCCACATTACTCTGAAATGTGAGTAATAGGCTTTTTTCTTTCTTTCTTTTTATTTTCACCTCTCTTCTTTCTATTACCATAGCTATGTGAGCATACCACTCTTATAGTTCTTGAATGATGGTAGCTATCTGTATTTTTATCTATTATACTCTGTTTTGAGTTTTTTGTTGACAAAGATTGGGCCTTTGACATCTTCATACCCCCATAGCACCTAGCATAGAATCTGTACATAGTAGCTGTTTAACAAACATTTATCACAAGAATGATATTTATCTTTTCCTAGTTAACTAAGAAGTGGCTGTTGTAGTCTTCTTAAGGAAACTTTTCTAATTGTACATTAATTCTTTTGCTGTTTCAAATTAAGGATGGTTTTTTAGGTGTTTAGAAGTTGTCACTTTATTTCTTTTTTTAAAACTCTTTTGATCAGTAAGGCAGGGTCCAGACAATTTATTTCATTTCTTAACATTAATTTACTAATGCAAATTTGAGAGAATCTTTGGAGTTCTTATTCTTCACGTAGGTGAACTGCTTGACTTTTTCTGACATTAATGACCAGTTAGAACTTTTATCAAAGACTGACATGGTCCAAAGGAAAGCCGGGAAACAGCTAGAAATCAGGAGATTTGAGTTCTCTTGGGGCAATACCACTGACTTTGTTTTGTGAAAAGTGACGTTTGACTGTGTTAGGCATATCACTTTATTATATTAGAGCTCTTGATGGTTTTTTCTTAGAAAAATATTTTTTTATTGAGATCTAATTCACATACCATAAAATTTACCCTTTAAAAACATATGAATCATGGTTTTTAGTGTATTTGCAAAGTTGTGGGACCATCACCACTCTCTAATTTCAGGACACTGTTATTTTATCACCCCAAAAAGAAACCCTTTAGTAGTCATTAGTAATTATCCTTCATTCTGCCTTTATTCTCCATCTCTATGGATTTGCCAATTTGGACATTTTATATGAATGGAATCATAGTATGTGGCCTTTTGTGTCTGGCTTCTTTCATTTAACGTAAGATTTTCAGGGTCATCTATATTGAAGCATGTAGCAGTATTTCATCCCTTTTTTGTGACTAAATCATACTCCACTGTATGGACGTATCACAATTACTTATCTGTTCATCAATTGATGGACATTTGGGTTGTTTCCACTTTGGCTATTATGAAAAATGCTGCTGTGATCATTTTTGTACAAGCTTTTGTATGAATGTAATGTTTTCACTTTTCTAGGAGTGAGATTGCTGGGTCATATGTTTAATCATTTGAGGAGCTGCCATACTTTTCCGTAGGAACTATACCATCTTACATTCTCAAAATTAATGAGGCTTCCAGGTTTTTCATACCCTTGCCAACCCTTTTGATTGTGTCTTTTTGATTACAGCCATCCTAGTGGATATGAAGTGGCATCTCATTCTGTGATGGTTTGATTGCATTGCTCTAATAGTAAATGATGAGGATCATTTTTTCATGTGTGTATTGGCCATTCATAGATCTCTTTTGGAGAACTGTCTATTCAGATCCTTTGGACATTTTTTAATCAGATTGTCTTTTGGTTAGTGAGTTTTGAGTGTTCTTTATCTATTTTAGGTATGAGTCCTGTATCTTATATGTTTGTCACATATTTCCTTCCATTGTGCAGGTGTGTTTTCACTGTCTTCATAGTGTCTGTTGATAAAACACAGGCTTTAAATTTTGTTTTTTGTTGTTTTTTTTTTTATGTTTTATTTATTTCTAGGAGAGAGAGAGAGACAGCATGAACAGGGGAGGGTCAGAGAGAGGGAGTCACAGACTGAAACAGGCTCCAGGCACTGAGCTGGCAGTCAGCACAGAGCCCGACGTGGGGCTCAAACCCACGAACCGCGAGATCATGACCCAAGCGAAAGTCAGACGCTTAACCGACTAAGCCACCCAGGCGCCCCTAAATTTTGATAAATTTATCAGTTTTTCTTTGGTTGTTGTGCTTTTCATGTCATATCTAAAAAGTCATCGATTATTCCCAGGTAATGAAGATTTATACTTCTTTTCTAAGAGTTTTATAGTTTCAGCCCTTAGATTTAGCTCTCCAATCCATTTTGGATTAATTTCTATGTATGCTGGGAAGAGGCCCAATCTCACACTTTTGCATGTGGATATCCAGTTTTCCCAGCACCATTTGTTGAAAAGACTATTCTTTCCCCATTGTTTTATCTCAGTATTCTGTGGAAAAATCATTTGACCATAAATATACAGGTTTATTTCTAGACTCTTAATTCAGATTACTGTAATTTCATAATTTTAAAATTAGGAGATGTGAATCTTCCAACTTTGTTCTTTATTTTCAAGATCAAAGATCTTTCAAGGTCAAATACATATTTATTTTAGGATCAGCTTGTTAATTTCTACAAATAAACTGATTTTGATAGAAATTGCATTGAATTAGAGATCACTTTGGGGTGTATTGCCATCTTAACATTAAATCTTCTAGTCTGTAAGCACAATATATTTTTACGTCCTATATCCCTTTTAACTTTAATAAAATACTGGGCATATATAAAAATAAGTAGAGCTGCAGTGTCTGTAGTCCCATGTAGCTCTGGAAGTTCTGAATATTTTAACTATTTTAATAATTTTTGTATAACTTCAAATAAGACCTTTATTGGAGTTAAGTTTGGTAATCATTTAGTAAATTATAACTTTATACTAGTTATTAAGCTTGACTCTGGAGATACAGGATGAGTAAGAGATCATTGCCATTAAGATTTCTGGTCTAGGGAGGAAATCACTTATAAGAAGAATTTCATATAGTCTGTTAGGTTCAGAGATAAAGACTTCTTGAGAGTTGTTGGCCAGACTTCACTGTGTAAAACTTTGCTACATAAAAAAGTGATTATGAATTGTATATTAGCACAACTTTTGCCTGGTTGTGATAGCTTATAGAGAAGTTAAAAATAAGTACTGTAAAGGTTCTGAAGACTTTGAATTTTGGATTGTTAGTCAATAATAATACATTTTTAATGAAGTTTCAGGGTTTATGAATTAATAATTACAAAAAAACTTAGAATCAGTATGCCACCTAAAATATTGAAGGAAATAAATAGCATTCAAGTAAAGCCAAACTTAAAAAAAAAAAAGGAAAAAATATCTTTAGCTATCTGGACCCCTTTCTTGCCCTGTCTTTTTTTTTTTCCCCCAAACCTAGTCCTATTTAATTTATTATTCTCTCATAGAACTGTATGACTTTAGCACCAGTTCTGTTGGCAGTTCTGTTGAAGCCTTAGAACCTCTCTCAGAATAATATTTAACTTAATTTAACTTTATTTTTATTTTTTATTTTGCACAAGTGGGGTAGGGAGAAGAGGGAGAGAGAGACAGAATCACAAACAGGCTCCATGCACAGCATGGAGTCCAGCACAGGGATCGATCCCACAACCCTAGGGTCATGATCTGAGTTGAAATCGAGAGTCGGACTCTCAACCAAGTGAGCCACCCAGGCCCCCCCAGAATAATATTTTTAAATGCTTAAGCCAGAATAATCAGGATGCAAAAGATAAGCAGTTGTATTAAAATAGTTATAAAAATATGATAACAGATTTATGATTTAGTAATCTGCTTTAGTAACATTAAATAACAAAATTGAATGTGGCATATTAGTAGCAGTATTTTTGAATGTGGTAGCATATTAAATAACAAAAGTAGAAATGAGTAATGAGTAGTAATGACCTTTTGAGACAAAAAGTGTTAATGTGACAGGAATCAAATTGATTTGTCATTTGTTCCTTACCTTTGTAATGGAAGGAAATGCTGAATTTTCAGCATTTTCTTACCCAATTTCATAATGTCCCTGAATCCTGTCCATAGACCCACGGGGAGTTCATGAATGCCAGGTTAAAAATGCTATTTCAACTATTTCCTCTACCTAAAATTGTTTTTTAATCCCCTTTTCCTCCTGCCACATCTGATGATGATCATCCTGAGATTCAGCTCACTTGTCTCACTTACCACTTGCTGATTATCTACTTGTCTTTTATTTGCTAGTCACTCTTCTAGGCATTTGGAATACATCAGGAAACCGAACAGACAAAACCCTTGCCCATGAGGAATTTACAGCCCCATGGGAGAATGACAATAAACAAATACATAAATTATATAGAATGTTAGATCATTATAAATACTATAGAAAAATATGCAGTAGGATAAAGTGGATTCAGTATGGATTACCGTTTTCAGAAGATTAAGCCAGGTAAGCCCACTGAGAAAATGACTTTTGAACAAGGACATGAAAGTGGTGAGAGTTAACAATACAGATATCTTTTCTGTCTTCTTCACTACAGCTGAAGACTGAATTTTTATTTGTATTCCTAGTGTTAACGTTGTGACTAGCACACATACAATCAGCTCTTCATGAACTGTCATTAACAGAAAGGTTGTTCACCTTTCTGGTGTCTGCCCATAGTTTGAGAAGTTTAACCAGTTTGGGTGATTGAATGTGTCATTTTCCAGTGGTGGGTTAGATAATACTCAGGTTATATCTAGGTATAGCTTGGTGTTCTTGCATTTACTTTCTGATAATAAGCCTCACTAAATGTATTTTGGCTGTTTCATTAATCTTTTAGCTTTTTTTGTGCAAAGTACAAATAACTGTTAAATGAAAAGATAAAATTTTAGGATTGGCCAAATTATTTAACTTTTGTGGGCAGAACTCTCTTCAGCAATCAAATGTTGTAATTATTTTAAAGGTCCTTTTCAGCCTTTAAAATTTAAGACTTGCCAAATATTTTTGTGCTTGCTCTTTAATAGAAATTGTAGGAGATGAGAAAAAATATTAGAAGATTAATATGAGGCAATATGTCATACTGGAAGAAGAAATATTTCATATATATTCTAGTTAATCATCATCATATCATCAGGGTCCATTGGACTCAGTACAGTTTTTGAGTATCTATTTTGAGCAGTTTTAATTCGTAAAGATGGTTATTTTATGACTTTTGTTCTTTCTTAGAAATCTTCTAAAGAACAATAGAAAGTTTATTTTCAAAAAGAATAAAACTTATTCTCTCTTGCAGTTAGTGTGTGATTCTTTTATATATCTAACATGCATTGTGGGATTTTATTGATCTTATTTTTCCTAAATCTTCTCCTTATTTCGTCATTGCCCATCAGTCCACAATACCCAAACACTAAAATAACAAGAAAACAAGTTTCAGTACATAACTAAAGAGTGAAATTTTACAGAGTATATTTTTTGACTGGTAGGATTAAATTACAAATCAGTAACAAAAATGTTTTTTATAAAACCCCAAATGTTTAGAAATTAAATGATACATTTCTAAAGTACCTCTGGGTCAAAGACAAAATCATAAACGATATTAGAAAGTATTTTGAACTGGATGATTATGAGAGCAGAATACATAAAAATTTGTGACATACAGCCAATGCAGTGTTGAGAAAGAAGCTTAAACCTTTAAATTAGAAAAATCACAAAGGTTTGAAATCAATTATGTAAGCATTTACCTTAAGAAGTTAGAAAAATAAGAGCAAATTCAACCCAGAGTAAGTGGAAGGAAACAATAAAGGTAAAATTAGAAGTAAAATAGAAAATGAACAAACAAAAACAATGAAACCGGAAACTGAAATACTTAAGGAAATAACAATGCCAATCTTCCAGAAACTTTTAAAAAATAGTGGATGAAGTAACAGTTTAAAGCTCATTTCATGAGTTAAGCATCACCATGATACCCAAGTCAGGCAAACAAGCAATAAGGAAATTACAGATCAGTATCCTTTGTGAACATAAAACCAAAAATCTTTAACAAAATATTTAACAAACTAAACATATTGATACATAAAAAGAATACATCATGATCAAGTGGGATTTGTCCCAGGAATGTGATGCAGGTTAAAATTGGAAAACTGATTGATGTATGTAACTTACCTTGTAGTAGAAAAATTGTATCATCTTAAGTGTAGAAAAATTTTAGCCTTCATTCAGCAAACTAGGAATAAAAGGGAATTTCCTTAATTTGATTAAAGACATCTATCAAAACCTAAAATTTGTATCATATTTAATGATGAGAAACTGAATGCTTTCCCTCTGAGATGGAAAACAAAGATGTTTGTATTCACTGTTTTGCAACATTCTATTAGAGGTCCAAGCCAATGGAGTAAGGCAGGAAAAAGAAAAGACATACACATTGAAAACTAGTAATCACACAACAAAAAACTGTTGGTTTCTAGAGTACATGAGCCTAGAGTACAGAGTCGTAGGCTACTCTACAGGAGTAGACTAAGCTCTGGGGAGAAGTTGGAGGAAGTGTGTGTTGATAGATTATATTTGGGCAGTTCAGTTTCTGTGAGAAATAGTATTTAATAAGGAAGAGCAAAGGTAACTGCTTTTTTTTTTTTTTTTAATTTTAATGGTTTATTTATTTCTGAGAAAGAGAGAGAGATAGTGTGAGCAGAGGAGGGTCAGAGAGAGAGGGAGACACAGA
Organism: Proteles cristata cristata; assembly: GCA_017311185.1. Classification (NCBI taxonomy): domain Eukaryota; kingdom Metazoa; phylum Chordata; class Mammalia; order Carnivora; family Hyaenidae; genus Proteles; species Proteles cristata. The sequence continues at coordinate 259,138 of JAESUZ010005111.1, forward strand.
ATCTGAAACAGGCTCCAGGCTCTGAGCTGGCAGTCAGCACAGAGCCCGACGCGGGGCTCGAACCCACGAACGCTGAGATCATGACCTGAGCTGAAGTCAGACGCTTAACTCACTGAGCCACCCAGGTGCCCCCTAAAGGTAACTGCTTTTCAAAAGTAGCTGAAAGGGACCTTTTGTGGTATGATATAAAACATAAAATTTATCATTTTAACCATTTAAGTGTATAGTTCAGTGGCATTAAGTATTATTTACATTGTTATATGACCATAACCACTATCTATCTCCAGAACTTTTTCATTTCCCAGACTGAAACTGTTAAGTGGTAATTCCTCTTCCATCCCCCAGCCCATGGCAGCCACCATTCTGTTTTCTGTGTCTATGATTTTGACTGTTCTAGGTAATTTATGTAAGCGGAATTACACCATGTCTTTTTGTGAGTGGCTTACTTCACTTAGCCTGATGTCATCACAGTTCACTCATGTTACGGCATGTATGGTAGAATTTCCTTCATTTTAAACACTGAATAATATTCCATTGTGTATATATACCACATTTTATTTATCTATTGATGGATATTTGGGTTGCTTTTAGCTACTGTGAATAATACTGCTATGAACATGAGGATACAAATATCTGTTCAAGTCCCTGCTTTTGATTCTTTAGGGCATATACCTTGAAGTGAAATAGATAGATCATATGGTAATTCTGTGTTTAACTTTTTGATAAACTGCCACTCGTTTTCCACAATGGCTTCACCATTTTACATTCCACCAGTGATGCACAAAAGCTGCAGTTTGTCCACTTGCTTGCAAACAGTTGTTATTTTATTTGTTCTTTCTTCCTCCCTCCCTCCCTCCCTCCCTCCCTCCCTCCCTCCCTTCCTTCCTTTATTGATAATAGACATCCAAATGGGTGTGAAGTGGTATCTTGTGGTTTTGATTTGTGAAGGGAAATTTTAAGGTCGTTTAATCCAAATGTGTGATTTTGCAGATGAAATTCAGTCAGTGGGTTAGCAAGAGTTACTTAAGGTGGATGTTAGTTCCTTTTGTGAATCATTTCAGCTGTTTGTGTTTGTATTTAGGCATTCAGGGTTTTGTGAGTGTATCCTAAATAGTCAGGCTTATGAACAATTTTTTCTTTGTTGTTGATGTATTTGTGACAAGCCACAGCTAATCATATTTTGTATGGAAGAATAGCTGCTTTTAAAAATAGTTTTATTAAAATGTTTAGTAAGTCTGAAGTTTGGACAGTGAATGGTTTCCCCAGATTAATATACAAATATACACCATGAAGACGACACGAAACACTGGAATTTATTTCCATGAACAGTGGTTTTGTAAACTATTGTCCAACGAGCGTTGGTATTTTTCTTCCTGCTTTAATTTTCAACTTTTTTTATTTTTATTTTTTATATTTTTTTTACAAATAGTTAATTTTCAACTTTTATAATGACTGGATGTAAAACTTTTTTCTTTCTTTATTTTGAAACTTGCTAGCTGAACCTATTCAAAAAATCATTGTTTTCATTTTTGTGCTTAATTTCTGTATCATCTACATAGTTTTTAATGTTTTTATTTATATCTGAGAGAGAGAGAGACAGCGTGAGCAGGGAGGGTCAGAGAGAGAGGGAGACACAGAATCTGAAGCAGACTCCAGGCTCTGAGCTAGCTGTCAGCACAAAGCCCGATGTGGGACTCGAACCCACGAACCGTGAGATCATGACCTGAGCCGAAGTGGGACGCTCAACCGACTGAGCCACCATGCTGTGCCCCTGTATCATCTACATTTTACATGGTTCTTGGCAAGTTTATGTCAGGTCTGCTAGATTCATTAGCTGAAACCACAGTGACTACTTTGAAGAGATATCATAGATGAATCCTCCAATGATGGCTGGGTGATGAAATGGGTGCTAAGTTCAGGTACCTGTACAGACTAGGATCTGGGAAGAACTGGTATCATACCCTGTACTCTTCAGATTGTTGGTGCAGTTGAAATGCTTTTCCTTGTATTTCAACAAATGTTTATTGAGTTTTTACTATGTGTTTGACATTGTACGTGGTGCAGTGGATATAGAAATGAGTTTCTGTTGTTAAGGAACTCGGCCCAGAAAGGATACAGACCTATAAATTTATAATGTTAAGTGCAGTCAGTGGTCTAAATGTATAAAATGTGTGGAATCTTATAGAGGGAGAGAATGATGAATTTAGTAGGAAGATCAGAGGAAGGATTCCTTTGACAGGATCTGAGCTGCATTTTGAAGGTAAAATGTGAGTTTGTCAATTCTAGTAGAGTGGTTATTATAGACTGTGAGATCATGTAGGGGAGGCAAAGTGGTGTGAAAGAATGTGGTATGTATGCTTAAAAAACTATAAGCAGATAATTCATGTTGGACACAAAGAATGAGGATTGATAGATGAGAGCTGTATTTCCCTTCTTTGTCAGATACTGCCCGAAAATTAATGAATATTAATGAAATAATAGAGACAAAGGTTAAACTTTAACACTGGATTAATTGTAATTACCATAAATTGTGATTTTACAATTGTAAAGTTAATTGTAAAACTAGGATGTGCATTGTATTTCAGTTTCTGAAATGCAGATCTCCCTCCATTCTTTCCTTTTTTTTACTTTTTCCCTCATTCCTCGCCCTCCTCCCTCGTGTGTGTGTGTGTGTGTGTGTGTGTGTGTAAACAAACTAATTGAGGGAGAAAGGAAGCAAGCCTTTGTTTCTGGTCCCGGTTCTCATACCCTTGGTTGAACAACCACTTCTCTTTTTGAGCTTTGGTTTCCTCATCATCTGTACTTTTCAAATATTTTTTGAGGGCGTCCCAATTCTTGAGTGCCTGGAACACAGTAGGTGCTTAATATGTATTTTCAAATGAGTAGTCTTGAGAACTTGTATCTAAGAGAGGATAAATAATTAAAAAGCTTGAACAGAAGAAGCAGTAAAAGATTTATGTACAGACCATTGCTCCCCAGGATGCATTTATTATATAAAATGTGTTCATGCAGTTCTTCTTTATAAATTGTTTCATTTACTATTTAGATTTGTTAGGTCCCAGTGTATAGAAACTATAGTATGTTTATACATAAAACTCTCCTAGACTTGAATGTCATATACTGTTGTATTTATCATATGTGTCCAAAGAATTCGTATATATTTAAAAAGTTTGTTCCTTTGATCTTTGGCTGTGGCGAAGTTCTTGGACTTCACTACTTCAGATTGTGATTTTTTTTTCCTCTTTAATTAGTTGTAAATGGACTTTTTTCTCATGTAAACCTTATTTTTCTCAGTGCAAAGCTAATATTTCTTCTCATGCTACTTTTCCACTTTTGTATCTGCAAAATATTTGCTTCTGGAGCAGAAGATTGTAAAAATCCATTTTTAACATTATGAAGTTGCCATGATATAATGTTAATATAATTTCTTTCTTTACTTTTAGGGGTCCTACTGGGCAATAGACACCAATCCGAAGGAAGATGCACTGCCTACTCGGCCAAAGAAGAGAGCACGATCTGTAGAACGGGTAAAAGCTCTTTATCACAGGGTTTGGGTGACTTTGTGGTAGGGCTTAGGTCAGCAATATAGCTTTTTAAAGTTCATTTCCAAATAACAAGTACAACCTTAATGAAGGTAATATTTTATTTGTATAGCATTTCTGTTTTTAAAGAGCACTTTCAGACTCATTTTATTTGATCTTCATAACTCTTTGAGTGAGGTAGGCAGTTTAGGAATTAAGAGGTTTGTTTTGTAATTATGGCATAACTGTTCTCTGAGACTTGAGGCTAGGTCTCTTGAATTGTAATTTGATATTCTTTCCTCTGTTATCTCCAACACTGAGGACTAGTTTTATACAACAGAGCTGTTCCTTTTTACTGCAGAGAATCAGTCTATTTACACTGAATTTTCCTCATTTGTCTTCAGAGTGTTTTTTCCTGCTTCCGACCATGGAATAATTATTTTGTGTACAAAATCTGTGGGTCTTCCTTGTTTGTAAGACCATTCTTGGGAATTTATGGTTAAAATTAATTTGCAAAATGAGAGAAAAAGAGCTCTAGTTGATATCCTAAGATATTTATTGTAACATATGTTTAGTCAGCACTTTGGCTGTCATCAGACCTTAACTTTACCTTTCAGCTTTCATTCTGTATTTCCATCTCAACTAAAACATATAGATCCCATTCTACCCTACTATTCTTTGACTCATTTCAGATGTTAACTACATTGTGAAATCTTTCCTCAATCCTTGTGTTCTTGTAGAACTTTTAAAAAGTTCTTTGTATAGTATTTCTCATACTTTGTAGAGATTATTTGTCTCTATATTTGTCTCCTTTGCTGGACTGTGATCCTTAAGAGCAGAGAAAATATATTTGTATCTCCAGTGTTAGTATTTTTCACAGCTTATAATAAGTATCAGTAAGTGTTTTCAGAATAAATCAGGGCAAAGGGAGTAAGATAAAGGAAACTGGGTAATTGGTTGGCCAAATAAATTTGTTTTATGCCTATTCCTGCTGGAGAGAGAAAACTTTTCAGTCTCGAAGATAAGGACCTTACGCTGAGGGTTTAAGGTGGAATCAGGTGAGCTCATGAAGTACAGCTGCAGTGGGATGTAGTGAGGCAGATTTATGGAGCCAGCAGAGGGAATTCAATACCCCAGTTATCAAGCTATATAGAATTAGAGGCGAACTCTTAGGCCTGAACACTTTTTGGTTTTATACATACCAAAGTTTAAGAAATTAAAGTTTTGTGTGGATGGGATGGTCTTCTGTTAACAGTTTTAAGATTGAGATGCTGATGAACTGTGCACGTAATGGCTGGTGAGGTAACAAACCTCAGTTCCTGCCCTCCCACTTCTGCCTTTTAGAAGAGACTTACAGTGTGGACTTTAATTGTATCAGAACATGGAATATAAAACTTTTAGCATCTCTTGACAGAATGTGAAGGAAGGGGAGAGGTATCCACGCTTTTAACCCAGAGCATCAACTGGTAGGCATATCTTGGAGGGTTGAGGAGTTGTGGTCTTCTCAACCATTTGTTCTCTTTTTCTGAAGTTCCTGGAACTTGAATTATTTTTGGAAATTTGAACTGATAGTTGGGTTGACAACTGTGCATATCTTTTGAGTATCAGCTTTGAATTTTATTCTTACCTGGTTTCATAGTTCATAGAGCAATCATTCTTTATTTCTGAGAGTCCTTTTTTTTTTTGTGAAGAACATCTTGTCCATTTTACAGTGGAGGTTTATAGAAATAAAGGATTCCAATTACAGAAGTATGTTTTATACATAAAGCATGTGTTCTTGAATTTTGCACATATATTTTCTATTGTTTATCTTTTTATCTTCATTTTAAGCTAAAGTGTGTAAAAACTTCAACAACTTATATTTGTACTATAGTCCCATAAAATATCCAGTACCAGAGCCTTTTGGTTAGTACTGTTGATAATTATTTTGGCCTGAGCTGTGTGTTGGTTGTTAGTGTAGGAGAGAAACTACATAGAAAATTCTAGCTGTAAGCAGAGTACATATAATCAGGGAGACAGATGTTGTTTAACAAATACTCTAAAAGATAGTCTTATTTCAAAACATTTATTGCTTTGACAAACTGATTATTTGTCATTTAGAGGTTTTCTTGGGAGTAAAGGGGTAGTAATATTTTTATTAGAACAGAGTTTATATTTTAAATGACGATTGGGTCATATCTAAGGAGATGCATAAGACAGTCAAATAGTGATGGTTCTGGATGTGATTTTTATATATTTAAAGTTTCCTCAAAAAGTAAACATGACCCATAAATTGAAATTTTTAAAAGATTTTATTTTGTTTATTTTATTCTTATTTTTTTAAGTAATCTCTGCACCTAGTGTGGGACTCAAACTCAGGACCCCAAGATCAGGAGTCACATGCTCTACCAACTGAGCCAGCTGGGCGCCCCTAAACTTTTAAAAAGATTTTAAAATATAGATGGTAGGCGTGCCTGGGTGGCTAAGTTAGTTGAACATCCGACTTCGGCTCAGGTCATGATCTCACAGTTTGTGGTTTCGAGCCCCGTGTCGGGCTCTGTGCTGACAGCCAGCTCAGAGCCTGGAGCCTGCTTCAGATTCTGTGTCTCCCTCTCTCTCTGACCCTCCCCTGCTCATGCTGTCTCTCTCTCAGAAATAAATAAAACATTAAAAAAAAGAGAGAGAGATGGTAAATATGTTGACGTCCCTCAAATTTTCTTATTAAATTTCTGAAATTTGTCATTGTTTTCTTTGTGTAAACATCAGATTTCTGTGTGAAAAATCAAAATGTTTCACACATTTTTGAAGAGAGATGAACTTTTAGTGGAACAGAATTGGCTTTCTAAACTGCTGAAGAGAAAGGATTTTTAAAAATGCAAGTAACAATATCTTTATGTTCTAAATGAAAAATGAAGCATGATCATTATCTCCAGACTACCTCCCTGTCCCTTCTATTTACTTGAATATAAGCCCATGTTCTGTCTTGATCATTACAGTGTTCCTTTCTTCTTTTCCTAATCCTTGAGCATAAATGTCTCTCATTTTCCTTTTTCTTATTTCTTTCATCTTCTTACCACTTTTATCATAAAATAGACCTGCACACCTTAAAAATATTTTGAATGAAGTTAAGCATGGTGAAACGAATGGGCTCTTTTACAAGGGGTCCTTTATTTCTCTTTTGGCTCTATAGTTCGTTTGTTCTTGTGACTTGTGGCAAATTGTTAGACTTTTTTTGAGCTTCAGTATCCTCAGTTACAAAGTAAGAAGATAGAAATCTTGACAGCTGTTATGAACTGAATGTTTGTGTTCTTCCAAAATTCATATGTTTGAAACCCTAATTCCAGTGTGACGGTATTTGAAGGTGGTCCCTTTGGGAGGTAATTAAGTCAAAATTACGAAGCCCTCATGAATGAGATTAGTGCCTTTACATGAATAGGCCAAAGAGCCAGCTAGCTAGCTGTCTGTACCATGTGGGAATACCCATGAGAATACCTGAGAGAGGGCTCTCTCCACAACCTGACCATGCTGGCACCATGATCTTGGGCTTTCTGCCTCTAGAACTGTGAGAAATACATCTCATTTGTTGATAAGCCATCCAGCTTTTCATTTGTTAGAGCAGTCTGTGCTAAGACAGCATTGTATAATTGTATTAAGTTTATGTACCAGATGCTTTTTAAAGACCTTTATGTATATTAGCTCATGTAGTGTTTAGAGTAACTCCAAATAATGAAACTGATAGGTATAGATGTTAAGTTGTTGAAGGGTACTAAGATCAATGGGTACCAAGGCCAGGATTATGAACCAAGGTTGGCTGCCTTTAGAGTCCATGCTGTTTACAACTGTTCTGTCCTACCACTAGTATTTACTGTGCCGAAGATCACATTACTGAATCAAATTTCATTTTATATGTACATATCTTGCGAGCTAATGGTCCTTGATTTTAAAAGAGAACCCGCAGCACTGGGTGTTGTATGGAAACCAACCTGACAATGAACTATAAAAGAAAATAAAAGAACCCACACATTTAGCATACCTATATAATCTTTATACACTCACAGACACACATGATTAGGGGCATAAATTTGATTATAAATGACAGAACAGGTACTAATGAGTTCATCTGTTAGACCAGGCAAGGGTAGCTAAAGTAACTCAGTATAGGTAATACTGCCCTGGGAAAGTCTTTGGGAAGAGGAGTGAAGCTTGGCATAGAATTTTTTTGAATAGAAATAGTTGTTCTACTTGGAGAAAACAGTGTGCATGATTGACTGGCAAGTAAGAAGTGTAGGTGAGCATAATTGAAAACTCTTTTAAATAGTGAAGAATTTAGAGTATGGATATTTAGATGAGGTATAGAAAGCCTAGAGCCTTGGGATCAATGAAGTTACTTTGATTTGGTAACCTGTGATGTTCAGAAAGGAATCAGTTAAGAAAGATACTTGTTCTTGGGGAGCACCTGGGTGGCTCAGTCAGTTAAGCATCTGACTTTGGCTCAGGTCATGATCTCACAGTCTGTAAGTTTGAGCCCTCTGTCCATCTATGTGCTGACAGCTCAGAGCCTGGGGCCTGCTTCCAATTCTTTGTCTCCCTCTCTCTCTGCCCCTCCTCTCTCTCTCTCCCTCTCTCAAAAGTAAACATGAAAAAGTTAGAAAAAATCTAAAAAGGAAAGATTCTTGCTCTTTATAAAAATACTCCTTGCAAAAAGAAGATGCTGTAGCAAAGGAAAGTAATTTTCACTCTACTTTTCTAGCTTCTTGGCTCAGACACCCCCCAAGGAATAAATAGATTAATACAAGAAAAACAAATATAATTACATACATATATATGAAAGTTCCACAAAAATATGAGGCTCAAAGACATTTGAGGCTTTTATACATACCATCCTGAGCCAAGAAAAGGTGTGTGGATCTAGGGCTTAAGACATTGGTTGAATCCAGTCTGGGAAATCCTTTAAATAAACTCTTTTGTCTCTTCAAGGTGTATATGGGCACAACTCTTAAATTAGTAGATTGAAGGTACATCTTTTGGAGTCTCTTGTTTCTTGTAATTAAAAGAGACTCTTCCTGGTCACTAGTTAGTATTTGCCTAAGTGCCTCATTCAGGGTTTTAAAATAAGTGGACAAAATGTACCGTTAGAAAAGTTGTTGAAATGATTGTATGTAACTGTTGCTTATGGATAGTGAAGTGTTTTTGTTGTATGCTTGGCACAAGTAAGGTGCTTTGAAAGAATAATAAGTGGGAAATAATGCCCCTGTTAGGAATGTAAAATTTCTGAACATTTCAAAGCTGGGAAGGACGATGGGGTGCTGCTGGTGGTAGGAAATAGAAATTCTAAATAAAAAACAACAACAAAAACCCTTCAGACTGTGTTATATTTTAGCTTCATTTAATTATTCAAAGTTCTTCTGTTTAAGAACAGAGTAAAATTAATGAGCAGAATCAAGTCATGTTACAAAGTCATGAAGTGTCACTTTTATTAAATATAAGATTTAGGGGAAGAAGAACTTAACCAGGGAGTTAGTAGACCCAGCCTTAAAGTTATTGCACTATAACTTAGATGTTTAATTTTCTGGGCATGGTTTCTTTAAATATAAGTGAATTATCAGCTCTGTAGGCCCAGGAAATCCCTGAAGTGCAAAGACTCAGAAGTAGAAACATACCTGGCATCTTGAGAAACAGCAGGGAGGTCACCGCGGCTGTGTGTGAGGAGGGAAGAGTACTGGGATTTGACATCAGAGAAGTAAATGGTGGGAGCAGGAAGAAGATTGTGTAGGGCTTGTGTGCCTTTATAAAGACTTTGGTTTTACTCTGAGTGAGGTGTGGAGAACCGTTGGAAGACTATAAGCAAAGTAGTGAAGTAATGTGGCTTACCTTTTTTTTTGTTTTTTTGTTTTTTGTTTTGTTTTTGTTTTTATTTATTTCTGAGAGAGAGGCAGCATGCGCAGGGGAGGGTCAGAGAGAGGGAGATACAGAATCTGAAACAGGCTCCAGGCTCTGAGCTGTCTGTCAGCACTGAGCCTGATGCGGGGCTCGAACCCACGAACCGTGAGATCATGACCTGAGCCGAAGTTGGACGCTTAACCAACTGAGCCACCCAGGCACGCCTTACCTTTTTTTTTTTTTAATAAGTAATAGGAATTTATTTAACTGTTTTGGAAATAAAACCTTCCAAATAATGCCTGAAGCCCAAAAGATACATAAAATTAGCCCAAAATATTTTAAAATAATAGATTTGAAGATCATTTCTAGCTTTTTCCTCATAACGTGAATGCTTTCAGCAGGACAGTAAATTACAAATCATATCAAATTATGTTAAGGCAGATGATCCATCTGGTTGCATTTGTAACTACTCCTAGGGAAGGAATTTTGTTGGAGCTATTCCTCCCAGCTGTTTGGTCAGTTGGTCTGGGAAAGGGCAGTTCTGGAGTCAGCAGGTGGGGAGCTGGGCCTTTCCTGTTTTGTCTCTGCTCGTTCTGTGGCCCCCTTATTGTCTCTGCCCGAGACAGCCAGGATGTTGGCTGTGATGAACCAGCTCACATGCCACACAACGTCATTGAACTTGTGCAGCAGCTTAGGTGACCACATTGCTTGAGACATCATCCCAGGTCCAGATGAACACACAGCCATCCTGGGAACAGCTGGCAGTGGTGTTCATGGGCAGGCCAATGGAGGGGTCCCAGGCCACATCTTGAACCCAATCACTGTGCGCTTCTAACCTCTATTCCTCCTTCCACTGGCCATCCTCCTCCTCCTTCCATAGCTTGATGAGTTTGTCATAGCCGCCTAATGCAGACTTCTTGATGTAGTTGGCTTCTGCCTGGATGACTGGTCTGTGAGGCTTCCAGGTACAACAGCAAGGGCCCAGCTGATGGCATTGTAGCCAGTAATGTGAGCATTGTTGAGCTTCACTTCCTACTGGCCCTCTCTGGTGAATGTCAACAGGGAGATGGCCCCATCCGAGCCTCCACAGGCCAGGATTAGGCCATAGTCTTGGGAGATCCAGTACACAGTTTACTGAGGAGTCGTGTCCTGGGTGGTCATGTGTCTTCTCCCAGGTGTCACTCTCCTCTTCCCAGATACTGACTTTCCGGTCATAGGAGCAGGATGCCAGGATGTATGGAGTGTGTCCGGTCCACTTGCCATACAGGACCCTTGTAACCGCTGAGGTCAGTGATGCGAATTTGCCCTATGTTTCGCACATCGACGATTTTGACAGACCTGTCTGATGAGCAGGTTGCCAGGCGGGTGTTTTAGTAGTCCATCTGGGCATTGTGAATCATGTCCTCATGGGAGGTGTCCACAGTGTTAATTACTGGTACCATGACTGCGATGGTGGGCAGCTCCCAGTCTCGGATGTGGCAGCTCCTGGTGACTCCCCAAACCTGTGACTTACATGTTAATAGGAACGCTGTAGCTGCTATGTCGTGTATAAATTGTGAGAGAACAGCACTAGAAGTAGGCAAATCAGGAGGAAGTTGCTGTGATGGTTTTGCTTGAATCTTCTTTTTTTTTTTTTTTTAATTTTTTGTCTTTAGTTTGAGAGACAGAGACAGAGAGTGAGTGGGGGAGGGGCAGAGAGAGAAGGAGACACAGAATCTGAAACAGGCTCCTGGCTCTGAGCTGTCAGCACAGAGCCTGATGTGGGGCTTGAACCCACAGACTGTGAGATCATGACCTGAGCTGAAGTTTGACACTTAACCAACTGAGCCACCCAGGCACCCCTTGCTTGAATCTTCTAATGCATTGTTGTGGAAATTATTTGAAGGAGTAAATGCCAGATAGAAGTACATAAACTCATTGCCTTAAGTGTGTTGGACTCTGCGAAAAAACACATACTCTGTGATTAGCCAGCTTTTATTGAAACAAAGATGGGGGAATACACATGACTTTGTCTTGAAGTTGTGTGTTAACAGTTCAAAGGTGATTACAGGTTTAATCAGGGAGATAACTGAAAGGTAGATGGGTAAATAGAAAAGAGAACATTCTTCTAGGCAGGATACTCTGCATTTGCTGCATATCTCAGATTGTTGTCATTGTGTTCTTATTTTGTGACACAGTTTCAGTCACTTTTATATGGACTGGTTTTGTTGATTCACACATCCCCCTTTTGTGCTTATGTGAGTTCGAATAAGGACAGATTCATTTTTTTTTTTTTAAGTTTTTTTTTTTTTAATGTTTTTATTTATTTCTAGGAGAGAGAGCGAGACAGCGTGAGCAGGGGAGGGCCAGAGAGAGAGGGAGTCACAGACTGAAACAGGCTCCAGGCTCTGAGCTGGCAGTCAGCACAGGGCCCGACGCGGGGCTCGAACCCACGAACCGCGAGATCATGACCTAAGCGAAAGTCGGACGCTTAGCCGACTAAGCCACCCAGGCGCCCCAAGGACAGATTCATTTAAAGGTAGAAGTGAGCAGAGGAAGGAGTGCAATCTACATGCCTACTCTTAGAACTCTTAGAACTGAAAAAACATTAATTTCAAAGGGGCAAACATGTACTGAGTATACATTATGTGGGAGGAGCTACCTGCTGCCTCCAAGAAATAGGTGTGAATAGAATTCCCTGGGAGTTTTAAGGTCAGAGAAATCCTATCTAGTTAGAGATTGTAGACCAGGAAGTGTTATGAGGGGTCATTTGGATGAATGGGTAGGATTTGACAATTCGTCAAATAAAGTTTACAATTTGAGAGTTCTCACATGTGGAATTGTCACCAGTATCAAGTGAACGTTGCAGTCACCCCCAAAAGTTTCCTCCTGCCCCTTTGGAATTTATGCCTTCCCTGTTTTCATCCTCAGGCAGCCCTGATCTAGAGGGAATTGATATCTTAATGATATTAATTATTGCAAGTCATGAAAATGGTGTCTCTCTCCATCCATTAGGTCTCCAGTTTCTATCAGGAATGTTTTTTAGCGTTCAGTGTAGGGAACTTTGATATTTTCGGTTAGATTTAATACTGAATATTTTGTTTTTGGAGGCCATATATTTTAAAATCAGTTTTCCAATTGCTTGCTGCTAGTATACAAAAGTGTAATTTTTATATATTAACATTGCATCTTGTAATCATGTTATCAGTAATAGTTTTAGAGTGCCTTGGGATTTTCTATATAAACAATTACGTGATCTACGAATAGCTTATCCTGTCCCTCTCCCTCTTGCTCTTCTGTCCCTTCCCACCTTATTATAATGACTAGAATCTCCACTACAATGTTGAATAGAAGTGATGAAAGTGGGCATCCTTCCCTTAATTACATTTTTAGGGGGAAAGTATTCACTATTTCACCCCTAAGTATGACATAGGCTGTAGGGCTTTTGTAGATACCCTTTATCAGATTGAGGGGGTTCTTTCTTAAGTCTAGTTTGCTGAGAGTTTTTTTGTTTTTTTTTAATCATAAATGGGTGTAGAATTTCATGAAATGCCTGTTCTATACCTGTTGAAACGATCATATGGTTTTTCTTTATTCTGGTAGCATGTCGAATTACATTGGTTGTATTTTAAATGTTAAACCTTGAGTTCTTTGGATAAACCCTACTAAGTCATGATATGTTAATCCTTTCATATGTTACTGAATTCAGTTTGCTGTATTTATTGTTAAGGATTTTTGCATCTATGTTCATGAAGGATATGGATTTATAACTTTCTTCTTTTGCAGTGTCTGTCAGGTTTTGGTGTTAGAGTTGTGTTGGCCTTGTATTGGTAGTATTCTTTCCTCTATTTTCTGAAAAAGTTTCTGTAGATGAGTATATCTTCCTTGAATGTTTGAGAAAATTCTTTTAAAAAATGTTTTTTAATGTTTTATTTATTTCTGAGAGAGAGAGAGAGACAGCGTGAGCAGGGGAGAGTCAGAGGGAGAGGGAGATACAGAATCTGAAACAGGCTCCAGGCTCTGAGTTGGCTGTCAGCACAGAGCCCGGACGCGGGGCTTGAACCCACAAACCGCGAGATCATGACCTGAGCTGAAATCAGACCCTTAACTGACTGAGCCACCCAGGTGCCCTGAGAAAATTCTTAGTGAAACCATCTGGCCCTGTAGTCTTTTTTTGTGGGGAGGTTTTTGATATTTAGTTTATTTGATATGGGACTATTCAAATTTTCTATTTTTTTCAACATAAAGTGGAACCTTTATTGTCTGTATAATTACAGGTTTAACTTAGCCTAAATTGTTTACTCTTCTGCAGTTTTATAGATTATACTATTTCCATTAGGCATCTCAAAAATCAAGAAAGAAGAAAGATAATTCATAGCATTATTATCCTCTGATAAATTCCCAAAAGTAATCCAGGTAGTATCATGAAAAACTTTTAGACTTGTTTTAATGGTCTCATTGTATGAAGAGGAATATAATAATGACACTTGGAAAGTAGAGCATATTTGGGGGGAAAACCAACCTACATGTAAAGGCTATGCTATGAAAATGCACTCCATTCTTTTTTTTCCCCATTATGAATACCTAGAGGTTTATTATACTTCTCTTTCTTTCTCTCTCTCTCTTTTAATTCTCAGGTTAGTTATTATACAGTATAGGCTTGGCTTCAGGAATAGAACCCAGTGATTCATCACTTACATATAACACCCAGTGTTCATCCCAACAGGTGCCCTCCTTAATGCCCATCACCCATTTAACCCACCCCCTCTTGTAATATAGGAGTATAAAACCATAGGTTTACCTCTCAGCACTGTATCTCACAAATTTTGGTATGTTGCATCTTTTTTATCATTTAGTTCAAAATATTTTTAAAAATTCTCTGGTGAGTCTTATCTGACCCATGGATTACTTACAAATGTGTTCATTTCCAAATATTCCAAATGTTGGGTTTTCTGGATATCTTATTATTTTAGAATACGAATTTTTTCTTTTCAGTCTTTTACATATTTATTCAGATGTATTTTGTGGCTCAATATGTCCTGTACCTTAGCAAATATCTGTGTGCACTTGAAAAGGGTATGTATTATACAGTTTGGTATAGTGTTCTCCAGTATGTATTAGATCAAAGCATTTGCTAATGAATCCCAGTGTTCTTTTCCTACTGATTTTTTTTTTAATATTTTTATTTATTTCTAGGAGAGAGAGAGAGACAGCGTGAGCAGGGGAGGGTCAGAGAGAGAGGGAGATACAGACTCTGAAATAGGCTCCAGGCTCTGAGTTGGCAGTCAGCACAGAGCCCGACGCGGGGCTTGAACCCACGAACCGCGAGATCATGACCTAAGCGAAAGTTGGATGCTTAACCGACTCAGCCACCCAGGCGCCCCTTCCTACTGATTTTTAATTGTCAGTTTTTTGCTTCATATATTTTGAAGCTGTGTTACCAATCACATTTACATTTATAATTGTTATATCTTCAGTTATTCTTTTATTTAAGTTTTTAAAATGTCTGGTATACTCTATCTTAAACTCTGTTTTATCTGATATTAATATAGCTGTTTCACACTTATGCTTGCTGTTTGCATTGCATATATTTTTCCATGTATAACTTTCATCGGTGTCTATATAAAATTGTGACTTTTAAAGGCTGCAGTTAGCTAAGTCTTTTTTAGTATCTCTGATGAGCTTTTTATTGGAGGGTTTCGATTATTAACATTAATGTAATTACTGATATTGTTAGATTTAGGTCTACATTTTTTTTCTGTTTGATCTCTGTTTTTAGTTCCTTTCTTCCCCCCTTTCCTGCCTTCTTTTAGATTACTTAGCTATATTTAGTATTCTATTTTAATTTATCTATACCTTTTTGGATATTTCAGTACATTTTTGGGGATTTTGGTATACATTCCTAACCTTTTGCAGTCTACTCAGAATTAGTATTTTACTATTTCATATAAGATGCAGAATTTCCAACCATATGGGCCCCTTTTGCCCCTTTCCTCATCATTTTTCCTAATTGTAGTTTGTATGACATCTGCATGTATTGGAAGTCTTGCAAGACAGTGTTTTAAGTTGGGCCTTAAATAATCATATGTGATTTTGGAAATCTAACAGGAAAACAGTAGTCATTTATAATTTACTCAGATGTTTGCCATTTCTTTTGTTTTAGTTAGTTCATCCCTCAAGGCCCAAGTTTCCCTATGTTATAATTTGTCTTCATCTTAATGAACTTTCTTATATTGCAGTCTCCTGGCAACAGATTCTCTTAGTTTTTCTTTCTCTGAAAGGGTCTTTCTTTTGCCTTCATTCCTAAAAAATACTTCCATTACATATACAGTCTAGTTTGAATATTTTTTTCTTCCAGTACTTTAAACATGTTTACTGTCTAATGACCTCCATCATTTTTATGAGAAATCCAGTCATTTTCAATCAGTGTTCTGTGTGTGGATGCCATTTTTCTTTAGCTGCTTTCTATCTTTGTTTTTCTTTTTAGAAAAAAAATTTTTTTCATGTTTTATTTATTTCTGAGACAGAGAGACAGCGTGAGCAGGGCAGGGTCAGAGAGAGAGGGAGATACGGAATTTGAAACAGGCTCCGGGCTCTGAGCTGTCAGCACAGAGCCTGACATGGGGCTCAAACCCATGAATGTGAGATCATGACCTGAGCCGAATTCGGACGCTCAACCGACTGAGCCACCCAGGCCCCCTATCTTTTTCAACAGTTCAATTATGATGTATCCAAGTGGGATTTTTTTTTTGTTTAAATTGACACTGATAGAGGTTCACTATGAGGTTCTCAAATCTGTATATTGTCTTTGAATAAATTTCTGATGTTTTCAGTTATCAGTTCTTCCATATTTTTTCTGCTATTTTTTTTCTCTCCTGGAATTCTTGTGACACATGTTAGATCATTTGAGATTATCCCATAGGTTTTTGATGCTCTGATGATTCTTCTTTATTTTTAATCTTTTTGTTCTTTAAGATTGGGTAATTTTTGTTGATCTGCCTTTGAGTTCATTGATTCTTTACTGTTTTATCTCCATTCTAATAATAAGTCTATCCATTGACTTTTAAAATCTAGATAATGTAGTTTTCATTTGTAAATTTCTATTTTGTTCCTTTTTATATTTTTAATTTCTCCACTGAGATCTCCTTATTTATATTTTCATTCATGTGTGCTTTGTTTTTGCTTTTACTTTATCTCGTTGAGCATAATTGTAATAGCAGCTTTAAAATCTTTGTCCCATAATTCCAGTATCTCCAGTCTTCTTGTTGTAGGCTTCTGTAGATTGTCTTTTCTCTTGAGAATGGGTTACTTTTTCTGTTGCTTGTATGTGTAGTAATTTTAATTTTTTTTTTGTTTAATGTTTTATTTATTTCTGAGAGAGAGACAGCATGAGCAAGGGAGGGTCAGAGAGAGAGGGAGACACAGAATCTGAAACAGGCTCCAGGCTCTGAGCTAGCTGTCAGCACAGAGCCCGACGCAGGGCTCAAACCCACAAACCATGAGATCATGACCTGAGCCAAAGTTGGATGCTTAACCGACTAAGCCACCCATGTGCCCCTATATGTCTAGTAATTTTAGATTGTATCCTGGACACTGTGTTATGTTAATATAGACTCTGAGTTCTGTTATAATCTATAGAATATTGCTATTTTTGTTTTAGCTGGTGGGTAACCGTGTTAGATTCAAACTATAAGTTCTTACTTCTGTGGATGTAGTTCCAATTTTTAATTCTTTAAGTCTGTGCTTTATTCTAGTCTGCATTTGCATGATCAGGGGTCAACCTTTTGTGAAGACTTTTGTGGTGTTTCATACATAGTATTTAGGGCACCTCTTTTAATTTTCTCCCCATGGGATTTGGTCCTCTCTCTGATAGCTGGCAGTGTTTACCTGGGCTCTCTTCCCTAGTTCCTCCTGACAGAAAGACAACATCAGCCATTCATGTTCCACATCTACTGCCCAGCTTTGGGGCAAAGCTTCAAGAAAACAGAAAACTGAGGCTGGTGTCTCCAAGTTTTGACTTCTCTTTATATCTCTCTAATATATTTACTTTTCAGAATCCTCAGGTAGTTGTCATTCTGTGTCCCGGGCTTCCCTCCTCCACCTCTCAATTTGTAGTTGTTATCAGCAGAAGCTTGGTATGTGGGGAGATCACACCACCATTCTGGAAGTAGGATTTGAATGGATACGATTTTGACAGGGAGTAAGAGGAAACTCCACAAAGGACCTTTCACAGGCTGACTGCTATCTCCTAGATTAGACTCATTGATACTTTCTTGGTCCAGAATTTGAGTCTTGGCTGCAATAATAATAGTTATCAGGATACATTTGGGGATACCTAAATGACTGGCTTTACTAATCAGACAGTTTATTATCTATTAATAATGTAGAATCCATGAGCCTATCACTAAAAATATATACTATACTATTGAGCATATCAAAGCATGGAAAGAGAGTGTTTGTTTATTCTCTTGATTAAACCAGACTGAAGTATCCATGAAGAATATATAATTAAAGAGTTTTAAATTTTACTATCTTATTTATTATAGCTGAAGCTATGAATCTGGCTTTGTAGGAAAATAGTGTCTCATATCCAAGCTGTCTCTTTTCTCCTAATCACTATTAAATATCCTTCTGTATCAAAGATTCTCAGAATCAGTAGCAGATAAGTTCTAGTAGTCATCATAACAGCTAGCTCTTACCATGCATTTCAGGTATTGTACTGAAAGCTTTTCACAAATTATTTCATTAATGCTCTTAACAGATCTCTAAAGTGACATAATCCTCTTTTTTATACATGGATAAAAGAGAGCATAAAAGTTGAGTAATTTATATGCAGTCACACCACACAGACTTGCCTCTTCCTACCAGTGGGGAGAAGTGAGAATTATAGTCGAGATGGAGATGACTAAGTTGAGTTAGAGGAACATGAGATTTGCAGTGTTCCAAAGTAAATGTTAATTTAGGTATAGCTAAATTGGCTGGTACCAAAATTGAGGCATAGGCACAGTTGTCTTTGGTTCTTCCTCTTGTATTATTTTTTTCTTTTTAAAGAGAGAGAGCATGCACAATTTGGAGAGAGGGGCAGAGGGAGAGAGAGAATCTTAAGCAGGCTCCACACTCAGTGTGGACCTGATACTGGGCTGGATCCCACAACCCTGGGATCATGACCCAGAAATCAAGAGTTGGATGCTCAACTGAGCCACCTAGGTGCCCCTTTCTACTTGTATTTCTAAAGCACTTTGCCACTTTAACCTCATTCTCAATGTGTACCTAGCACCTAAGTGCTAGACACTATTTTCTGGGTGGTGATTCTTGTCTTTTACTTTTTTCATTTCAGTAAGCTGCCTATGCCCTACTTTCACAAGATATCTGATGAAATATTCATGATGAGAGAATAAGTGATAAATAGATTAATCTTAGAAATGTGTCTCCGTGAAATTGCTCTGTTTTTCATTTAGTGTGATCTTTTTAAAATGCGTGTTTAGTTGGGATCATGTGTAGCATAGTTGTGTTTTTTTTGTTTGTTTTTGGTTTTTTGGCCAGAAGAGGAATATACATAGAACTAGCATCATGGCCACAAATTGTTTATATTTTCCCTTTCTTTAATTTCCAGCATTGAAGTTGAACTCTCTTGAGTGCTCATCAAAGCCATAAACACCATCTCTGATGAAAGAAAGAGGATTTTTATATCCCAACTTCTAAATACAGAATTTTGACCCCTGTGTTAGCTCTATGAGCATTATGTATGTTCTTCAGTGCTGTTCAGTTGCACTAACAGAGAAAAGAAGAAAAATAAAACAACTGAGAACCTTAAATCAGATAGATTTATTTCTCTTTCAAGTAGAAGTTCAAGATAGATTGGACCAGATAGATAACCAGCTGTATTCTACAAGTTCATTTAGATGTCCATGTTCCATCTAATCTTGTATTTTCAATGTTCCCAAGGCTATTACCCTCAGCTTTATGATTAAGCAAGATTACCACCACTGTGTCTGTGTCCCAGTCTGCAGTAGGAGGGAAATACAGTGAAAAACCAGCAAGTTTTTTTTCATAGACATGATCCAGAATTTGCACACATCACTCTTGCTCACATCTCCTTTACACATATTAGTTACATGGCCACATACACCTTAGTTACATGGCCACAGATGGTTACAAATGAGGCTGAAAAAGGTAGTATTTAGCTGGGCAGCCATAAGTCAGTAACTATAGAGTTTTATTATTAAAAGGAAGAAGGGGGATATGGATGTTTAAAGGACCATTAGTAGTCTCTGCTGCAGAAGTTTATAATTTTTGCTAAACTATCCTATAGTCAATTGAGCTGATAAGAAGTAGCCATACTAATGAACTTTGTGCATATTAAAATTAGTAAGAGATTTAAGTAGGAATTAAAGTTCATGTTTTTAGAAACAAAGCACAAAACCGGATGTTGGAGATTTGATGAAATATCTTCAAATTGTGTTAAAGTTGCTGGATATATGAGCTAATAATTATTTATTTTGTTCTTGTATTTTAGGCCTCAACTCCATATAGCATAGATTCAGATTCTTTGGGAATGGAGTGTATTATTTCGGGAAGTGCCTCTCCAACTCTGGCAATCAACACTGTGACTAACAAAGTAATTCTGTTTTTTTAAACACTTTTGAAATGTGATTGAATAATACATTTAATTTGCCTTTATAATAATAATAATAATAATAATAATAATAATAATAGAGTTCTGTATAACTGAGTTTACAGATGATATAAATTTGGCTATCCTACCCATGGCAGCTTGAAAGCTTGAATCCACAATGTTTTGAGGTATACACAAATTAGAAGAAAATATTCTTCTAAAGAAGTTGGAGGATGCTTATTGGGAAACTCTGTATTAATTTAAATTCTTGACACTGCCAGTTCCACGGATAGAATTTTGAGCCCACATTTTATTGAATCAATTTGTTTAAAAAATCATTAATTACCCCTCTAAATATGTGATTGAAAAAGAAAAGATTGTCACATTCCCAGGGAGTCAACAGAACCCAGGAAAATGAATAGTTGGACAAACTCATAGAGTTCATTGGAATGGTGGTCAACCTATTTCATAATATTCAAGTTAGGTCCATATCCAGAAGTATAGTATATCATAATATGCTGTCCTCTTCTCCTCGTCCCCTCCCCAATGCCCCCTCTCCCCTCGCTTCTCAAGTTTCATGCCAGGTCAGATACCTAGTGGGATATACATGTCTCTTCACTACAAGGTAATTTCTTAAGGTCGTGTCTCAAAATCCTAAAAAGGCTCTGGGGGGTTTATGAAGTAATTCAGTTCTGTGCATGCATTTCCTCCCTTCCTAGACCACGAGCACCTTGAAGCCATAAATTTCTCGCACTCATGCTCATATTCTTCTTCAATCTAACTTCCAAATCTTGCTTTACCCTCTCCTCCTTTCTCCCTTGCTTTCACTTGTTCTTACTTTGTCTCTGTCTCTTCTACTTTATCGTGCACACACGTAAACACATACATACACGCACACAAACACACACACATATACACACATAATACAGTGTACATAGGATCTCTTTATTTGTATAAAGATAATAAACCAATAGAAGACAGTTTATAATCTTAGTGACTGATCAGATTTATAATTTAGAAAGGAAACTGGTAGCTGAAGTGTATTGATTTTTTTCAAATAACCAGTGCATGGAATGATTCCATCACGATCACTTAGGAGAGGTAATTGTGGGTGCATATGTGTGAGTGTTTGGTGGTGCTGTTGGTAGTAATGCCAAGGTTTTATTGCAGGCCCACCAGGTCACTTGTTTTACACTTACAGATAAGGTTCAGAAATCTGTACTTTAAGAAATCATCCCTTATGGTGCCTATCTAGACTTGAGAATTTCTGGTGAAGCAGAATGGGCTAGAGCCAGAAATATCCAGAGGGATATTGTTCTTTGTGGTAGTCCAAGTAGGAGTTACTGAGGCTTAAACATAGGTAGTTGTGGCTGTTAGAAGATGATTAGGAAATAGTAATGCTAGGACTTCATGATGAAATAATATGGAGGTCAAAGGAGGTGGAATAGCTAGTATATATATAAATACCACCATCCCCTACCACCAGTAAAAAACAGGGAGGAGGCATAAGAACAGAGAAGCCAGGCTTTCAGGGATGAAGATCCCAGGAAAAAGAGAAATACGTTGAGATCAGCCCTGCAAATGTTGCCCTGGGACAGTTCTCGGTTCTCAGTGCATGGCACACAAACTGGACATAAAACAGAAGCCTAAAGCAGTCATTGGGTTAGGGAGACAAAAACTGGAGTTTGGGGCTTCTAAACAGCCAGGACTTGAGGACTAGATCCTAACGGATCTCAGAAGTGAGTTCACCTTCTTGCAATTAATATCCACTTAAGGTATTTGCTAACTCCTAACCCATTCATGTACTTGGGCCTAGACAAATCAAGTGGATTTTTCACTACTCAGAATTAAGCAGTCTCACAGAGAAGGAGGGAGCAAAAATTGTCATTCATGATCTTTAAGGAGGAGGGAGTCATAATAAAGGCTTTCAAGTTGATCCGTCAGAAGGGTTATGTTCCCTGAGGAAGAGCAAACCAAAATAAACCAGCTGCAAATGGTTATTGCGATGGTTGCTAATATTCTTCTACTTCAACAGAAAACTAAATCCTTTCTGTAAAAAGATAGCATCATACTGAGCTTTTGTAATTTTTTCATAAGATTTCACTTCAGGGGTGCCTAGGTGGCTCAGTTGGTTAAGTGTCCGACTTCGGCTCAGGTCATGATCTCCCGGTCCGTGGGTTTGAGCCCTGCATGTGGCTCTGTGCTGACAGCTCAGAGCGTGGAGCCTGCTTCAGATTCTGTCTCCCTTTCTCTCTGACCCTCCTCCACTCGCTCTCTGTCTCTGTCTCTCAAAATAAAGACATTTAAAAAAAATTAAAAAAAAAAAAAAGATTTCACTTTTAGTCAAAAATTTTAGACATTCCAGGAAACAGGATCAAATAATTAAGTGCAAGGGGGTGGGTAGGGAAAGACAACACAAACATATCTACAAGTGATCTAGATATGGGTTTTAAAATAACTGTGACTAATTCAAAATAGCTGAATTATAGAAAATTTATCCAAGAATTGGAATCTGTATGGAAGCATCAAGAGGAAACTCTAGAACTGAAAAATATAATAACTGAAATTAAGAATTTCATAGATGGGTTCAGCAGCACATTAGGCACACCAGAGGAGAGAATAGTGAACTGGAAGAAATGTCCATAGAAATTTGATTGAAACACAAAGAAAAACAATAATTCAGAAAAGCTTAAGGGATAAATGAGGTATGGGAGAAAAGGTCTAACAAAGTTCTTATTAGTGATCCAGAGGAAAGGAAAAAGGAATAAAGAAGAAACCATATTTAAAATATTTTTAAATGATAGACAACACAGTGCAGATTCAGGAACTTATGAGAACTCCAAGAAGGATTAATGAAAAGAAACCTTATTAGGCAAAGAAAATCAAGCTGCTAAAAAAACAAAGATTTAAAAAATATTAAAATCCGAGGCAAAACAGGCAACTTCAAAGGAACAAAAGTAAGCCAGACACTAACTTCTGAATAGAAATGATAAAAGCCTGGGGTGCCTGGGTGGCTCAGTTGATTGAGCATCCAACTTCGGCTCAGGTCATTATCTCACAGTTCGTGAGTTCGAGCCCCGTGTCTGTCTCTGTGTTGACAGCTCAGAGCCTGGAGCCTGCTTCAGATCCTTTTTCTCTGTTCCTCCCCCATTCAAGCTGTGTCTCTGTCTCTCTCTCAAAAATAATAAACATTAAAAAAATAAAATACATGAGAATGAAATTTGTATCTTGCTAAAAGGAAATATCTACTAATGCAGAATTCTGTCTACAGTTAAAATTTCTGTGGAAAATGAAGGTTAAATAAATAGGTTTTACGAAAATAAAATTGGAATATGTCACTAATATATCAGTAGTAAACTATTAAAGGGAGCTAACTTTTTAGATAGAAGGAAATTATCCTGTGCTGGAAAGAAGGGAGAACACTAAAAGAGTATGTCTGTTGATAAATCTTAATGTGTATTGAGTATTTAAAACAATAGCATTTCTGTTACATAACACAATGCCTTTGAGTCTAAAATACTATAGAGGTTAAAATACATGACAATACTAGGGCAAGACAGGAAGAAATATAGTTGACCTTTGTGCAACATGGAATTTAGGGCCACCCCCATATCCTCTTATGCCCCCAAAACAATTGAAAATCCGTGGATAGCTTTTGACTTGAATAATAGCCTACTGTTGACTGGAAGCCTTATTGATACCATAAGTGGTTGATAAATATGTATTTTGTATGTTATATGCATTATATTCTATATTCTTACAATAAAGCTAGAGGAAAATGTTATTAAGAAAATCTTAAGGAAGAGAAAAAATATTTTTACAGTACTGTATTGTATTTTTTAATTTTAATTTTTAAAGTTTATTTATTTTGAAAGAAAGATTACAGAACATACATTTTTTAAGTGTACATGGAATATTTACCAAAATTGATCATGTAAATACTAATGAATGCTAGACCATAAAGGAAGTCTCAACAAAATTCAGAAGACTAGCACCATACATTGTATATTTTCCAGCACAGTGGAATTAAAGTAGAAATAATAGCAAATAGATAATCAGAAAATTACCCAAAGTTTGCGGATTAAGCAGCATAGTTGTAAATAACCCAGGATTAAGAAAGAATCATAATAGAAATTAGAAAGTACTTTGAATTGTCAAAAAAAAATAGAAACAAAATATGAAAGCCTCTGGAATGCGGTTGAAGAATTAGCCTAAATGCATGTACTAGAATAGAAGAAAGATTGAATATTAATGATTTAAGCATCTAGATTAAAAAATAAATCTGAAGATGAAGGTAATAAAAAAACAAGTCAGCAAGCAAAAAGTTGATTCTTTGTAAAGATTAATACAGTTTCTAGCCCAAGTGGAATAACAATAACAAGGTTTACGTTTACTTTGCTACCTGAAACAGTTGAAAAAATAGACAAAATATGTGAAACAATGGTTTTCAAGAGATTGGGCCATAGTACAGTGATCCTGAGAAATTGTGAACAAATAAGGCCAGCCCTACAATTATTCTAGCTTACTGTCTGGAGAAAGCTTCCAAGGCACAGAGGTCTCCCTGAGTGGAGCAGTTGGATCTAGGAGATTATGAAATCTCCAAGGTGGCTAGAGTTCACAGGGCAGCATATCGGAGAAGAGAAAGCCGCACCGAGGGAGAATTCCAGTGATATACCAGGGGTCCCCTCGAGTCTTCAGCTGGGTACTTACCAGTGCATGAGTAGGGAAGACAAGAGAAAGAACCACCTGAAAAGATTAGTGTGGACAATTAGTGATATTCCTGTAGGGCCAGGCATAGAAACTTTCACATAGTGAAATGCTTCATAATTCACAGGTAAAGTACTCAGGATTTTGTTTTAATAGTGGAATAAAATTAGCCCTAGACTAAAATGCTGCTCTGGTCCTATCTACACTCCTTCAAAGCAAAATCCAAAAAGATTGAGCTGTTTTCAGATAATGCAATTTTTAAAATTTGAATTTTAATGTTTTTCAGGTATAATTCAGAGACCAATACAAAATTTCCCCTTTAAAGTTGATAATTCAGTAGTTTTTGGCATATTCACAGGTTGGGCAACTGTTAACCACCATCTAATTCCAGAACATTTTCATCACCCCAAAAAGAAAACCCTCTACCACTTAGCATTCATTCCCTATTCATCCATTTCCTGTAACTATTAATTTACTTTCTAACTTTATATGAATTTGCTTATTCTGGACATTTCGTATAGATGGAATCCTATAATAAATATGTGACCTGTGAATGTGTGATTTCTTTCACTAAACACATTCTCAAGGTTCAGACATGTTATAGCATGTATCCATACTTCATCCCTGTTGTCAAATAATTTAACTGTGTTCCAGAATAAAGCACAAGAACATTTATAGGAATACAAAACTGTCCAGCACTTAACAATGTAAAGTTCTCAATGGTCTGGCATCCAATAAAAAATTACCAGGCTGGCAAAGAAGAAATAAAAAAACAACCCATGATAAGGTGAAAATTAATCAAAACTGACCCAGAAATAACACAGATGACAGAATTAGTAAAAAAGGACATAGACAGTTACTGTAAGCCAAGATACAGAAATAACCTCAGTGTCTCTCAGTGGATGAATGGGTAATGAAGCTGTGTGTGTGTGAGTGTGTGTGTGTGTGTGTGTGTACACAAAATGGAAAATAATTTAGCCACGAAAAGCAATTTCTGCCATTTATGACAACATGGATAGACATTGAGGGCATTATACCAAATGAAACGTCAGGGAGAGAAAGACAAATACTGTTTGTCTAATGATAAATGTTATCATTTATATGTGGAATCTTAAAAGACCAAACTCCTAGAAACAAAGTAAAACAGTGGTTACTGGGGGGCTGTTAGATGGGGGAAACGGAAAAATGTTGGTCCAAAGGTACAAACTTTCAGTTATAAGATGATTGAGTCTGGAAGATCTCTTGTATAACATGGTGATTATTGTTAACAGTATTGTATTCATTGTGCATGAGAGTTGGCTAGATGAGTAAATCTTAAATATTCTCATCATAAAAAGGAAATGGCAATTATGTGAGGTGATGGAGGTGTTAGCGAATGCAAGAGTGGCATATATTTTAGAGTATAGAAGTGTATCAAATGAACACTTTGTATACCTTAAACTTATATGTTCTATCTCAATTAAAGCTGGAAAAAAACCCAGTTACTATAACTGTATTCCATGGAGGAGCTAAAGAATAGGTTGAACATATGTATAGACACATGGAAGATTTTTTTTTAATACAAATCAGACTTCTTAGAGATAAAATTATGTCTGACTTGGAAAATACAGTTGATGGAATTAACAGCAGATTAGACAGAAAGTTGATTGACCTTGAAGATACAGCAGTAAAAGTTGAGCAAAATGAAACACGTGAAAAGACTAAAAACAAAAAGTACATACATAGAATATTAACAGTGGTAACAACTTAAAACAACCTAATATATGTGTAATTGAAGTTCCTAGTGGAACTCTGGATCTACAGAAAAGAATTAAGGACCAGGGATGGTAACAACATGGGTAGATATAAAGTTTTTTTTCTTTTTAATTTAAATCTCTTTAAAAGACAGTATACTGTTTAAAGCAAAGATAGCAAAAATAGGTTTTGGGTTTATAACATGTGGAAGTAAAATTCAAGTCAACAGTAGTACTCAGGCAGGTAGAGGAGAAACGGAAGTGTTAGGAAAGTAGTATTAAACTTTGAGTAAGTGGAATCAAAGCTATCATTCGTAGGTGACATGATTGTTTATATGGAAAATTCAAAAGAATCTACAGATAAACTCAGAACTATTAACAAGGTCTTGATATCAGTGTTAGATTTTAGAAATCAATTATATTTCTCTATATGAGTCAGACAGGAAATAAAATTAAAAAGATAATAACACTTAAGTTCGCATTCAGAAACATCAAATACCTAGGATTAAATGGAAGATGAATTCTACACAGAAAACTATTAAAAAAAAAAAAAGACCCAGAGAAAACAAAGGACATATAAATAAATGATATATAATTTTCATTGAGAATATTATTATAAAGTCAGTTTTTCATAAATTGATATATAGATTTAATATCAAAAGTCCATGATGCTTTTTTGAAGGAAAGGGAAAGGAGTAGAAGATGACCAGCTGATCTTAAAATTAAAATATAAATGGGAATCCAAATGGCAAATGGCAGTTGAAGAAAATGTTGAAGAAAAAGATAAATGGTAGAGGATTTAAACTACTTCCAAATATCAACAGTAAACCTACAATAATTGTAAGAGTGATATTGGCATAAGAGTCCACAAATAGGCTTATAAGGAACAGAACTTAGTGATGTCTTTCAACAAATGGTGCTGGATCAATGGGGAAGTCAGATTTTCCATTCACAAAAATCAATTCCACATGGATCTGAGATACAAATGTAAATGATAAAACTATAAAACTCTCAGTTGGATGAAAAAGAATAAAATGAATTTTAAGAAATGTAACAAAGGAAGTAATAAAGATTTAAGAGCAGATATTAGTGTACTAGAAAACAGTGCTTTGTGTAATTCTTTAATTTTACTATAAAAAGGACAGAAAAATGATATATTGTATGATTCCATTTATACTTAATTCAAAAACAGCAAAACCAGCCAATAGTGGTAGAAGTTGGTATAGTGGGTGCCTGTGACAGAGATGGGGATGGATAATGACTGGCTGGTGAATGACTGGGAGAGCACCTGAGTAGGCCTTCTGGAATGCTGGTAATGTTTTCTATCAGAGGTTCTGTGGTCTTTGGACACCTAGGTAACTAAGTCCCTTTTAGGGATTCCATGAGGTCAAAATTATTTTTATAATAATACTAAAATGTTATTTGCCTTTTCCTTTATGTATTTTCTTTGAAGCAGCAAAAGCAGTAGTATGTCAGTGTTAGCACAGATCAAGGCAGTGACACCTAAGTATTAGTAGTCATTGTATTTTTTTGCTGCCCACACACTTCAGATTAAAATAAAGAATACTAGTTTTACTTAAAGATACCTTTGGTGAAGGAGGAAAAATAGTTGGGACGTTTGAGTACATGTCTTTTTAATATTCTTTGTGATGAAATGGGAAGTGTGCTAAAACACTTAGGCTGTTTGCTGAAGTACCTATCTGTATAGTGGCTGCTTCACAGAAGAGCAGTTTGTCTTGTGTGGTAGTTTGAGGTGGATATGGAGCCAGCTGCTTTATTCGTGGATCATAGTATTATCTTTGTTTTGTTCTTTGTTTGTTTGTTTGGTTTGTTCTTAAGAATTGGGGGAGAGGGGCAGAGGGAGAGAGAGGGAGAAAATCCCAAACAGGCTCTGCACTGAGTGTAGTGGCTTAAGCCATATGCTGGGCTTAATTCCATGACCCTGGAATCATAAACTGAGCCTAAATCAAGAGTTGGATGGAGCCACCCCTGTGTCCCTCAGTCATTGTTTTTACTTGAAAGAAGAGTTGACACTGATTATTCAGATTTGGGTATTTGGCAGATGTTTTCTTGATAATGAACAGAGTGAATTCATCACCTCAAGGAAAACCACTGGCAGTAGTATCCTTTGCCAATGATAAAATTTGAGTTTTGTTTTTTTTTTAATGTTTTATTTCTAGGAGAGAGAGAGAGAGAGACAGCGCGAGCGGGGGAGGGTCAGAGAGAGAAGGAGTCACAGACTGAAACAGGCTCCAGGCTCCGAGCTGGCAGTCAGCACAGAGCCCGACGCGGGGCTCGAACCCATGAACCGCGAGATCATGACCTAAGCGAAAGTCGGACGCTTAACCGACTAAGCCACCCAGGTGCCCCAAAATTTGAGTTTTTAAGCAAAAAGTAGAAGATTGGAAAACTTGTATCCACCACAGTGAGTCTGATAAGTAGTCTTTGAAAAGGCTTCTTTTTTTTTTTTTTCTTTTTTTTTTTTAAATGTTTTATTTATTTCTAGGAGAGAGAGAGACAGCGTGAGCAGGGGAGGGTCAGAGAGAGAGGGAGTCACAGACTGAAACAGGCTCCAGGCTCTGAGCTGGCAGTCAGCACAGAGCCCGACGCGGGGCCTCGAACCCACGAACCGCGAGATCATGACCTAAGCGAAAGTCGGACGCTTAACCGACTAAGCCACCCAGGCGCCCCATGAAAAGGCTTCTAATGAGATCATTGGTGATGTTAGCAAGTATGTTTTGATGTTGTATAATGAAACATGTTCGTTTTTAGAAGATCTGTATAACAGTGAACCAGTATTTTTCAAATGGCAGTGTATCATGTTACAAAATCATACATGGATGAATGATCCATGCACAGTACAGGGTCAAACAATAAACTTTATCAGAGTATAAAAACTTTATTGATATGTTTTCAGATCCACGTTGCAACTAATCTTTAAAAAATTGTCACTTGTCATGTTTTGGCCTAGAATCAAAAAAGACCATCCACAGTGATCTGAAAGCCTGTTAAAATATTCTTTCCTTTTCCAAATATATATATGATGATACTGGACTTACTTTCTATAGTTCCACCTAAACAACTTATTGTAGCAGAAAAGAGAATTTCGTGGTTTCGTGTTAAGCCAGGCATGGAGATTCACAATAATGTAAAACTAAAGGAACCCTTCTAATTGCATTTCTTTATTGGGAGAAAATATTTCTTATGTTAATGCTTAGTTGGGTTATAATTGTTTTCCTTAAATTAATAAAATATGTTCTTTAATAAAAAATATGCCAATTATTAATAGATATATATCAGCACAAACACAAAGCTCCTTGACTCTCCAATTTTTAAGACTGCAAAAGTGTTCTGAGATCAGAGTTTGAGAACTGTTCTTTACTTTGTTTGGGTAGTGATTACATAATCAACCCATTCTGTAATTAGTAATTTGTGCACCTTACTCTGCGTATGTGTTACATTTTAATAAAAATGTTGATCCTCCTTCCAAATAAGATTTTGTCCAAGATTTCTGACTTGAATGATAGGTAACTGAGCATAGACAGGACAGAGTGAATGGCTAAGAAAATTACCATAGGATGCTTGTAATTTGTTGGGCTAGGAGCCTGTAAGGTTGATTTATTTTTTTTTTAAATGAAATTTATATTGGAAGTATTCATCAGAAAAATATTTGCCAGGGTTGCCTTTATTTCCTCTTAGTTTTTCTTATATTCTTTTTCCTATTTAGTTCCTAGGCATATAATTGTTCCTAGTGGATATGAAAGGGGAGCAATTGGTTTTGCCTTACGTATAGTGGCATACATGCCCAGTTTTCTACATATTTGGCCTCTTGGCAAATGTTTGTAGCATTTAGCATGACTGCATTTTTAGCACAAACAGAAGGTGGTGAAAGGTCAGTTGGTTATTAAATCAGCAAATATTTATTAATTGTATACTGAGTAGAAAGCACTGTGTTGGTTGTGATTAATTATTGGGGAGTCAAGGAGCTAACAGTCTAATAGTGGATGAAAATTTGATAAAAAGTACTTATACCACAAAGCTAAATGTATTGTGCCCATGGCAATACGAGCATAGAAAGGATAGTTGGTAGTAGCATCTGAATAGAACCTTGAAGGATAATTAGGCTAGTTAGCTGTTTCAAAAAATCTTATTTTGGGGCACCTGGGTGACTCAGTCGGTTAAGCATCCGACTTCGGCTCAGGTAATGATCTCACGGTTCATGAATTCGAGCCCCGCGTCGGGCTCTGTGCTGACAGCCAGCTCAGAGCCTGGAGCTTGTTTCAGATTCTGTATCTCCCTCTCTCTGACCGTCCGCTCCTCATGCTGTCTCCTTCCCTCCCTCCCTCCCTCCTGCGTGCTCGCTTGCTCTCTCTCTCAGAAATAAATAAAACATTAAAAAAATTTTTAATCTCATTTTTATTTGTTTCTAATTAGGAATTATCATGCTTATTATAAACAAATGAGCATTGTAAAAATATCATTGATAAGTCTTCAGGAATACCCAGCCCCCTGCTAGTTAGCTATTGCTAACAGTTTGATTTATAGACCTTTACATCTAATGTATATGTTAGCATCTTGTTAATTTAAAAAATTAGATCACATACCTATGATTTTGCAAATGTGTTAGGCTGTTGAGTTTCCAATTTTCAATAATATAACCACCATGATGCCTATGATTTTTAAAAATCCTTTTTTGTTGGGTGCCTGGGTGGCTCAGTTGGTTAAGCGTCTGACTTCGGCTCAGGTCATGATCTCACGGTTAGTAGGTTTAAGCCCTGCGTGGGGTTCTGTGCTGACAGCTCCAAGCCTGGAGCCTGCTTCAGATTCTGTCTCTCTCTCTCTCTCTCTCTCTCTCTCTCTCTCTCTCTCTCTGCCCCTCCCCCACTCGTGCTCGGTCTCTCTCTGTCTCAAAAATAAATAAAACAAAAATTTTTTTTTACTTCATTTTTTCTGTTTTTTTGATACTTAAATTTTTTTTTTTTTTTTAATAGAGAGCATGTGAGCGTGCATAAGTGGGGAAGGGGCAGATAAGGAGAAAGAGAATTCCAAGCAGTCTCTGTGCTAACAGCATGGGGCTTAATCTCAGAAAATGTGGCGTCATGACCTGAGCTGAGATCAGGAGTTAGACGCTCAATCCACTCAGCCACCCCGGTGTCCTGATGCCTAAGATTTTGACAGAAGAGAATAACAGTTTTGTTTAAGGCTTGAGTAAAAATAAATTTATGCAGTGTAGAAATACTGAACAGTAAAAATCTAAAATCCCCTTATTAAATGTTGATGAAGTAATTATACCTGAAAATATATTGAATTTATGTACTTCTGGATAGGATATATTTTTCAGTTTGAGCGTAAATTATTTATTTCACGGTGAACATGGAGTTAGCAATGAAGGACATGGAATTGGGGTAGGTAAGAAGCAAAGGAAAGACTGCTAACATTTTATTCTCCTGCCATATACCAGCCTAATTGTATTTTTGTAGAGTTGCTTAAAAAATACTCTTTTCAGCGGGAACTACTTATGCAAACATTATTTTCTTTCCTAGGTAACATTGTACAACACTGATCAGGATGGTAGTGATAGCCCACGCAGTAGCCTTAACAACAGTCTCTCAGACCAGAGTTTGGCATCTGTTAATTTGAACAGTGTTGGAAGTGTGCACAGTTACACACCGGTAAGTCTTGGTGAAGTTAATATCATAGTTAAGTACTCCTTTAGTCATTAAAACTAAACCAAATGGCATTGAAGTGCAAATAAAAAGTGCAAGTGTGTATTTTTCACTAATCAATTCATTAGCTTAGATGAGTAGAGCAAATTCCTACCTTGATAGTGTTTTAATTGGGTACTTACATTTTACCAGGTTAGGTACAAATATATGGTTGTACGATGTTTTATTATTTTGGTCTACTTTATCTGTTCCTTGTCCAAGTGAACAGTAATTGGAATAGGAAAAAAAATTGTACTTCCTTCTAGCAAAGCTATACTTGATACTTTATAGTCCTTGGTAAAAGAGCTTAGAGGATGTATATATCACCTTGTTTTCTAGGTGTAGATCCAAGAAGGGGATTCTACAAATCACAAAGGTTAGGATGACTTGGTACCCAGTTGTTAAGGAGCCTGATAGTTTTAATTTTGGTTTGGAAAACAAAGCTATGCTATTAAGGGACATGTGTGTGCTGATTTTGTTACCTATTATAAGAACATGACCCTTGTGTGATTTGATACCTCTTTTCAAATCATCTGGCAACTGTCCTCCCTAGAAGATGACAGAACAGGGCCCAAGAGCCGTATACTACTCTGTTCATCGGTTTAAATTTGATCTTACTAAATCATCTCTGTTCCAGATTGAGTAAATAGGCAAAACTTTATACAGGATAAAGATATACAGGGTTAGGGGGAACCTGAAATAAGAAGAAAACTCCTGGGAAACCAAACTGAGAGAGCAGAATTAAAATTCTCATTGAATGTAGGAAAACAAAAGATAGTTCTGCAAAACTGTTATTAGTGCTCTGGGGAAAATAACATTCAGAATGCAGAACAGATAATGGAGTAACAGTTACGTAAAAGAAGGTACTAGATCTGGAGAATTGAGAATTATAGGTGTCCCTGAAGAAACAGCTAGAATAGTTGGTATAGAAGCAGTTTCCAGAAGAAATCGAGATTATAAAAAGGTTACTGAGCTAGGGTAGGAAAAGTTAATGGGAAAAAACCTATACCTATACACATCATGACACATTTTAAAATTTCAAAAGTAATCATCAATATAAATACTGTGGTAGAAGAAATAAGATATATTCAAAGAAACGCAAATCATACTTCTCTGTAATGCTAAGTATCAGAGGAAAATGGAATACTTCACAGAGTTTTGAGGGAATAGGTTTAGATTATGTATAGCTAAATTTGCATTCCTACATAAAGTCAGGAGAAAGACATGCTTTGATACACAGAGCTTAAAAAGCATCTTACCTTTGTTTTCATGTGCTCTTCCTAAAAAACATTACTTTGCTGATCAAGAGATGAGCAAAATTAAAGCCTTCAGCAATGATGAAATCATGATATAAAAGGATTAGTTGGAGCCTTGAAGCAAACTAAGCAAGGATTTAATGATTTTAAGTTGCTTTTAAAATAATGTGAATATAGAAAATCTTGACACCAAGTAGAATCAAAGAACACAGTATAGTATCACAAAATAAAATAAGAGGAAAAAATTAAATTTGTAAAACTAGGTGACAGAAGAAAAAATAAACATGTCTAGTATGTACACATAGGAGGGTTAAACTTTGCTATGAAAAGCCAGACATTATAGACTGCTCTTATTTTTTTTTAATGTTCATTTATTTATTTTGAAAGAGAGAAATAGAGAGCGAGCAGGGGTGGGCAGAGAGAGGGAGGCAGAGAAACCCAAGCAGGCTCTGCACTGTTCGCACAGATCCTGATGCAGAGCTTGAACTCATAACCTGTGAGATCATGACTGGAGCCAAAATCAGGAGTCGGATGCTTAACTGGCTGAGCTACCTGGGTGCCCCTAGACTGCTCTTTTTCATTTAACAAGACATCAAGTGGTCCTCAAACACTCCTTAAGCAGCAGTATAGCACCAGCTGCTGGTTGGCCTTGTCACATGTCTATATGTCTATAGGATGATACGGGGGGGGCAGGTGACAGACTTCACAAGTGGTGGGTCACTGTACTGCAGGAACAAATTCCATACTGAAGCTAAGCAGTTGTATAACTTGCAGCTGTACCCTAAGAGGGTAAACTAGAAAGTCCTCTGCCTCACGGGAAATAGGGAGGCAGATGAGAAACTGTCCCTTGGCAACTTGCTGCAAGGTAGAGAGGGGAATGAGAAACTGCCCCATGGCTGCCTCCCACAAAATAGCAAGGCAGATGAGAAATGGATGAGAACTTGTTCCTCATAAGACCACTCGGTATTCCATGTGCCAGGATAATCACCATGGCTTCGGTCATCCTGCCAGAGTGCCCGTGCCAGTGGTGGAGCCATTCCCCCACACAAAACTCTTATTTTTCTGTTATTGCCAGCCCCTTGTAAGCATCATTTTGAACGGCTGTATAAATTTAGTGTTCATATCTTAATTTTTCAAAACACTAAACAAATGGCAGTTCACTACCCCTTGATAAAATCTTTAAGAGAGATAGCTGATCATTTTTTGTTTGATTTCTAGTTGTACTGCCTTCAACAATAATTCTTAGATTTTAGGTATTTATGGTGGTTTTTTTCTTTGCATAGCTCAGAGCCATGCTATATTCTCTTTTTTTCTCAGAATCTTCTTTACCTGTTACCTTTCGTTTCTTATTTCCCCTTAGTTCCATTCACATTTTTTTCTCTAGAAATGGAGAGTAAGGTGTATAGAAGCTCCTTGCTGCTTTGGGCAGGCCATACAACCTGACTCACAGTATTTGAGTTTAAATTCTTAAAGATTAATTGAGTAAATGAATGGGAAATGTTAGTAATACCATAGTAGAGTGGAGTTTGAGATGAAATTGCTTCAGAAGAATCAAGATGAAGATTCTACAAAAACTGGAAGGGTTCCAGGCCTAGCTCATCATTTATTAGTATGATCTGAACTCTTTTTAACTTCTCTGAACTCTTTTACTCTTTTGTGAAATGTGGGGATTAGACTAGATTTCTATGGTTCTTTAAAATCCAAGTTAACAATTTTGCAGTCTTGTCCCTTATCTGTACCCATCTTAACAGAGAATGGGAAACCAAGGACAGGGACAATATTCAAATATTTTCAGTCCTGTATTTTATGTAACAAACCAATGTTGTTATATAGAGCTGCTAAATTAGTGGTATTTTCTTTTAATGTTAGGTGACAAACCACCCAGAACCAGTCTCTCAGTCATTAACTCCTCAACAGCAGCCACAGTACAACCTTCCCGAACGAGACAAACAACTGCTCTTCTCAGAGTATAATTTTGAAGATCTCAGTGCCTCATTTCGGAGCCTTTATAAGTCAGTTTTTGAGCAGTCACTTAGTCAACAAGGTGAGTTTGTTTTCTTGGGGGCGGGAGTTGTTTTATCGAAGTGTAATTGACATACATATCTTATTAGTTTCAGGTATTTCTAAAATACCTTTTTTATACAGTAAATTTTTACTGAAAAATCTTTTTTAGGGTTATTTTCACATAGCTGTTACATTTCTTTAATCATTGAACAATATCATCTTGATCAAAATTGAATATTCTTTGCGCCTTTACTGTGCCTTGTATATATTTATAAAATAGCACAAGAATGCAGATCAGTTTCATCTTGCGTGCGTACTTCACTTCCTAGTGGTGTCCTGGAGGAGAACTGTATTAAGAGTTCTGACACTGCATCTGTGCCCTGTGGGGGAGGCTGCCACAGGGTTAATTAGTGTCTGGCATGGGAGAGTGGTAAATGTTGCATTACAAGAATAGATGTGCCTTGCCTTTCTGTACCTTTATTAGCAAAGAGGTAGCTGTTCGAATATGGTGGCACCAAATTTTCAATTTCATGCATGGCACTTAGAAGTGAACACTATTCAGTCACCATTTTACACAGCATACTTAAATCATATTTTAGTACTGAAAGTGATTTTGGTTGCATCTCAGTCAAATGCTAGATTGTTGCTGGTATGTGTTACTGTCCTTTAGCTGCTGGTTTAATTTTAGTCAGAGTCATGTGATAGGATTAAGATGTTGCATTGTCCTCCCCCATAAACTACTAGTCAGAAATTGTTGGGAAGTCTACTATTAAAGTACTTCCTAATTGCTTCATTTGGCAGATTATTTCTACCCCGACTCAGAGAGCTTACCTGTTCACAGCAGTGAATAATACAGACAAAAATCCCTGTTTATAGTTTACATTTTAATAATTATTATTGTCAGATACTGTGGAAAGTTAATGTTATATACATCAATGAATATCAGTAACTTGTACAGGAAGTTGGTTTTTCTGGTTAAGGTAAGATTCATGTATTTTTCTCAAATTTGATTTTAAATTTTCTTTCTAGAAAAGTACAAAAAGGGCTAATAATACAAGACCTTGCTAAGCAGATCTAGCTGTGGTGATCATATTCAAAAGTACTGACTTTGTCCTGCTTCGGGCTCTGTGCTGACAGCTTGGAGCTTAGAGCCTGCTTCAGATTCAGTGTCTCCCTCTGTCTCTCTTCCTCCCCCACTCACACTCTGTCTCTCTCAAAAATAAACATTAAAAACCAACAACAACAACAAGAAAAATACTGGCTTTGAAATAGCAATGGCAACAATTTCTGAAGCCCCTAATGATATTTCATCACACTATTTACATTTTATTTTAAAGACAGTTTGAGATTGAAGATGGTATAGATAGATCATATCTGAGTTCCCTTTTAAAATGGTAGGATGTTATTGGAAATAGATAATGAAATAACTGCTTTCTTTCATGTTACAGTAATAACCTTGTAGATTCCCTATAAATGACAGTTTTCCAGGGCCAAGGCAAGAATTTAACTCTTCCATCTATAAAATCTTAATTTGTTAGGCTTCAAGGTTATCTTACAATGTACTCTAATGCAATTTTACTATTTTTAAAAAGTTTTTTTAGTTTTTGAGAGAGAGAAAGAGAGCAAGGGTGGGCAGAGAGGGAGAGAGAGAATCCTACGCAGGCTCCACACTGTTAGCACAGCACCCAATACGTGGCTTGAACCCATGAACCGTGAGATCATGACCTGAGCTGAATCAAGAGTCAGATACTTAACTGACTGAGTCACCCAGCTGCCCCTAATGCAATTTTACTATTAATGGGAACTATGAGAATAATACCATTTTTGTTTAAGAGGTTTGATTCTTTTATTGACTGACACTATGCTTCAAGATTTTTTCATTTAATTTTTTGTGTGTTTGGTTCAGTAAAATGTTCTATGTGCCATCCTTTGGGATATGAAAGTAGCCTGGTTATGTAGAACGAAATATTGTGATAAGATTTCTTAAAATGAATGTCTACCTGCAAACCAAAAGTACATTATTCTTTTTTTTTTTTTTTTAATTATTTTATTTATTTTTATTTTTTTTTTTTTTACAAATAGTTTATTGTCAAATTAGTTTCCACATAACACCCAGTGCTCATCCCCACAAGTGCCCTCCTCCATGCCCCCCCTCCTCCCCCCACATCCACCAGTCCTCAGTTTTTGTCAGCATTCAAGAGTCTCTCATGGTTTGCCTCTCCCCTTTTCCCCCACCATTTCTGCCCTTCTTCTCCCCCTTGGTCCTCTGTTAAGCTTCCTCCTAATCCTCCTATACGTGCACACATATGATATTTGTCTTCTCTGCCTGACTTATTTCGCTCAGCATAACACCCTCAAGGTCCATCCATGTTGCTACACATGGCCAGATTTCATTGTTTCTCATTGCCATGTAGTATTCCATGGTATAGATAAACCACATCTTCTTGATCCATTCATCTGTTGATGGACACTTAGGCTCTTTCCAGGTTTTAGCTATTGTGGAGAGTGCTGCCATGAACATTGGGGTACATGTGCTCCTATGCATCAACATTTCTGTATCCCTTGGGTAAATTCCTAGCAGTGCTATTGCTGGGTCATAGGGGAGTTCTATTGTTAGTTTCCTTAGGAACCTCCACACTGTTTTCCAGAGGGGCTAAAAGTACATTATTCTTAACATTCGGCGCTTCTGGCCTAATAATTATCATCGTAGCAGCTAACATTTACTGAGCTATTTGCACCATGGCATTTAAATCCTCATAACAGTTTTGTGAAATAACTATATCATACTCATCTATAATTGAGGTAATTGTGGCTTGCAGAGGTTAATAATTTTTTGAAGTTACCAGGCATTCAGATGGCAGTACAGAAACTTGAATCCTTACTTTCCAGTGCTATAAATTATGCAGTCTTAATCCCTAAAGTGTACGTGTCTCAAGAATACTCCATAAGCCAAATGAAGAAGCAGTAGAGGTGGCTGTTTTGTTTCTCTTAGTTTTAAGAATTCTGTCCACCTTTGACTTCAAATTTTTTGGAGTAGTCAGAGAATTCAGAAATAACTGGGCCTTATTTCTCCTCTCTACCTCTGTCAAAGCCTTTGTTCTTCAGGCCTGTAGAGAACCGTCCTGAATGTGACCTAACACTTTCCCCACTTTTCCCCTAACATTTACTGAATCTTTCAAGACTTTAGCTCAGACACTACCTTTTTAAGGACAGCTTTTCCATATCTCCAGCCCCTTTTTAACTGAATAGGCAAGAGGCAGAATTCCTCTGTGCCCTCTGTATACTTCTGCCTTAGTGCTTACATTATTGGACATAATCTCCTTGAATGTCTGTCCCTTCTCCTAGACCATGGGCTACTCAAGGGCAGAGCCTGGGGTTTCTTAACTCTTCTCAGTGATTCCAGAGTCTGGTGTACAGTGGATGTTCCATCAACGTTTTTTAAACCCAACTAGCATTGCTTCCTGAGGATGTGTACCTCTGCTCTGTAAATAATTTTGTAAATGTCTGCCATGAAATGTAACTGAAGTCTGACCCTGAATGCTCTTGCTTCTCTGTGTCTAGGTTTGATGACCATCCCTTCTGAATCTTCCCAGCAGTCCCACAGCTCGTGTCCATATCAGCACTCTCCTAGCAGCACAGTGAGCTCTCACCCACACAGCAACCAGAGCAACCTGTCCAACAATCATGGCGGTGGCCTCAGCACCACGGGCAGTAATTCGGTCGCACAGGTCTCACTGCCCCACTCCCAGATGCATACACAGCCGTCTCCACACCCGTCCCACCGACCTCATGGTTTACCCCAGCATCCACAGCGTCCCCAGCACCCAGCATCGCACCCTCAGCAACACAGCCAGCTCCAGCCCCCTCACCCCCAGCACCCTTCTCCACATCAACACGTGCAGCACCATCCGAACCATCAACATCAGCCGTTAGCACATCAGGCGCCACCACCCCCACAACAGGTATCCTGTAATTCTGGTAAGTTGGTGTCTCCTGATTTGTGTTTGGCTAACTGTGAATTAGGATATGTTCTTTGTTATCTGGGGCTTATATACAGTTACTACCAAAACTCTTCTCCTCTCTTCTCCTTTTGTGTTTCCTTGCTGCAATCCTATAGTTGTAACTCCTTCAGTCCATACATTGGATCAGATTTTCGTGATTAAAACTTACTGTGACAACATAGGCAGGCTCAGCAACCTTGTAGGTTTTGGTTTTAACTCTTGTTTTGCTCTTCTGGAAAATAAGTGTTTTTGTGAGCATTTGAGAGAAGAATGGGACACACAGCACAGTCTGTCTGCAATCTGTTGTGATTCAATGTGATATAGAAGGAAGAGTATGGATTTGTGTCAGAAAAACCTGTATTTGAATCCTCATTATGGATCTTCTGATTTTTGTGCATTGCTTCTTTTAGTCTTCTTATTTTCTCATCTATAAATATGGAGCTAAAGTACCCTGATAACGTAGTGTTGATATGAGGATTGCATTGAGAATACAAATAAGAAATGCCTCGTCTGGTTCCTAGCCTTTAAGGGCTCAGAGAATGTTCCCACTCTTCCTTTCTTCACTTATTCCTGCCAAGTATCTTATTTTAAAAAGATAGATGGCAAAGGAAGAAAACATTCTTCACATCCTCATTTAAAAAAAAAATCTCTTCCTCTTAAGATCCGTCGTGATCATTTCTGGTGAGATGCTTAATTGACACCGCTCACAGACGAGGCATCTGCACTGCAGCACTCCCAAGGGTGCACAGACATAGACTGCAAGGTGAATGGGGCCCTCTGGAGTTTTGCAGAGTACAGATCCTTCCCTCAGCTTGCCTGGCTGTCCACTTACCGACCCAATCACTGATGAGATTTTTATCCTGGAGGGACCGTTTCTAAATGCTAGAAGGTGCTAGTCCTTAACTGTTAGAAATTGATCATTATTTCAGGCAATTAAAAATCTGTTGAGGGGGAAATGACCTTTAGATAATGTATACTGTCTCTTATATTCTGACTTTGCTATAAAGCTTAAGTTTTTATGAAATGGTTTCCTTTTTTACAAAGTCAAAAAAATATAATTTGGGGGAAGAATTAAATAAGATACAAAAATGCATATCAGAGTAGTTGAAATTTAGTAAGTTCCTTTTCACGGTTTGGTTTGTTTTCCCAGTTAATAACTAAGTAGGTTCTAGAATAAAGTTGAAAATTGGGTATAGTTCTTTCCTTGATGGAAAATCTCCTAAAACATCTTGAAATTATTTTTAGGTTTATGCCTAGAAAAAAAGGTATAAATATAGCCCTCTTTAGTAACTCTTAGTTTTAGTCACTATTGCCCACCTTAAAAAAAATTTTTTTTATTGAACTTGTAGTTCGTGCACCATGTTACATTAGTTTTAGTTGTACTACACAGTGATTCAACAACTCTATATGTTCTGCTGTGTCCACAAGTAAGCTACCATCTGTCCACCATACAGTGCTATTATAGTACCATTGACTGTATTTCTTGTGCTGTACCTTTCATCCCTGTGACATACTCATGCCATAACTAGAAGTCTGTTGTACTTCCTACTTCTCTTCACCCATTTTGCACCCCAACCTGTTTGTTTTGTGTATTCAGATTCCACATATAAGTGAGGTCTTATGATACATGGCTTTCTCTGACTTATTTCACTTGTACTTGCCTACCTTTTAATGTCAGTACACTCTTCAGAAAGTTAAGCTTGTTCTTAATATGATTTTTTTAAAGACTTAAAAAAAAATTATTTTAGAGAGCATGCTGGGGGTGGGGGGAAGGGCAGATGGTGGGAGGAGGGGAGAGAATGAGAATCTTAAGCAGGCTTCACACTCAGCATGGAGCCTGATAGGGGTCTTGCTTGATCCCATGACCCTGGGATTGTAACCTGAGGTGAAATCAAGATTCGGATGCTTAACTGACTGAGTCACCCAGGCACCTCATTTTTAATATGATTTTAAGGACTGACTAATGATTGTAGAGATTTGATATCATTAGAAGCCTGATGCTCTGGTCATACCTTTCTTTAATGATTGCTGGAGAGAAAAAAGTACGATTACAGCTGAAAACACTCTATCATGTAGTCTTAGTGGCCTGTTGTTAATACCATTGGTTGCTTGCCACAAAAGGAGAATAGCTGTTCAGCTGGGGGTGTTAGGAATTATTGTTTTGGCTATGATAATAATCCCTCTGAATTAAAAATTTGTTGTTTATAAGATGAGACTAAGCAGGTTTTCTTAAATAGGGAAGGAATGGAAGAAACTAACACTTGTTTGAGTTCCCATTATGTGATAGGCAGTTTAGATACATTATCTCATATTATCTTCCCAATTCAAGTATGAATTACCACATTTAATAGACTGGAAAAGTGTAACTCAACAATTAAGTAGTTTGCTTGAGATCAGAGCTAATAAGTGGTAGAATTGGAATTTATATCATGGCTTGTCAGGACTTCAAAGATTGTAACACCAGTAATTCCAAAAGAACTAAAATCGGTAAACATTTACTGAGTGGGTAGGGTTTGCCTAGCCACTCTCTCTCGCAGAGATTGCTTTGTGTTGCCAAGTCAGCATTTATTATAGGTCATGGACTTGACAGTCTGATGGACTTGAATGTTTGTGGCTCACTTGGGGCATTATTTTTCCCCAGCAAATTTCTTGCTAAGTTGTGAGTTGCCTAAAGGCAGAGTCATGTTGTCTCTGGTTCATTGTGTATTTGAAAACAACAACAACAACAACAACAACATAATTGTCAGATTTTTGTAAATCAAGTAACCAGTAGTTGATAGTTATCTGTGATATAGCAAAAAAAAAAAAAAATCCTTTTTACTAGTTCTTAACCTTTATCTATCCTTGGGTGGTTCTGATAATAATTTATGCAGCAGTCACTGGAGGATTTTCTTCTACTCAGCGCTGTCTCATTGAGGGTAGTTCTTGCCCCATGCCCCTGAGTGGTAACCACTTAGCTGACATACAGACTGTGGGGTCTTAACCCTCCTCTTGGTGTCACATCAGAGCACACTGTTCCTGACTAGAAATGACCTGGTTTGGATTCATCAGCATTTCTTAGAGAGGTCTCAGCCCTTTGTTTTGCTGCTTTGCCAGGAGGATTGTGTTAAGGTGTTTCTCTCTCCTAAAGTTGCACTGTAAGAAATGTGTCCATTTTGCTGTATAGTCTCATTTACCTCCCTTAAGTCAATTAAGTCAGTGCTTTAAATTATACTGTGTGTTGCTTCTAAATGGGAACCTACCTCTGAGTTATAAAGAACATACCTCTTAATGTCATAACAAGACAGGAAAGTGAACTTCATATAGTGGAGAGGGCGGATGTATTATTGATTTACACGACTTGAAGTGCCTGGTCATTCATTTGTACTGTACAAATGTAAAGAGCACTAATCAGGTTTGACATTATAAGGTGATAGGGCAATTTGTAAGCTGTCAGACTAGAGCTTAGAAGCACCGGGTTCAAGTTTTGGATTCTTCATAGTGACCTTGCTAAGTTATGCCACATCTCTGGGTTCATTTTCTTTTTATTTATGAAACAAAGAGAAATAAGACCCCTCTCCCTGTTTCACAGAGCTGATTGCCCCAGCAATACATGATATTAATGTGTGCGAATCCATTTGTAAACCTGGATAGGAATCTGTCAGTGTCAGGAATAAGCCCAGCTCATTGTACTCCTCTTACCATAAACTTCACACTTTCACTATCCAAGATTTACGGTATTGTCAATATTATTTTTATAGGTGTTTCGAATGATTGGTATGCAACACTTGATATGCTCAAAGAAAGTTGTCGAATTGCCAGCAGTGTTAATTGGTCGGATGTAGACCTTTCACAGTTCCAAGGTGAGTATTGGTTCTTTTTGACATATAACCAAATACACGTGATCCTGTTTTCTCCCATAGGTATAATTTTCTCCGTGGTAGAAATAAATATCTCCTAATATAGGGTTTCTTTTGCAGTTGGTAGTATGCTTAAAAATTCTGCAAAATTCATAATTAAGTCTTTTAGTCAGTTGGTATAGCAGAGGGTCAGACAAGAGTTCTGAACGAATTTTGGCTACATTTAGAAGTAATTAGGCTTTGAATAATTTTTAAATGTAATATTTCATTGCATGGGAAAATCACTACCGGTGTAAATTTTGAGGGCTGAAAAAAAATGTGTCTTATTATTTTCCTTGCAATGTTTGCAGAACAGACTATGCTAACTGTACTTCTAATGCTTTTCTCATAGGTTTGATGGAGAGTATGAGACAGGCGGATCTCAAGAACTGGTCTTTGGATCAGGTTCAGTTTGCTGATCTCTGTTCTTCTCTTAATCAGTTCTTTACACAAACTGGCCTTATCCACTCACAGAGTAACGTTCAGCAAAATGTCTGCCATGGTGCCATGCATCCAACAAAACCTTCCCAACACATTGGAACAGGTATGGATTTAATATCTTTTTGGTTTTCTCTCTCATTTGTGTGAAATCCAGTAAGTGAGGCAACTTGGTATGTTGTTAATGGTGACAATGATCTGTTTGCTTCTCTTTATCTTTAAGAAATGACATGAACTCAAATAATATGTGTATTTAAGGTATATTTTAGAAAAATTGAGATAAAGAGACTATATTTTTGTCATTTATATGATCCTTTTATTGTTTACAATTGACTTTCCTTTGTGCTCTTTTAACCTTTCAAGTTCTCAAACAAGAAATAAATGTTTTAAAGATATGTTTTTAGAATGTTAAGATTTAAAGTTTAAAGTTTACTTGAAGAGCACATAATGGTAAATAGTCTCATTGGTGTTTTACTCTTGACTCAAAATATGTGCTTTGTATTTTTCATCTCACTTTCTTCCTTTTCTTTTACCTTTGTAGCCATCTCTGATTGCAGTGCCTTCTCTTTTCTCAGTATTCCATTCTGTAGGTGTTTAGTATACAAGTTCTTTCTTCATTTTAATTTCTTTCCACCTTTTATCTCCAAGTTTAATTCTTTTTCTGTTTGTTATTTTGGTTTTATATTTGATGCATTTTTTAAAAGTTCTTTCTTTTTATTTTTTTAAGTTTATTTTTTATTTTGAGAGACAGAGACAGTGCAAGTTGGGAAGGGGCAGAGAGCGAGCGAGAGAGAAAGAGAGAGAATCCCAAACAGACTCTTCACTGTC
The DNA here is from genome assembly GCA_017311185.1 of Proteles cristata cristata. Taxonomy (NCBI): domain Eukaryota; kingdom Metazoa; phylum Chordata; class Mammalia; order Carnivora; family Hyaenidae; genus Proteles; species Proteles cristata. The sequence goes on from JAESUZ010005111.1 coordinate 303,662, forward strand.
TGCCCAGAGCCCAGTGTAGGACTTGAACCTACCAAACTGTGAGACCATGCCGTGAGCTGAAACCAAGAGTTGGATGCTTAACCAGCTTAGCCACCCAGGTGCCTCCAGAAGTCCTCTCTTCTATCCTGAGGGGCTTCCTTCAGATATTATCCTAGCATATTTCACATATTTGGTCTTCACATATTGTTAAGATCCCCAGCCAAGCTGTATCTTTCTTTTTCTGAAATCTTTATTTATGTGTCTTTTGGTAGAAATCTTCCATCATCTGTGCTGCTTCCATTTGAATAGTTTACCTAACGTGAAACCCTCCGTGGCCATTTGATTCTGATGACTTACTCATTTCATAAATTATATCCAAGAACCTCATTCAGTGCTTGACATATACCTGAACTTGTTGAGTGTCTCTACGTGCCTGATGACTGAACTTTATTTTTTGATAACTCTTTAGCTCCTTGCTGTCTCTCTGTCTCTTACTCTGTCAGATGTATCTTCCTGATGTATACTCTATGAAAAGCATTTTTTTATTGTAAAATATAATGTAAAATTCATCATCCCAGTCATCCTTAAATATAGTTCAGTGGCATTAAATATATTCATAATGTGCAACTGTCAGCACTATCCATCCCCATAACTCTTATCATCTTGTAAAGTGGATATTCTGTACTCATTAAACAATACCCCCCCCCCCCGCAACATTCTTACCACCCCCCAACCCCCTGTCAAGGCCCTGGCAACCACTGTTCTACTTTCTGTTTCTGATTTTTGACTACTCTAAGTAACCCATGTAAGTGAAATCATACAGTATTTGTCTTTTTGTGACTAGCTTATTTCACTTAGCATCTCTTCATCCATATTGCGGCACTTGTTAGAATTTCCTTCCTTTTTACGGCTGTTTACTGCTGCATTGTATATATACATCACATTTGCTTACCCACCCATCTGTTGATGGACACTTGGGATGCTTTCATGTTTTAGCTGTTGTGAATAATGTTGCTGTGAACACGAGTGTACCGATATTTTTTCAACGCCCTGCCTTCAGTTCTTTTGGATATATACCCAGGTCTGGAATTGCTGGATCTTTTGGTAATTCTGTTTCATTTTTTGAGGAACTACCATGCTGTTTCTCACAGTGGCTGTACCATTTTACAACCCCACTAACAGTACACAAGGGTTCCAGTTTTTCTGCATCCTTTCCAACATTTGTTATTTTCTGGGGTTTTTTTCCCCTCTTTTTATTTTATTTATTTATTTATTTGTTTATTTATTTTTCTAATATTTTTATTTATTTCTAGGAGAGAGAGAGAGACAGCGTGAGCAGGGGAGGGTCAGAGAGAGAGGGAGACACAGACTCTGAAACAGGCTCCAGGCTCTGAGCCGGCAATCAGCACAGAGCCCGACGCGGGGCTCGAACCCACGAACTGTGAGATCATGACCTAAGCGAAAGTCGGACGCTTAACCAACTAAGCCACCCAGATGCCCCTTTTTCCCTCTTTTTAAAAAAATAGCTATTTTACTGGGTGTGAGGTTGTATCATTGTAATTTTGATTTTCATTAGTTGATAATTAGTGATACTGAGCAGCTTTTCATCTGCTCGTTGGCCTTTATTGTATCTTCTTTGGAGAACTGTCTATTCAAGTCCTTCATCCATTTTTTAATTGGGTGGGTTTTTTTGCTGCCAGATTTTTAGTGGTTTTTGTTTTTAATCTTTATATTTCTGGATATTAACCCTTTATCGGGTGCACGATTTGCGAATCTTTTATTCTTCTGTTTTGTTCTTTTTATTGTGTTGATAGTACTTTTTGATGCACAGTTTTTAAATTTTTCATAGAGTCCAACTCATCTGTTTTTTCTTTTGTTGTTTATGACTTTGGTATCAGATCCAAGAAGTCCTTATTGCCACATCCAACATTATGTATCTCTTGCCCTATGTTTTTGTCCAAGAATTTTATAGTTTAGGTCTTGCATTTAAGTTTTTGACTCATTTTGAGTTAATTTTTGTGTATGGTGTTAGATAAGGATCCAGTTTCATCCTTTTGCTTATGTATATCCACTCTTTTCCTAGCTGAAAAGACTGTCTTTCCCCCATAGAATGGTCTTACACTTTAGTCAAAAATCATTTGACCAGGGGTGTCTGGGTAGCTCACTCAGTTGGGCGTCTGACTCTTGGTTTCAGCTCAGGTCATGATTTCACGGTTCATGGTTCAAGCCCACACTGGGCTCCACACTGACAACACAGGGCCCACATGGGATTCTTTCTCCCTCTCTCTCCGCTCCTCCCCCACCCCCTCTCAAAATAAATAAACAAACTTAAAAAAAATCATTTGACTATATATGCAAGAGTTCGTTCCTGGGTTCTGTGTTCTCTTCCAGTGTTCTTAGTATATTTGTCTTTATACCAGTACTACATTATTTCAGCTACTATATTTTTGTAGTAAGTTTTGAAATCAGGAAGTGTGAGTCTGCCAGCTTTGTTGTTCAAGATAGTTTTTTTAAGGGTCTCTTGAGATTCCCTATACATTTTAGGATGAGATTTTCTGTTTTTGCCCTCCCCCCAAAAAAAACCCACTGGAATTTTTGATAGGGATTACATTGACTCTGTAGATCACTTTGGATAGGATTGACATTTCAGCAGTATTGTCTTCCAGTCTGTGCATATGAGATATGTTTCTATTTAATTTATGTCATCTTGAGTTTTCCTTCAGCAGTGTTTCTGTAGTTTTTATTGTACAAGTCTTAAACTTCTGTAATTAAGTTGATTCCTAAGTATTTTTTATGCCATTGTAAATGGACTTATTCCCGTAATTTCGTTTTCAGGTTGCTCATTGTGTAGAAATGGAACTGATTTTTGCATGTTGGCTTTGTATTCTCTACTTTGCTGAATTTACTTATTCTGACAGTTTGCTTACTTTGGGGGTGGAAACTTTGGAGGTTTTTACATATAATATCTTATCTGTGAGCAGAGGTAAATATACTCTTTCCTTCCTGATTTTGATGCCTTTTATTTCTCTTTCTTGCCTAATTGTTTTGGCTAGAACTCCCAATAGAATGATGAATAGAAGTGGTAAAAGTAGACATCTTTGCTGATTCATGATCTTAGAAGAAAAGTTTTCAAGTCTTTCATCATTGAGCATGATGTTTGCTGTGGGATTTCCACATATGGCATTTATTATGTTAAAGTAGTTTCCTTCTGTTCCTGCTCTGTGTTTTTATTATGAACTTGTGTCATTTACTTTTTCTGCATCAACTGAGATGAGCATGTAGGTTTATTCCCCACCTCCTTCATTCTGTTAGTGTGCGTTGATCAGTTTTCATATGTTGGACTATCCTTTTATATTCCATTTGTAAATCTCATTTGGTCATGGTGTTTAACCCTTCTAATATGGTATTGAATTAATTTTGCTAGTATTTGTTTAGGATTTTTGGATCACTGTTCATAACGGATATTTGTCTGTAGTTTCCTTGTAGGTGTCTTTGTCTCGCTTTGGTATTGGGCTAATTTTGGTCTCATAGGATGAGTTAGGAAGTACTTCCTTTAGTTTTTTGGAAAAGTTTGAGAAGGATTGGTGTTAGTTCTTTTTTAAATGTTTGTTATAATTCACCAGTAAAGCCGTCAGGTCTAGGGTTTTTCTTTGCTGATAGATTTTTGATTAAGTGATAAAATCTTAATTAGTTTTAGGTGTATTCAGATTTTGTTTCTTTGGATTTAGTCTTGGTGGCTTTTGTGTTCTAGGAATTTGTTCATTTCATCCAGGTTATCCAATATATTAGTGTCCAGTTGTTCATAGTACTCTCATATGATCCTGGTTTTTTTAATCAGTTTTATTAATTTTTTTAATGTTTATTTTATTTTTGAGAGAGAGAGCACGAGTGGGGAAGGGCAGAGAGAGAGGGAGACACAGAATCTGAAGTAGGCTCCAAGCTCTGAGCTGTCAACACAGAGCCCAGCATGGGGCTGGAACTCAAACTGTGAGATTATAACCTGAGCCAAAGTCGGATGCTTAACTGACCGAGCCGCCCAGGTGCCCCATTTTTTTATCAGTTTTAATGTCACTACTTTCATACCTGATTTTATTTGTTCTGTATTTATCTCTGCTTTAATCTTCATGATTTCCTTCTTTCTGCTATCTTTGGATTTATTCTGTTCTCTTTTTGTAGGTCTTTTTTTTTTTTTTTTTAATTTTTATTTACTTTGAGAGAGGTATTGAATGTGCACAACCAGGGGAGGGGCAGAGGGAGAGAGAGAATCCCAAGCAGGCTAACAGACAGCACAGAGCCCAATGCAAGTCTTGAACTCACAAACCATGAGATCATGACCTGAGCTGAAATCAAGAGTCGGACACTTAACTGACTGAGCCACCCAGGTGCCCCTTAGGTCTTTAAGTTGTAAAGTTAGGTTGTTGATGGAGATCTTTCTTGTTTTTATGTGTTTATGACTATAAATTTCCCCCTTGACACTACTTTTGCTGTTTTCCATAAGTCTCTGTATGTTGTTTTGTTTACATTTGCCTCTAAGTATTTCCTAAATTTTCTTGTGATTTCTTCTTTGATCTATATTGGTTGTTTGAATGTTGTTTTAATTTCCACAAATTTGAGAATTTTCTAGTTTTACTTCTGGTACTGATTTCTAACTTCATCCTCTTGTGGTCAGAAGGTATTTTGTATATCTTATCATTTAAAATCTGTTGAGACTTAATGTGGAGCCTAACACATGGTCTGACCTATGAAACGTCCCCTGTGCACTTGAGAAGAATGTGTATACTTTTGTTGGGTAGAATGTTCTATATTTGTCTGTTAGATCTAGTTGGTTATTGTGTTCTCTGTTTCCTTACTTACCTTCTGCCTGGTTGTTCTTTCCATTATTGAGTGTAGATATTTACATCACCAATTATCATTGCAGAGTTGTTTATTTCTCCTTTCAGTTCTGTCAGTTTTTGCTTCTTATATTTTGTGGTCTCTTAATTAGGTGCATAAGGTGTTTATAATTGTTATATCTTTTTGCTGTATTGAAACTTATTGATATATAATGTTCTTTTTTTGTCTTTGTAACCTTTTTTGATTTAAAGTTTGTTTTGTCCGATACCAGTGTAGTAATCCATGCTCTCTTTGGTTGCTTTTTGCATGGGTTATCTTTTTCCATCCTTACACTTTCATTCTCTGTGTGTCTTTGGATCTAAAGTGAGTCTCTTATAGACACGTGTTCTTACCCATTCTGGCAATTTCTGTCGTTTGGAGAATTTGATTCCTCTACATTTAAAGTAATTATTATTGAGTGATTCTGTCATTTTGCTGTTTCTTTTCTATATATCTTATAAATTTTTGACATTTATTTTTTGCATTAGTCTTCTTTTGTATTTAGTTGATTTTTTGTAGTGAAATGTTTTAATTCTTTCACATTCCTTTTGTGTATATTGCATAGCTCTTTGTTGTTGCCATGGGGATTACATTTACCATCCTAAAGTTATAACACTCCAATTTGAATTTGTATCATTTTAACTTCTGTACTACATAAAAGCTCACTCAGCTCCTTTACAGCTCCATTTCTACCCCATTTGGTTTTTGATGTCACAGAATCACTTCTTCATAAATAGTGTACCCAAAAAAATATATTAATAATTCCTTTAAATGCATTAGTTTCTTAAATTATGTAGAAAACAACATGTGGAGTTACAAATGAAAGTTACAATAATATTAGCTTCTAGACTAGTTGTTTTTAGAAAAGACATTAGTCTCTTTAGTTATGTAGGAAAGAAAAAGTAAAGTTATAAATTGTTGCTGTAGTAATACTAGCTCTTATGACTGCTCATGTGTTAACCTTTATTGATCTGTATTTCTTCATACAGCTTTGAGTTACTGTCTAGTGTCCTTTTATTTCACCCTGCACGGCTCCCTTGGACATTTCTTGGAGGGCAGATCTAATGGTAACAAACTTCTCTAGCTTTTGTTTATCTGGAAATGTCTTATTTTCTCCTTCACTCTTGAAAAGGACAGTTTTGTTGGATATAGCAATTCTTGGTTGACACTTTTCTCTTTTAGCACTTTGAATAGATTGGCCCACTGCCTTCTGACTGCCAGCATTTCTCATAAAAAATCTTCTGTCTTACTGAGGTTCCCTTGTGTGTCACAAATCACTTCTCTCTTGGGGCACCTGGGTGGCTCAGTCAGTTAAGCGTCCGACTTTGGCTCTTATGGTTGGGCACTGTGCTGACAGCTCAGAGCCTGGAGCCTGCTTCAGATTTTATATCTCCCTCTCTCTCTGACCCTCCCCTGCTCATGCTGTGTCTATCTGTCTGTCTGTCTCTCTCTCAGAAGAAAATTTCTCAGAAATAAATAAAACATTAAAAAAAAGTTTTTTTAAATCACTTCTCTCTTGCTTCTTTTAAGATTGTCTCTTTATCTTTGGATTTTGAAAATTTGATTATAATATGTCCCTTGACAAGTGGGTCTCTTGACTTCATCTTACTTAGAGTTTGTTGAGCTTCTTGGATGTATTCATTCCTCTTTCATCACATTTGGGAAGTTTTCAGTCATTATATTTTTAAATATTCTCTCTACCCTCCCCCTGCCCTCATTTCTTCTGTGACTCCCACAATACAGAATTGGTCTGTTTAATACTGTCCCAAAGGTCCTTAGGCTCTGTTTGTTTTTTAATTTTTTTCAATTTTTTTTCTTTCAGTTACTTAGCCTAGATAATTTTCACTGTCCTATCTTCAAGTTTGCTGATTCCTTCTTCTGCCTGCTCAAATTTTTCTTTGAATCCTGTAGTGAATTTTTCATTTCAGTTATTGTGTTATTCAGTTCTAGAATTTATTTCTTTTGAAGTTTTCTCTTTATTGATATTTTTGTTTGTTTATACATTCTTTTTTTAACGTTTTTTTGAAGTTTATTTATGGGGAGGGGGTGGAGCAGAGAGAGAGAGAATGAATCTCAAGCAGGCTCCACACTGTCAGCTTGGAGCCCAAAGCAGGGCTCAAACCCACCCACAAACCATGAGATCATGACTTGAACCTAAATCAAGAGTCAGAAATTTAACTGACTGAGCCACCCATGAGGCCATGACTTTCTCCTCATCTTCCTTTAGTCTTTGAGCATCTTTAAGACGGTTGTTTTAAAGTCTTTGTGTAGTAGATCTGCCATCAGTTCTTTTTCAAGGACAAGTTTTGTTGATTTATTCTTCCTCTGAAAGGGGCATACTGTTTTGTTTATATACCTTGTGATTTTGTTGTTGAAAACTAGACACTTGAATCTAATAGTGTCGTACCTTTGAAAACCAGATTCTTTCCCTTCCCCGGGGTTTGCTGTTTTTAAATATTGTTTTTGCCCACTGTTTTTGTTTTCTTGATTTGTTGAAAGGTTTCCTTGTGCTAAGATTTGCCCTTAAAGCCCTCTCTGAGCCTGTGCTTTTCTCTGGGATTCGGTGGTTACTTTCTTATTTTCCCAGTATATGCAGTTGTTTTTCACTGTCCTAGTTTTTAATGTCTGTCTCCCAAAAAGGTAAAAAGAAAAATGAAAGAGGAAGGAAAGAGGTAGTAGCCCCCTTTAAAACCCCTGGAAGTCAGTTTACTTTTAGGTGAGGAGCTTTGCAGCGTTGGTAGAAGGTACAACATGGCTACTCCTTTCTGTCTGTATCTTTGTGATCAGAGCACAGATCCCTAGTATATGGAGAACAGTGTCCTTTTCCCCCATCCTGCCTCCTGCCAGCTGTATAAGTTCAAGGAACACATGCACAGCTGCCTGCAGTGGGGTAGGGAAGAGGGATAGGTAGCTGCTATTGGGATAAGAGCTGAAACTTGGCCAAAACTAACTGCAATTTACCATCTACGCTTTCCTTCACAAGTTGCAAACCTTAGTAGACTTGCAGAATTCCAAAATTCCGAAGACTCCAGTGTTCTGTTTTATTAGACAGGTTGTGCCAGTGCAGTGTTATCTAGGTTGGAAAACAGATTCCTGGTGCTTCTTACTCCAACATCATCTCAGAATCCTCCCTATATTCTGTTTTAAGCATCTAGATCTATATAACTTGGCATGTATTTTCACTTATTTACTTCCATTTCATCTTTTTATCTCTTTTTGTACATAGACAGCTTATCTTCTTTGATCCTCTGATAGGTTCCAAGCCCCTAGTTTGTCTCTTTCAGGATATATCACTTTTACTTTTCCAACTTGTGTTAAATCCCAGACCAGGTATACCATCCCTTCTGTTTTTTGTCCCTTGGTTTTCCTTTCCTCTTTTCTGTCCCCTGATCAACCTAAATAAATTACATTTAGTCCTTCTAAATGCTGCATTTCAGTCAGCCTTTAAAGTGCTCAGGGGGTCGGGGTGGGAGCCTATGTTGCTTACAGATTATTGCCTTTGGCAGATCAGGAAGTTCTAGGAAGACAAGTAGAAGAAGCTGTGGGTCAGTCTTGAGAGAAGACCGTTTCAGGGACCATTGTACATGTTAGCAAGTAGCTCTTCCTTGCTGGAATTTTAGAGTTAATGTGATCAAACAAGATTCTTTAATTTTGTGACCTAAATTTCTAAGTAAGGTCCAAGTGTACCTTTAGTTTTGGAACTTGGCACTCTTGGTCATGGAAAAAGCACTGTCGAACTGCTGCTGTCCACTCTGAGAGTGGACAAGCACCTCCTCTGGATTCTCTCCAGACTGAGATGGTGGGTTATTTTCTTAAAGCCCTTTGTTACTAGACTACTGTGGTCATCTCTTCTATGCCTTTGACCTTGATTACTTGGATCTGTTATTCTATGATCCTCTTAATTTTTTCTGCCATCTTTCCTTTTTTATTGCCAATACCTTCCTTGTCTAGGGTCTCCACAACTCATTCTTGATTCTCAGTGCCACTTCATTCACAGCATGTTAAAGGCAGATCTATAGTGTTTCCTTAGTGTCTTACTCCTCTCCCAACTCCCTTTTAGTCTTTTCTTGGAGTCAAAAGAACTTTAGCCAATCTCAGTCTGCCAGACCATGTTGGCTTCTATCAACACTTTCTCTGATCAGTTCTGGTGTTCCAGGTATCCATCACCTCATGCCTACCTACGTCTTTCCACAGACATTCGGGTTTTTTTACATGCCCAGCTGTCTTCCTTTTGTTTTAAGTCTAAGTCTCTTTCTGTCATCCCGTTATTCTCCTTCTTGCATCCTGCTATATCAGATCCATTTAGATATCTCCCTTCCCTTCTCTCTATACTCTAGTACATCTTTGCCACATATTCTTAGACATGGAGTGTAAGAGAGGACTTCAGAGAGCTGTTAATTTTATCCTTTAATAGAGAAAGAAACTGACCAGAGAGAGAAAGCAACTTGCCTAAAATTACAAAATTCATTTGGGTATAGATCTTCACTTCCACAGTATAGTCTCTTCATACCCTTCAAACTTTCCCTGTTGCTTCTGTCTTCAGAATTCTCCTTTTGGTAAAAATACTCTTCAGGCTCCTTAGAGGTGTTCTCATGTGCTAGCATGGAAGACGGAAGGAGAAAAGGATGGGTTATAGTACACAGTGTGCCTCCTACCTAAATCATTTTACCTGTGTTTATGGTTTGTCTTCTCCAGTAATGTTTAAGTTCTCTAGTTGTGCTGTTCTTAATAATGTGATGCTTGTCTTAAAGGTCATTAAATAAGGGTAGATGCACGTTCATTCAGCAAACATTTACTTTTACTTTTTCTGTGCCTGATTACATATTGGGCACTAGGGATGAAGAAGTAAGTCCAGGTATCCCCTGGTCTCAAGGAGCTCAGAGCCTGGGGTGATGAAGACTGTGCTTCTGCTGCAGGGCAGTGGGAGGAAGAGAATGGGGCCTAACTGTCTTGGGGAGATGGAATAACTTCCTAGAGGAAGACACCTGTAAGCTGGACTTTTCAGGATAAATGAAATTTTTACAAGACACAGAAGTCTGATCACTTCTCTGCTCAAACCCCTTTGTTGGTGCTGTTTTCTCAGTAAAAAACAAAGTCCTTTTTGTGGCCTATATGGCCCCCCACAATCTGGTCCCCCATTACTCTCTGACCTTGTCTCCTTTCCCCTCCCTCCAGCCCCCTGCTCCCACACCACTGACCTGCCTCCTGTTCTTTGAACATACCAGGCATACTCCACCTACCTCAGGGCCTTTATATCTGTTCTTTTCTCTGTCCAAGGTGGTCTTCTCCCAGATAGACAAACACATGGCTCACTCATGTCCTTGTCTTGCTCAGGTTTCATCTCCAAAAGAACCTACTCAAGGGATACCTTCCCTGACCATTCTGTTCAAAGCTACTGTCCAGAGGCACCTGGGTGGTTCAGTCAGTTAAGCCTCCGACTGACTCAGCTCATGATCTCATGTTTGTGGGTTCGAGCCCCCGTCGCGCTCTGTGCTTGACAGCTCAGAGCCTGGAGTCTGCTTTGGATTTTCTGTCTCCTTCTCTCTCTGCCCCTCCCCGTCTTGTGCTCTGACTTTCTCTGTCTCAAAAAATAAATAAAACATTAAAAAAGAAATTTAAAAAAATAAAAATAAAGTTACTGTCCAGCACTTACTAGTCACCTCTCTGTGCTTTATTTATTTATTTATTTATTTATTTATTTATTTACTTATTTATTTTTGTAGCATGCATAGCATACTATTTATCTTACTTTGTTTGACACCCTCAGCCTGAGGATATACTTCAAAAAGACAGGGAGTTTGTTTTTTCACTTCTGTGTCCCCAGCACTTCGAGCAGTACTGAGAACATAAATAACTTCCTGAATGAATAAATGGTCATTCGACAAGAGTCTACTTCCAGTAAATACATTGTGCAATTAGATTTTTAAATTCTCATAACTATATTCTAAATGTTGAAGGATCTCAGAAGTCTTTGGAAAGTGCATTGGAATTTAATTTCTTTTTTCTTTTGGAAGAAATTTCAATTTCGTGTTTAGAAAGTCTAGATAGACTCTTATTGTTCAGAGTATAATGAGAACATGAGAAAAAATGAGGAGTAATTAAAATTTCTATGTGAAAATAGAAGTGTTAGGAATATGACAGAATTTCAAAAACTTGGGCTATTTGTGGGTGTCCATTTATTCCTGTGATCCTTGTTTATTCCTATAATTCTTGTCACCTCGCTTCCCCTTTAAGGTAAGAATTACTAAGCCAAGAAAGAGAAATGAAAAAAATATAAAAGCAGAATTAATTTCCATAGAAAGCAGTTGTCTTTTGATTGTGACTTGCACTTTTAAGGATGGGTTGAAAGCTAAGATTTTATAGGACAGAGGCTGAAAAGTTGCTGATAAACGAGTGACCATATTTCTCAAAGTGGCATAGCCCCTCTGCCCTTGTGCAGTGTTTAGAAGTTGTACCAGCCACTTACTCATGTGAAGGCTGATCAGCACTTGGGGGCAGGATTTTTCCTCAAAGAATATACTAGCGCTGCAACTTAGCATAACTTTTCTCCTTTCTTTTCTTCCTAAGTCTTCAGTATGGGAAATTGTCCAAAGGGCTTAGTTCTGACTGTAAACTTTGCTATAAAAAGTCATGTTATCTTGGGAAGCAGTGGTTAGAAGTCAGAGGTCTGGGTTCTGTTCCTGGTTCTGTCTTCTTTTCTCTCTGGTCTTAAAGGTAGGTCTGAATTAGACTGTTTCAGAGGCTGTTTTAAGCATGGACAGTCTGACATTCCAGTGACAGGTAAAAACTTATGAACAGCCAAATATAGTGTTCCTACCTTGAGTATCTAGTTTCCTCTGGGAAAATGGTTGCTGTTTTCTAGTTTGATTACAGCATTGGTAGAATGCAATTGTAATTTGTGTGACACAGTAGAATACCTAAGGGAGAAATAGCCTTTCCAGAATTCCAGATGGTCCATACAATGTGAGCCAGTGTTACGGTTCTCCTTCCCCAAGAGTAATTGGGGGTGGGCTTGTGATGTTTGCTTCCCTACCTTTCTACTTTGCTTAGGATGCAACGTAATTGACATTTTAGAGCTGTTACCCTTAATGGCTCCTGGCAACAAAAATATATTAAGAACCTTCTGAAATGCCATTCAAATGAGATTTCTGTTTACCATCTCCACACTTCTGAAGAATACATTTTTGATCACTTTTACTTGGTATAACTCTGTTAAACTTGTACAAATCTTACCTGTCATTTTGTGCCCCCATTCACTTTGTTGATCAGCTAGGGCACACACAGATAGGTTTGCTTTGAAAGTGAGAAAATCAGGGAAATAGGGACAGTGGTTACTAGAAAGAGCCTATGATTTAGGAGAACTGGATTCTAGTCCTGTCCCTGTCAAACTGATGCTCTTTGGGCAAGTCTGCTTAGTCTCTCTGAACCTCAGTTGCCTCATCCATAAAATGGTGATAATCCCTGTCTTGCCCTCATTTTGGACTTCATGGGAAGCTCAGATGGTAATAGATGGGAAAATGCTTTTGAACCAGCATGAGGTATGTAACAACAACAACAGAGACATAACTTGCGTGCAGGCCTCCAGACAATAAGAAAGAGGCAGAGCTAGAATTCGCATCGTGTACTCCCATCCAGCCTGGCACCAGGTTCGAAAAGCCAGCACCACCTTTTGGTAGTTGTAGCATCGCAAAGGAATCATTTTTCTTTCTCTTTTCTTCCTCACCTTACCTGCTTAATTTAGCTTTAGGTAACAATCTTATTAAGATTTTAATGCTTAACTTGTTTATTTATGGCAATATGTTTTCCTTCCTTTTGTTTTTCAATCTGATTAGGAAATTTGTACATAGACTCCAGGCAAAATCTCCCTCCTTCTGTGATGCCGCCCCCTGGTTACCCTCACATCCCACAGGCACTCAGCACTCCAGGAACGACTATTGCGGGTAATTTGGGCTGTGTTGTGTTACACTTGGTACTCAGAGAGGGTAATATGCAGAGGCTCTAGCTGTCCCAGCAGTGATCAAGGCCGTTGAGGAGGGAGTGAACTGCTTGGTGAGGGAGGATTGGGTGCAGGGTACACAGTTATTTATTTGGCTTCAGTGCTGGGGAGGAGGTTCAAGTGCCATTTGCTATTCGGGCCATTTGACCTGAAGTCTCTTTGATGCTATGATTCTAATTTTTGTCCCACCTCTCTGTTGAGGTCCAGGGGCAAAGCTTGTCCTGGGGTCTTAGAAATCTTTGAGGCTTTTTGACTTTGATGGAACTTGAGCAGGCTTCAAGAACTTGCTTTGATTAGCTCCTGTGTATTCTGCTCCATTCATTCTGATGAAGCCCCCTGCCTCTAGTTTCTAAGGAAGTTTCTGACAGAGGAGATAAGTTGCAGGAGTCACTAGTTCATAAGCTTTCCCTCCAGGTTCCTGAATGCAGGGTAAGTGACAGTTATCAGGGTAGCAAAGACAGGCACATGATTAGAGGTGGAAGGGAGCTTAAGGATTATCTAAACAGGGAAATGGAGGCTCAGGAGTGGCGGTAACTGGCCCAGAGCCACCAGTTTGTCTAACCAAGACTCACGTCGTGATGCCTGGATTTAGAGATCGTTGTTTTTCTCGTGCCTTCTCCACTTAGGCTGCTCAAGGAAAGAATGGTCATGTGCAGATAGGAATTTAAAACCCCCAAAGAACTGTGTGCCAGGCAGTAAGTGAAGGAGGAGTTGGGGGCCAAGTGACCTGTTCTTTGAGGAGCAGGAAGGAATAAGTGTTATCTGTCCTCAGCACTCACTAGGAACTTGCAGGTGGCAAGATAGAGTAGTTAAGGCTCTGGAACTGGGTTCTCAGGGGTTGCATTCTGGTGCTTTGCCATGTGATAGCTGCCTAATCCTCCTGTCTCAACTTCCTTGTCCGTTCAAGGGAGCTCGTAACACTACCTCACTCCTAGGGTTGGTAAGAGAATTAAATGAGGATTATATGCAAATCACTTAATTAAATTAGTTCTTGGCACATAGTTAAGACATTTGTCAGTTAAAAAGTAAATACAGGCATCTCTGCTAAACTGTGATGTATTGAAAACCTTAGCATTTTGTAAAATGGTACATTAAAAATGGCAGGACTTATAAGAAAAATGAGATTAGCAGACTACTTGAAACTTTGTCATCAGATCAAGCAAGCCAAACAAAAACTGTAATCATCCAGTGAAAAAAACCTTCATTAAAAGGATATGTTTCATTCTTGATAAAAGAATGAATTCTGCAAGTAAACAGATTATTACTTTTTTAAAAAGTCTGGTTTGGAAGGGGATTTGTCAGAGCCGTCGTGACAGGGGCAGAACACACCAGAATTGCAGAGCACATGCTCTTGCACATGGCCACATGGATCTAAGAAGAGGAACATGGAGAGTAGGTGCCCTGTCCTTTACTCCAGTCCACACTGCACTCAGGGAGGGCCTCCTGCACTCAGCCGTGCTGATTCCTCTCTGTGTATCCGCCGTACTTGGTGGCACAAAAGTTAGCTTGCAGGTGGGAATTCATGATGACCCAGGGTGACATCACTGGTACACTGACCTCATTCTCCTTTTCCCATTCTCATGGAAGCCAATTCATGTTACCCAAACATGGGTTAATGCAGGATCGACTAAGAGAAAGAAAGGATTGTGTCCACACTTGGGCACTCTAGCATTCTTTTTATGTCCTCCTTGCTGCCTCCTGGTTTAATCCAACAGGTGTGGGTTTTGGAGTCAAGTGAATGGAGTTCAGATCTCTTCCCCATACTAGTTGGATGTCCTGGGGTAACTTGCTCATTCTGTTAAACCCAGGCCCTGTTATTTATAAAATGAGCATCATAAGAGCCACCTTGGTGAAGGCTCTTGAGTAGATCAGAGGGATAACGTGCACTGCCTGGCACATAGGAAGTACTCAGTCGGTGTTCATTTCTTTCTTCTCTACCCAAGTCACTACTGACATTGCCTCCTTCCTTCCAGGCCATCACGGAGCCATGAACCAGCAGCACATGATGCCTTCCCAAGCCTTCCAGATGCGGCGCTCTCTGCCTCCAGATGACATCCAGGATGACTTTGATTGGGATTCAATTGTGTAGAGCTTGTTTCTGCCAAGGCACCAGACCCCAGCGTCACTTTTCTGTGCAGTGAAGGGAAAGGTTTCAGAGAATCCAGTTGAGAAAGGAAAGTTGCGAATCACTTTACTGATGTTATCGAAATTTCTTTTGAAGACAATCAAAAAGATTTTAGCTGGATAACTTACTGCTTTTATCTGACCCAAACAAGTACTACATGTTTGTCTCCCTGCCAGCTGCCCTGTGTAGCTCCCAACTGTTGTGTGATTTGAACGGCTTTTGCATATTTGTGTCAGTTCGATGTTGACCACAAGTGCCAGACTGATTTTTCAGACAGAGCCTATTTTGCTGCAAGCAGTTTATAGATACATACATATGTGTAAATATATGTACAAAAATTACTGAAAGGCTTCAATTTTTCTAATTGGATTATTACGTCTTGAAAAGAAAGTTACTGTGAGTTTTTATTCCTCGTTAGGCTATTTTCTGCAGGATGCTTTTAACTGATGTAGGCAACTGAAAGGAAATGGATTTTTTTCAAAGCCCAGTTCCCCTTATTTAATCTTTTTTACAGAAACATGAGCATTGAGTTCTACTCAGTAAGTCCCAGGATGCAGAGTTTGATGCTCTCCAAACCTTCCAGAGGGGTATGTTCCTGAGCAGCATAAAGAACTGACCACATTTCTTCTGATGCTTGGGGGTTACAGGGTTTCTGCTGCACCTTTTCCATGTCTGTTTTCCTAAATCTACATGACAACAGCTCTAAAATTTCTTTGATCGATTAGCAGCTGGGCATTGCTCGGCTCTGTAACAAAATCATTGCCTCCATATTCAATCATGTATTTATTGTTCAAAAGTGTTATTTTAATATTTATTGCTGCCTTCTGTGAATGCTCAGCTCCTGTTGGGTTCATTGAGGAGAAATCCGGTGTCTGAAAGCACAGAATTGTTTTTCTTATGAGTTTACAGACAAGACAATCAGAGAGATTGTGTCATTCTCTTTATCAGCACTCCTTTTACCGTGAGAGTGCATTTCTCTGTCTTAGCATTCCTGCTGATTGAGACTTACTAGCTAAATAGAATTTTTCTGGAATTCGAATCAGAGTTCATTTGGGCAATAGAACAGCAGGGCACTGTTCATAAAGCAGGTTTCCTCATTCATTCTCTTTCCATTTAGGAAGCACTGAAAGGAGGATAGAGCCACACATGGATTTTATTTGCCTCAGTCTTCAGTGCAGATACCGTTAAGTGGTTTGCTGTTTCTGTTGTCCTGTGTGTCTGTGTCTGCATGACAGTTTGGTTACTTTCTTTGAAATGCAGCCTGCCTCTTTGGGGTTTTTATTAGTTGTTTTTTGTTTTGTTTCCTATCATATCATAGTTACTTTGCATGGATTGATTGTCTTAGTTTTATAATAAAAGTAACAGAAATGAGATTTTTTTTTAATGAATAGATTTTGAATCGGTTGTTTAGACCATAAAAAGGCAGGATTTCTTTCGGTTATAATGAGGGAATGATCTGTTCCATCAAATCAAGGGGTAATAACTGCTCACCGGTTGCTTTTCAGCATCTCTAGTCTCTACCAGCCACGCTTAAGTCATTTCAGTTAGCCTGAGTGACTCTGTGGTTGAGTGTCCTCTCCTGGAACTAGACAGACATCTTTGTGTCTGTATGTTTGTGCGTCAGAGTGTTTGTCAGTATGTGTGGGTATTTTTTTTTTAATGGAGTGTTGCCTTTAATGAATCACTGGGAGGCCAGCCATAGTAAAGGCTGATGAAGTTGGGGAGAAAGGAAGGGCTTTTATGTTCCTGTTGTCTAGACCCTGCTTGGCATGAAAAAGGAAGCTCAGTTCCAGCCCCTTGGCTCAGTGAAAATCAGAGGATTCTGGCAAGGCAGCCAACAGGCCCCTCTTACATGGATCGGAGGCCAGAGGAGATAGCAGCCTGCAGAGCAAAAACTTGGAAAAGGGGGGTGATTTTCAGTAGTCTGCTCAAGTCACTGTTTTCTAGATACCACAAAAGCTGTTTTGAAACTTTAAATTGCTTGGGTAGCAACATGCACTTTAAACAATTTGGGTATTGGAATGCAGTCTTACATTGAATGATTTGAGTAGAAACCACTGATGAAGATGTTACAAATTGCGTGAAGCTGATTTCCCATTTGGCAATTGTTTACTGATTTGCAGTGATCACTCTTTTTAGGAGAATTTAAACTTAAACCAACACATGGCCCTGGAGGCAGAGCCTCCACTCGGACCCAGCCCACTCTGGTGACTCAGGTGGCCCAGGCGCGCAGGATGGGCCGCGTCAGTGGGCCCAGCCAGCCAGAGCTCCCCGGCGAGGTGCAGAGCGCCCCCTCGGTGGCTGCTCACGTTGGTAGTTGCCAGTGCAGAACAAGCTCTGTCTCGGGCTTAAATTAACTGAAGACTTGCGGGGAAAAGAATAATAAATGCATATAATCAGATGGGGGGATTCTGTCCAGGAGAATAATCCGACTGGCATTTGTGGCAGTTTTTGAAATGTAAACGTATTCATGTGTGTTCTTGTAAATACATGTCTCTCAGATGTCCTTTGAAGTGGGAGGGAATCAATCCGGGGATTATTTCAAATGGAATAGAGTATTTTGATATTGTTCATTCAGAGGGTGATGTGTACATATCTATATTGTATATATGTGATGAAAATGCATTGGCTTTTTGTGCAAACACAATCTGCTCTCTGTACTGCTGTTGGACAGTCAGTGTTTTAATGTTTCTACAGTTTTGCTATTGCACGATTTCATATTTTGCCTCTATGATGAACGGCACCCATTCTTTGTAACTGTTTAGTGCTGTAAAGAAATATCCCAAGTGTCATTAGGATTGTTGCTGCCAGACTGATATGCATGAATGGCACTTAAAATAAATATATTATGTTAACTCTATTTACAACACCAGTTGGCCTGTGTCATTTGCTGCAGTTGAGGGGACAAGATTGGAGCCGGTCCTGATGCAGAAACTTGCAGTTCGTCCTTGTGGTCCTGGAGACTGTATGGCCCATGTGTTGCTGCCTTTAGGAATGTCTCACTAGCTCTAAGGAGATACAGCTCTAAGGAGAACTTTCTTAGCTTCTCTGAGCCTCATTCTCCTCATTTGCAGCGCTTCTAAAATGAGAATAAGACCTGTCTCCTGTAAGTGTAGTGGGATTAAGTTAATTAATGCACTTGTACATTTAGAACAGTACCTGAAACATAAAAATGTACTCTGCATATGCCAGGTGCTATGCTAAGTAGATACTGTTATCCTCATCTCACGGTATGGGTACAACTCAGAGACAGTGGCTTACCCAGATCCTTTGTGGGAAGTGACAGAGCAGAGTTTGAACCTGGGTCATTTGATTCCAATGTCGTGTTCTTTTACACCATCCTCTATTACTTCCGGGAAATCCCCCTACCCCGCCCCTATCCTTGGCCCCCATTCTTGCCCCCATGCGGCAGCCTTCCCAGAGAGCTTCTAAAGGTGAAAGTGGAGCTTCGTAAGGTTTGCTGAATACACACCGGGTCAACCCTTTCCATGAGAAAACCACAGCCCCTGTCTTTAGCGAGTGCAGACTTCTCCGGACAGTCTCGGACATCAGCCGAGGGGAGCAGCCCCGGCACAAAGTTCTGCTGGTGAGGAGGTGGGTCACTCTGAGGGCTGAGGCAGCGGTTTAGGAAGGCCTCAGGCTGGCATGGGCTGTTTCACTGGAGTCTTCAAAGGGCCCTTGACAGACAGGAGAAGGTGTTGCCATTTATACCACTGGGCCGGCACGAAAGCTAGACCAGCAGAGAGGTGGGGACTGCAGCGGGAGTAGCTGCGGCTTGCTGGAGAAGAACCAAGCACAGTGATCCCAGGAGGTTAAGTGGTGGTGGCCCTGCTTGACTGACATGGAGACAGGTTCAGAGGCGAATCACTGGGCAGGCCAGCAATATGGGTGGAAGTGGACTTGAAGCTGCAGCCTGCCTACCTCAGGAAAAGGCTTCCTGTCGATCCCATAATCTTGCCCAGGGCCTCTTGCTACCTCTAACTTAACCTGCACATCACTGCCAGGAAAAGCTATTTATTGCAACTTTATAGTTGGGGAAACTGAGGTTCAGAAAGGTTAACTTGCCTGAGTTCTCCCAACCAATGGATCTGGGATAATTCAGTCTGGGACTGACTCCAAAGCTCATTTCTTTTTGCCCCACTGCCTTCCAAAAGGGACTTTTCCCAAAGCTGGAGATAATGCCTAAAGTGTATGGGTGTCCCTCGGAGAGAGGAGCTCTGCTCTTTTCCCATTAGACGTAAATGTTGGTCATCAGCAGGGCCTCTGAAGGACTATAGTAGGGGCACAGTTAAGTCTGGCCGCTTCGTGCTGATTCAGGTGCAGCTGAAGTGCAACTTCGGGCAGATCAAATGAAAAAGTAAGCAAGATCATTAAGATGCAGGTTTAGCTCTGGAGCTTTTGACATGTTCCAGTGTGCAAAGGGCTGCTGTTTATAGACGCGCCCTTACCAGTTGGATAAAGCAGTCCTGCAAAAGCCACATTAGCATCAGTTAGCATTCATGTGAGGGTCGACTGTAAACAGCCTAGGATCACAGAACTGTCTTGAAGTCTTCGAGCTAGAAGGGGCCTTTGAAATCTAGTGGTGATCTAGTGAGCACAGGAAGTGACTTGCTCAAAGTCACAGATCTAGAGGAAGATTTGGGGAAGGGCAGGGGTGGAGAACATCATTTACTTGGTAGGAATTTAACATTCCTCCATACACTGCCTTATTTGATCTACACAAGAACCTGATGCTGTCGAACTGTTACTCCCCACCTGATAGAGGCAGGCACAGTGCAGCTACATCCTGACTGCATTCCATCAGAGCTCTCCAGTTGTACACGCTTGGCCAAAAAGAGAGAATGGAAATACCGAAGATCCACCTGCGAGGAACATGTGCCCCTCTGTGAGCGCGAGGTGGAAAATCTGAACCTGAGGCCATACATAAGTGGTAGCTGATTCCATGTACCTGTCTGCGTGAGCATCTGTCTCATCGCTGAGTGTATTCCAGTGGATTAAGAGACACCTGTTCTGTGCAATATTGCTTTTGGGTGCAAGCCAGCTACTTTAAAGCCCTACTGTAACTGTGAGTTAGAAGAACTGGCATTATTGGCCTTACTGGGACATGGCCTCTTTATCCCCAACATGGAGCCTTCCTAAAGGATTTTCAAGTGTTATTTTGAATGTATCCTCCCTGTGTGTATTCCTCTATTTATGATGTGTGACCAGCATGTGCAAAGCACAGAGCTGGGAGGTGGCTGCAGCAGGGCCAGAATTCGGCCCAAGTCAGGGCTGTCTCCAACCCCCCAAGTCTCAAGCAGTGCCTAAGTAGCGCTGACCCCAGAAGTACAGAATAGGACAGCTACCGTTTATTGGTACTTAATATTACTTATCCCAAGCACTTAATGTACAGTATATTTACTCTTTGAAACAGCTTATGTGGTAGAATAGATACTATTATCAACCTCATTTTGCAAATGTAGAGGCTGAGCTGTAAAGAGTTCAAGTCACTGGCCCACGGTCCTCCAGCTCAGTAGTAGTAGAGGTAATAATTAGCAGCAGCAGCAGCAGAGCTGCGATTTCAGACCTAAGCCGCCCAGCCCCACTGTCTGCCCTCTTCATCACAAGGTGCCTCTGATTCCTCTGTTCCCGGAGCACCCGCCAGAGCGCCAGGGCCTTGGAACAGCCAGGCTGCAGTGAGCACCGGAGGCCACCAGAGGGCAGAGGGCTGCCGGCTGTGTGTCTTTCCCATCAGGGCTGGGCAGCCAGCCCTCAGATCTTCCCTCGAATCCGGGCTTGTTGGAGGGAGCCAGGAGCCCCTGTAGTTCCCATCAATAAACATACTGCTGGGGCCCGCTCCAGAGCTGCCTCTGAGCCTGCTGCCCCGTCCCAGCCCTCCTGCCCTCTGCTGCTCCCCCACTCTCAAGGCAGGGTGGGAAAAGTCACCCCACCTTCACCCCCAAACTCTGACTGTCCTGAGGCTCTGCCTTTCTCGGACCAGCTGATGCTGGGGGCTGGCATTGTCCGGGCAGGTGTGGACCAGCCACATGCCCTTGCCCTCCCAGCCCTGCTTCAGCCTGTGCAGACTCTGGTGTCCCCAGTCGCTCACAGTCTCCTGCCGCCTGCGGCCGTCGCAAACATTATGATTATTGCCACCATTTGCCAGGCCCTCTGCCCAGTGCTTGACAGCCATTATCTGAGTTAACACTCCCAACTGCTTTGGAGTCATTATCTCCCTTTTCCTGCCGCACATTCCTGTTGCGAGAGGTGAAGTCATTTGCCCAAGGTCACAGCCAGTGAGAGACTGGCGAGAGATCAGGAAGCCAGCTCTGCCTCCCTCCAATCTGCTCTTCCCACTGAGGCACGCTGCCTCTTCCCAGGTTCCCTTGACCTCTCTCCCGGCAAGTCACCTCTCCCCGTCCCACCCCACCCTACCTCTGCGCTGGGTCTGAGCTGACGTCATTGTGGGTGAATGATGCCCCCTCTCAACGCAGGCCCCTGAAGGTCAAAGAGGCAACATCCTGTCCTGGACAATGGCAATAAAGACATCTGAGGGTACTTCCCGCCCTTCCCATGACTGAGTGACGCTCACAGGCAGAGGCGTCCCTGGGAACAGTGCTCTGGTTCCGTGTGAGTGTGAGCACACAAACTGTGTGTCTGTGGTGTATTTGTAAGTCCCACACCTGGGTGACAGCATGACTGCAGGTGGTCACGTGCCCATGGGCCCTTATATGAGACTCTACCTGAGCAAGTGTGTGTGCCTGTGCGACTGTGTGCCTTTGCGTATGTGTTTGTGCTCCTCGGTGGCAGAGGGGGCAGAGAGCATGCTACCTGGAGCAGGGGCTGCGGGTGAGGGGGAGATAGCCCTTTGCTCAAGTTCTGCCTCCCTCCTGAACCATCTCAGAGAGCCACCTGAGTCCCCCCCGGGGGCCGTCCCAGAGGACGCTTGCCTGGAAGAGAGCTGGGTTCCCGGGCACTGTCAGGGGTGAGGACTGGGAGTCCCATACATGTGAATTCTTTGCCTTTTCTCATCTTGGCCCTGGCCTTGGCCTGTTGCTACTTCTCCCTTACTGATCTGAGCTGGATCCGAGATCTAGCAGTACCTGCTTCTGTCCCCAGGCAGCCCCCCGCCTTCCCCACGCAAAGTTTCCCAGAAGCTGGTCCATCCTGAGCTGCTGGCCCCTGGCTAAGCATGTTCCCTGCAGGCCCCAGAGGCCAGAAAAATACAGGAGACAATGGTAGGAACACCGAGTCTGCCGTTAGAAGAAGCTGGAATTCCGTCTGGGCAAGACCTTGTCCTCTCTGAGCCTCAGTTTCTTTATCTGTTGAATGGAGATGAAATGCCTTACCTCAAAGTGTTGATGAGATGGTCCAAGAGAAGCCAGATGGAAGGGAGCCAGCTCTGGCCCTGGCACATCTCGGTCCCAGGACTGCACTGCCCTGTCTGCGGCCTCCCTCTCTCGTCGATACAGCCTGTCGCTGCGCTGCCCAGACTAGCCGACTCTCCTGCACACCGTCCTTGCCCTCCCGGAGTGTGGACAGGGGCGGAATGCATCCCTTGGCTGCTGGACTGGTGTGGCGGCCGTACCGAGGCAGCCCACCCGCGCCCCAGGTGCCAGTGTAGTCTTGAAATCACTGCTCTTCTCGTCGTCTTTCCCTGCTCTGAAACCTCCCGTGACGTCCTACCGTCTCAAGGTGAAGGGCAAAATGCCTTAGTATAGAGCTTCCTTCCCTGGCTGTGGCCCCCAGCACCTCTTGGCACATTCTCTGCTTCAGTCCTGTCCACCACCTCTTCCCCTCTGTGCTTCCTGCCTCTGCCCACAGCCCCCATCTCTGGAGCCTCAAATCTGCCCAGTGATCAAGGCCCAGTTCAAAGGCCACCTCGTCCGGCAAGCATTCCCAGACCTGGCCCCAGGGGACCTTCTCTGGTGGCTCTCAGTCTGCTTCCCGGCCGTGCCCTAGGGAGGCTGTGCTCACGTCCGGTCCTCCCTCTAGCCTGTGGCCTCCGGGGCGTGTGGCCGGAGCTCCAGCTGTGTCCCTTTCCTTCCTGACAGTCTTCAGGGAGGTAGGGTGTCTCGGTGGCCAATGCCCAGAGCGGACAAGGGGTTGGGGGGTGAAGAGGCAGCTGTCAGTGAGGGGAGCTCCACCACTGTGGCCTCCTGGCCAGGCCACAGGGATGTGAGATGACAACCAGACACACCCTCTGGCCACTCCCCAGCTGCCCCCTGGAGCATCAGTGAAGGAGCCCACCTACCCCAGGGCCTGGGGGAGAGGAGGGAGCCCTCTAGCCCAATAGGCTTCAGATGCCAACGCAGCAATGGCTTTCTGTGTAACACTGGGCACTGTCTTCTGAGAGCCTCTGTTTCCTCTTCTGTAAAACGGGCATCATTGACCTGCTTCTTGGAGTCCGACTCAGCAGCTGCTCCTTTCTTCCTCCCCTTCTTTCAAGATGGGAGCCGGGGGCCAGGAAGATAGTGCCGGAGGTATGGACTGAGTAGATGTTTAAGCCTTTCTTTGGAATTTGTGAAAACTGATTTCTGTTCTGGAATTTTTCAGTTTTGTGACCGCAGCTGCGGCCAAGTCCATGTGGCAATGGATCTGAAAAGTTGTGCCTTCCTCTAGGCCCATGTCTGCACTTTATCCTCTCTGTTGGCTGGGTGCCCTGTGTAGTGCATTACCAATAAAACTGTACACGGCACCCGTGTATGCACCCTTGGGAAAGCCATGGTTTCTTAACCTCCCTGGGCTCTTTCTTTTTTTTAAAAGAGAGGAATGCTTTTTTCTTTGTTTTTCTTTTTCTTTTTTAACTATTTTGGAGAGACAGAGACAGAATGTGAGCGGGGGAGAGGCAGACAAAGAAGGAGACACAGAATCTGAAGCAGACTCCAGGCTCTGACCTGTCAGCACAGCTGACAGGCCTCAAACTCATGAACCGCGAGATCATGACCTGAGCCAAAGTCGGATGCTTAACCGACTGAGCCACTCAGGTGCCCCAACCTCTCTGGGTTTCTGACCTTCGGTGTATTCATCTGTGAAGTGGGGCTCTACAGTTATTTTTTATGGGGCTCCTGAGTGGCTCAGTTGATTTAAGCATCTGGCTCTTGATTTCAGCTCAAGGATGGTTGAGGGATCGAGCCCTGCCTCAGGCTGAAGCATGGAGCCTGCCTGAGGTTCTTTTCTCTCTCTCCTTCTGCCCCCTCCCCACTCTCTCTCTCAAATAAAAAATGTTTAAAAATACTATTTCTTACATATTCCCAGAGCTGTTAAGGGATTCACAGACACCGCCCGTCTTCCTCAGATAGTTCTGGACTCGTGGAGGAACTTGTTCCACCCTCCAGGACATGTTTACAACAGGATGGGCGCCTGTGAAATGTGAGCCACGCCCTCTTCAAGGTCGCACAGATCAGCACAGGAACCTCTCGACTCCCGCCTGGGCTCTGTTCCGGGCCTTCCCCGCTGGAGTCAGAGCCTGGCCTGGGGGGACCGGGCCTCGGTGGACCCAACTTTAACGTGCACACTGGGACCAGGCCGAGGTCACACAAATACAAGAGTTAACTGCTGGGCACAAAGGAATAGCATCAGGCGTCCTCTCAGAGATCAGAGGGTGACCCGTCAGCGGCTGCTGCGGGGGGTGAGGGGTGGCGTGCTTCCACACCTGTAGAACACCTGGGCCAGAGCGGGTGTCTGACAACCAGCCGCCGCTATTGCAAAAGCCACGACCTTCCTGATCCCCTGAGGGCTCAGCGGCCTCACTAAGTGCCAGGCCTCCGGTGAGCACTGGAGTCGCAACAGAGCATGACACAGGCTCTGCCTTCAGGAGCTCACAGGAGAGCGGCCGGATAGACAGCTCGGCAGGTTTACAGCGGGGAAAGGGGAGGAGGCTGGTGGACCCCAGAGGAGGTGGGCTTCCTGGAGCTGGGGGTCAGGGAGGAAAATGTTCTAGACAACCGGAAGTTCGCGGTGGTCAGATGTAGAAACCGAGTCTGGGTAAGGCTGCACACCTGTTCCCTGACGGGGCTGGGACTCTCAGCCGGGCTGCCTAGCTTCAAAGCTGGGGCTTTGTCACCTACAGCAGGTCTGGGCCAGGCTTCCCGGTTCATTGGGGGTGCTCTGGGTATCCCGGTTGAAGGGTGAGCAGGAGCTAATCGTGAAGGGCCTTGAATGCCAGGCCAGGGAGTCTGGGCTTTCTTCTGAAGGTCTGGGGCAGCCACTGATGGGTTTTCAGGTGGGGCTGCAGATCGCAGAGGCAGCATGGCCTGGAAGGTTCTAGAGGAGCAAGAGTTTGCCAAAAGAGGTGGCCTTGGATGTGGAGAGCGCAACAATCCCAGCCTCCCCTGCTGCCTCTAAGGCATGTAGAGGGGTGTGAGGGTCCTGGGGCCCAATGCCTCAGGACTCAGGTGTGGGCCTGGGGTTCTGGAAGGGCCCCAAGATCCAGCACCCAGCAGGGAGGGGGCCTGAGCTCACACCTCGGCCCCGGGCTGGGCTGGGAGAGTACGGGAAGGGGAGCTGGTTCTCTGTTCCCAGGGGGAAGTCAGAGGTGGAGCTAGGTCTGGCAGAGCCCAAAGTCCTGAGGCCGGGAGCCATTTCCTCTTTCCCACAGCATGAAGGACGTCACTCCTGCAGCCCCACCCACTCCAGTCCGCCCGCCCTGCTCCGGCTAGGCCAAGGCTGGGGGGCTGGGGGACAAAGAGGCTCTAGGACCCAAAGCCCCTCAGTCCCTCTGTATCTCGGGAGGAGAAAGACTGAAAACCAAAGCAAGCCAGAAACGGGGCTCTTTGGGCACACAGCAGCCCCTCCCAAGCCTCATCCGCAATGTTAAACTGTATTTCAATCTCCTTGAGTCTCCCACTGACCCAACCCTGACCCTAAACCCGATCCTAACCAGCATCCACATCGTTTGCAATCCCTACATCAACCCAATCCCAGAGGCGCCCCAATGCCAAACCTCACGCTGCCATCCCCCTCCCAACCCTCTGCTCCATCTAACCCCACCTCAGGTCCTGACTTGAACTCTTAACCACTAACTGTTCGTCCGCCTTGCCCCAGCTTAGCCCCGACCCCAACCCGGAACCTCGGGCTGACCCTAACCAGTCCTCACCCTAACCCAGCTGTACCTCTGATCTGTACCTGGTGTTCACCTCCATCCCAATCACAGAGGACTCTACCTTTACGCAAGTGTCTAGCCTCACCTTCAACCTGGACTCCATCCATAACCCTACCGGAGACTGTCCCATCTCTGACCCTCCCCGAGTCGTACTTCCATCCAGCGCTCGGCTAGCAGAGGCCTCCACGGGGCTGGACTGAACGTGCAGACCTCGGTGTGCACACACATACACACACCCCTCGGCACGCGCATAGGTACACGCACGTTAACATGCGCATGCACGCGCGCACACAGACACAAACCCCCACACGGGAGAGGGGAGGCAAGTCCAGGCCAGTTCTGAGGCCCGGCCTGGGAAGGCAGGTGGAACCAGTGTGTCCTCCCCCTCCCTCCCTCGGCCGGACCCCTTTGGACTTCCCTCCTGGTCAGGCTCTGCCCCTCCAGCACCTTCTTCAATACGACCTCTTCAATACCCAAGAATTCCTGCCCCTCTCCCCTTCCTTGAAGCTGTTCTGGCTTCTAGCCTGGTTTGTTGGTACATTAGAACAATGGAGCTCCCAGGGCTTCGTTCTTCTGTGTCCTGGTGGCCTTGCTCACAACAGAACACGATGAACACACACTGAGCTGCAGCAAGTCCTCATGGCGGCCAGAGTCTAGAGGGGCAGAGACACACACCCGAGTAATCCTGCCCACCATTCCCAGTAGACGAGTGTGCCTGCTTCTGCGGGGACTACAATGGTGATTTAGGGATGCAGTGGGGGTTCTTGGGTCCAGGTCTTAAAGTTTGAGGAGGGGTTAGCCTAGTGACAACGATAGCAGACAAAACAGCACGTTCAAAAGCAGGGGGAAGCACGTTCAGGAAGGGTTGGGGAGCCTGGTAAGAAAGGCCTGGTGAGAAAGGCCAGGGCAGGGAGGTTAGGCTGGTCTAGCAGGGGAAGAAAGGGAGTAGAAGGGGAAGGGGTGCGTGGCAGGGGTAATCAGGAGGCAGAAGCAGGACTGAGGGGGCTGGGGGAGCAGGGCAAGGGGGTCTGGAGGGCGAGGGGAGGAGTTCATTCGAGGCCGATCTGAGGCTGGAGGACAGGCGGGAGAGGCAGGTGGTCACCAGCGGGGCCAACCGGGGCCAGAAGCTGCCGCTGATATTGATCAAAATAATAATAGCTGAATGACCTTTCACTGATGAGTGTTTCCTGTGTGCCCGGCATCGAGCTGAGCGTTTGTATGACATCATTTAACCCTCACCGGGGGGGGGCGGGGGGGGGTAATGAGCCCACCAGGTGGGTGGTATCAGTATTATTGATCCACAAGGGATACTGAGGCTCAGAGAGGAGAAACAGTTTGCCCAAGTTCACGCACATTAAAATCGGGCCGTAGGTAGGACTTGAACCCAGGCCTGTGGGACAGGAAGAGCTGAGTCCTCCCTCAAAGTCATAGTGGCCAAACCTAGGACCTGCCTTGGCCTGCAATTCACCTCTCATCATTTGAAGCCCCCCAGGAACTCCCTCCTCCCCCCCGCAGGCTGAACTCTTCACATGTCCCTGAATATTCCAGACCTGTTCACCTCCTGGCCATTCCCCGTGCAGCATCCTCTGCAAGAAGTAGCCTTCTAACCCTTGCCCCTTCTCTAAGAAAGTTCCACCCATTCTCCAGAACTCAGCCCCGGCACAATCTCTTTTGGGAAATCTTTCTGAACTCCCTGCCTCCCGCACGGGGCTGTGTTCCCACCCCAGCCAGGGCCTGGCCTGCAGCAGGTGTCAGTGAGTGTGTGTGTTGATGAATGAGCACCGGACCCACCTGGCTATGGGTTAAAGTGGGAGCCCAGGGCGGGGCGGGCTTGATCTGGGACTGATCTCTTATCTGCCAGGGCTGTCTCCACCTTATCTGATTAGGCCTGAGTTGAAAGGCAAGCCTATGAGAAGCTGACAAGGCCTCTGGGTTACTCAGTAACCTTGCCCTCTTTAAAAATCCACAGTTTCCCCCTGGCATCCAGAACCCATCGCTCCTCCCTCTCGGGCACTGCTGCCATGGACACCTTCCTGCTGTCTGCACTGTGCCTCCTTGCGACCTGGGCAGTCCTGGCAGGGGGAGTCACCGTGCAGGTAAATCCTCTGTCCCTACCCGGGCCCAGCTTGCACTCTGCCCCCAGTTCCCAGGACCTGTGCCCTGAGAAAGCACTCCCTCTTTCTGGAGCTCAGGTGTGGCCGTTTCTCAAGAGTCTGTTTCTCAGCCCTGCCTCGGCTGCCTTCCCCTTCAAACATGGAGAGGAGAGAAATCCGCATTTGAGAAAGGGAGTTGATCAGCCAATTTACTGAGTGCTTTTGCCATGAGCCAAGCTCCTCAAGGGAGGCTCACCCTGGGAAAATGGGATTATTAGTCCCATTTTCCAGAGGAGGAAAAGTGAGCCCCAGAGAGGTTACATAACTGGGCCTAGGCACATGGCTGGGAAGTGAAGGAGCTCGATTCAATTCGAGACCTTCGCCTCAGCCAGAGCATCGACCTGGGTCTTGGGAACCCCGCGGGCATCCCGGAGCAGGCTGTGGCCTGGCCTCCCACTCGGGACCTGTCTCTCACAGGATGGAGAGTTCTCTTTCCCTCTGGAGTCAGTGAAGAAGCTCAAGGACCTCCGGGAGCTCCAGGAGCCCGGCACTCGGAACCGTAGGCAGAGTGGAGGCCTGGTGGCCCCCAACGCCTGCAGCCATCAGAAGTTTCCGGAAGAACTCAAGCCTCTCTGCAAGGAGCCCAATGCCCAGGAGATCCTCCAGAGGCTGGGTGAGCCGCCGCTCCCTGGTGGGTGGGGCCGGGGAACTCCCTGGTTGGTGGCGCTGGAGAGGGGCTGTGCTCTGATTGGTGGGTCTGATGCTGCTGTGGTAATTAGTTCTAAGCTGTAATTGGCGGAGCTTGCTTTAGACCGATCGTCGCTCTGATGATTCATGGCTAATTCTGCATCCCGTCCCTCTGGCCTTCGCTCTTGCTCCTTCTGGGCGGCACCTCCACGCTGGCTGGCGGGCTTGAGCCGTACCTGTTTGGGGCGGAGAGAGCAGCCAGTGGGAGGGGACAGGCCTGGGTTTCTCCTGGGGACTCAGGGACAGGTGTCCAAGCTCTGGCTCAAGGGAGGACGGGGCTTTGGCTCTCTGGGCGCCCCATCTCTCCTGCGCAGAGGCCATCGCCGAGGACCCGGACTCGTGCGAGATCTGTGCCTTCGCCGCCTGTGCTGGATGCTAGGACTGTCGGCTCGCTGCCTCCGGGCCCCTCCCCCACAGATGCTCCCAGGGCCCGCAGCTCCGCCTCCCCTGCCCCCAGGGGAGGCGTGGAGAGGGCGTGGCCTGGGGCGCCCTGCGCTGGCCCGGCCCCTGACCCGTCCGAGCTGCCACTGCCCCCCAAGATCCACTCCGACCCTCAGCCAATAAACCAGATCCCAGAGTACTCCTGGTGTCGCTTCCTTCCTTCATCTACCAGCCGACTCCTCACCCAGCTTCATGGGTGCCTGCCCTGCCCTCAAGCTCAGAGTTTAGGTGTGAAGTGCAAGGCACCGCCTCCCTACTGAACCGGGGCTGCCACCACACGCAGGCACTGAGGGTACCTCAGTGTGTGTGTGTGTGGGGGGGGGAACCTCTGCTTTTCTTTCACGTCCCCGAGCCCAAAGTCCCTAAGCCCTGAGTGAGCTCAGGAGTCCCTGGTTTGCATGTCCAACCCAGCTTGGGCGGCTGTGAGACTGGCCCCAAGCTCTGGAGTGTTCAGGGTACCCCAGGCCCTGGCCCCCCTGACCACCTCAGCGTTGCCTCCTGCCCTCCCCCCTGGGACCACACCTCAAGCCACGGCCCTCACCCCTTCCTCTGCTCCCCTCACCTGTGCTCTGCTCCTCTTCCCACACTCCTGGCCAGAGAAACTCCTACTCAGGTCGTGCTCCCATGGCCGCTCCTCAGAAGCCTTTCTTAACCCTTCCAGGAGGGTCTACATGCTCCCATTTTGTCCTCTGTGCCCTGCGGGTGCTTTGATGACCCACACCCCTTGCAAGGCTCTGGCCACCCTGTGCCATATGGCTTCTGTGCCAGTCTCTCTGCCCCCTAGAGTGGGTGAGCCCCACCACACCCGTGCCTGTATGAGGATATAATGCGGGGCAGGTTAAAGCCAGATACCCACTTCCAGCCCTGTACCACATACTGTGTGATGCTAGGAAAAGTCGCTTTCCCTCTCTGTGCCTCAATAGCCTCCCCTGTGAAACTGGGACTGTAATAGTACCTGCCACCCAGGCTGGGTGAAATAATGCATGTAAATGTGTATGAGATCCAGAAAAAGTTCAGGCCACGCGCCAACAGAGAATTCAATAAATGGTAAAAACAATAAACCAAAAAGATGGGGAACCAGAGTCAAGCTCTGCGAATAGTTTAGACAGGGGTGAGAAGGTGAGGCATGGAAGGCTGCTTGTTAACAAAGTTAGAGGGAATGAGGAAAGAGGAGGTGACCAGGGTATTTCTTGGGGAGTCAGAGAAGTGCCATGGGGTGACTGAGGCAGAATTGCTTGGGCTGCAGAATTCAGAGGGTGATGTGTCTTCAGGGCCAGGTCAGGGGAGGCTCCGCAACAGGGGGAGGGGCGACACATACACTGGGGTGGATGGGCATCCTAAACCAATCTAGAGGGAGGGAGGCGGAGGGCAGGGCGTTCCAGAAGGTGGAGCAGATGCAGACACAGAAGTAGGTCCATGGCGCTAGAATGGTTCAGTCTGGACAGGGTGGGTCCTGGGAGGCACCCAGGGCGGAGTTCCAACCTGACTGTTGTCACTTAAGAGTTGTGTACAAATAATGCATGTAAATGTGTATGTAATGTTACTTACACTACAAAAAGGTCTCCCTGAGACTTGGTGTCTTCATCTGAAAATGGGGCTGATGACAGATAGCACCTCCCAGGGCTGCAGGGGGATTTGATGTGACACATGACGGGCTGGATCATGAAATGCTCCCACTCTGGAACTGAGCCCAGGGTGTGAATCCTGCCTCTGCCTGTTACCAGCTGTGTGACTTGGGCCAGTTACTTAGCCTCTTCTCTCCTCAGTCTCCTTATCTGTAAAATGGGGATAATAAGAATCCCTACTTGGTAGGGTTGAGTGAAGGGTAGATGCGGTCACATAGGAAAAGCTCTGAGAGCCTCACAGGGCCCATAGTGGGTGCTCTGCTACTGCCACTATTATTATTATTATTTCTGTGTGGATGGCTCAGCTGGAGCCTGGCACATAGTAGGTACTCAGTCAGTGGCATTTCCCTTCTCTGCCTCCTCCCCAGGCAGGTGGAGACCCAGCATAGCTGAAGGAAGCAGTGGGAGCGAGGCCAAACAGTGCCTTTGGGCTCAGTTTAGAACTGAGAGGGGACGCTGGGGAGCCACAGAAGGATAAGGGGCCCCGTCAGAGCAGGGCTGCGGGGCTCCCCTGGCATGCTGGGCACGGAGAGTCTGCAGGACACAGAGCCAGGGAGGAAGGCCTGCCAGGCCTCGGGAAGTGTGTTGAGGGCCCACGTTTAATGGTTGTAAGACAAGAGAGAGGCCTGAGAGTCACAGGAAGCATTGCAAAAGACCCCGCAGCCTTACCCGGGGGCCGAAGGTGAGGCAGGAACTAGAGCGCTTGGGTTTGTGTCCTGGTTGAGTGGGGGGGCCATGGGGCTCATGAGCAGAGCTGGGAGGTTGGGACAGGCAGCGGGTCTGCGGAAATTCACCATGGCCTTGGCCCTGGGTGAGCTGAGTTCAGAGAGCACCTCCCCCTTATGCCCGGCTCTCCTCCCTGGCTGCCCAGAATGGGATGGGGCTGTGGCGGAGCCCATCCTGTGGAAAGGCCCTTCTTCGGGGAACGCCCAGCACGGCCCCTGCCCTGAGTGAAGGAGGTGGCTGCAGCTGTGAGAGTGCAGGCCCCGCCCCCATCAGGTGTCATCAGCACAGCCCGAGTCATGAGTCATGAGGGAGGCAGCAATGTGAAGGCTCAGAGGACGGGCTCTGGCCTGGACTGCCTGGGAAGAAGTCCGCTTTGGCCCTTGGCCGAGCCTGGGGTCTTGGCCTAGTTAGTTCTCTCTCTGTACCTGGATCTCTTTATTTGTTAAGTGGAATATTTATAACGGTACCTGCTTTATCAGACGGTTTTGAGGACTCAGTGAGTTAATATGGGCAAAACATTTAAAATAGCGTCTAGGGTATATAGCGAATGCTCGATAGATGTTGGCTATTATTGTTACTATTATTCCTCAGGGCTGCCAGGATGGAGTGAGGGAGGAAAGGTCTTCCATCTAGACCTGGCCAGATGGCTCTGGGGAGCCTGAGAAGAGTGGGCACTCAGGAGGGTAAGGCTAAGGGCCAAGGCCCATCTTCTCACAAGCCCCCTGGGTGGAGGCAGCCCGGACAACAGGCCTGGGGAGGGAGCACTACGTGGGTCTTCCCTGCACCCACCGCTCCTGCAGCCCTACCTCCTGGCGGATGCTCCCTGCCCTCCTGGCATCCTGGTTGTCATGCTGGCTCTGCGGCTCGGCCAGCCCTTGAGCTTGGCTTGTGGGGTCAGATGGGAACAGGTGCTCTGCGGTTTCTTAGGTCTGTGATTGTGCGTGCCTCACTTCGCTCCCCAGCCCCGTCCTGGAGCCTCCCTCCTCCTATATGAAATAGGGCTTGATGACCCCACTCCCCAAGCACTGGCAACTGGGAAACTCATTAGATCAGCCTTTCTCCTCAACCACTCAGCTACCCCCGTGGCTCTGCCCGTGGCTCCCGGGATGAACAAATGGACTCCTGACTCCGTGTGTAGGTGGGGGATCTTTATTCAGCAGCAGCGCTGCCTCAGGAGCCAAACTCTCCTCCAACCAAGTACCCAACCGCTTTGTGTCAGATTCAGCGACTCGGCCCTCTGGCTGGTGGTGGTGACCTCAGCGTCCCCCCCGGAACTCGGGTGGGGGTGCAAGCTATGATGGCAGCTGGCTGGGGACAAAGTGTCCAGGGTGGGCTCAGGGCAGCCAGCCATCTCAGAGGCAGCCGGTACAGGCGACATTCACACACAGCTCACAGTCATCATTAGCGATGGTCCCTGGGCAGGGGAGAAGACCGGTCAGCTGACCCTGACCGTGAACCACCTGTGGTCCAGGGGCTGCTGGCCAGGCAGCCAGAGAAGGATGCTTTGGGGAGGGCCTGAGGGCGAGGACCAGCCTCCTTCTCACAGATCAGGAGCATGATGCTGTAGAAGCAGAGAGTGGCTCAGGTTCAAGTCCTGGCCCTCTCCTTCCTAGTGGTGCCTGGGCACACCTCTTACACTCTCTGGGCTGGACTTGTCCTGTTGACTCTATGGACAGTATCAGCTGACAGGTTGGTCGTGAAGAAAGACCAGCAAAGGGACTGACACAGGCCTGGCACTTAGTAGGTGCTCAATAAATGCTAGTGAGCCTCTCTGGTCACTGGCCAGTTCTGCTTCCTCCCTCACATTTCAGCTTACATGTCACCTCCTCTTTCCAAGAGTCTTTCAGACTCCTGATGCCACCACAGACATGAGCCATCTCTCCTCTGCATCCCCCGTGCTCCCCCATCAGCCATTGCTTACGGGTCCAATGTCCGGTGGCCCCTTCCCTCCCATCTGTGACATCTGATGGGTCAATCAACGGTCCAGGTTTCCAGGGCCTGCGGGGCCTCCTGGCAGGCCTGATTTTCCCTGCTCTGGCCACTGGGACTGGGTGCTTAATAGAAAGAATGGGAAGTGGAGGAGTGTGGTCTGGGGAAGAGAGAGAGCCAGAGGCAGCAAACTCTTGCAGGGGTGGGGGCACTCACTCAAGGCCTGGAAGACGCTGGCCGCTTCCTTGGATGCACAGATGGGCTGGAGATCCTGTGGCAGGGCTGGGTGGTGACACGCAGGGGGCACGAGCCTCTGGGTCTGGAGGCGGGGGTTGGGCAGCCTCTGCTCCTCTAGGTCACTAAGCCTCTTCACTGATTCCAGCTGGACCTGGAAGCCTTGATACTGAGGGGGAGAATGGGGGGAGAGGAGGGGAGAGGGATCAAAGCCTGGGCCTGGAGGTCAGAGCCTCAGACCTCGCAGAACTTTCCCTGTTCTCGGTGGGGGTGGGAGGTGGGGTGGTCCAGGCCATGTTCAAAGGACAGCCTGGGAGGTGGGAGCGGGCGTCTGCTACTTCACACCCCACGGTGCCTCAGGCTCCCAGGAATTGTAGGTGAGGATCTGGTGGGGCTGGGGAACAGGTGGTTCAGGGTACAGACCAATGTAACCCCGACCCCAGCCCCGGTTCCAATCCCGGCTCTCCCCAGCAGGCCGCCTGTATCTTCCGCACGCTGAGCCTCATCTGGCAAACGGCCCCTCCCCAGCGCCTGGCACCAGTACGGTCCACACCCGGCAACCGGGTGATCACCCCTGAACCGACATGGCAAAATGATGGCAACCCCAAGTTGGCCGGGTTTCAAGGCCAGGGCTGCAGGGGAGAGGGGGGGAAGGTGACTCTCCCCGTCCCTTCCAAGGAGGCTCTGCCCAGAGTTGGGAATGTGACGGACACCCAAGGCCACAGATGTCCCCATCCTTGCTGGCCAGCAGCATCCTGCTGCCTGGCAGGCAGACCCTGCTTCCACGATTCCCTCCTGCCTCACAGCTGTCCCGGAAGGAGCCCTGGGCCTCCTGCTGTCCTCTCTCCGAGCCTTTGCATCTGCTATGCCCTCTGCCCCGTGCTGCCTTGTCCTCTGTGCCTGGCTATCGTCCTGCAATGTCAGCTCACTTACCTGCCAGGAAGCCTTTCTGGTGACTGTCCCCCATCCACCCACTCATGGGTGACTATAGGGAGCTGTGGGAGAGCCCCCTCCTTCTGGGCTCCCAAAGAGCAGGGACTATGTCTCGCTCCACCCTCTGACCTCTGGCCAGGACTGGCCTTCTGATAGATCAGCGGTTTATTATTGCTATCACTGCCTTCGGCCTTCTTGCTGCCCCTGTCTGCCAGCTCTCTTGGTCCCTGGGTTGTGCTTAGATGTTGGGCTGAGCCCCGGGCCCTTGCTCCCCTGTATTCCATGAAGTTCCTGGCATCCCCTCTCCATCCCAGCCTCTCATGGGGGGAGCTTCAGGCAAAGGGCACAGTGACCGGAGGGACTCACCTGAATGTAGACTGACTGTGTGCCTTGCAGCAGCACCAGGAAGAATACAGTCACCCCGGACGGGAGCCCTGACACCATCCTGCCACGAGCCTGACTCCGTCTGTACCCCAGTGCTGCTGTCCACGGGC
Source organism: Proteles cristata cristata (assembly GCA_017311185.1). Lineage (NCBI taxonomy): Eukaryota > Metazoa > Chordata > Mammalia > Carnivora > Hyaenidae > Proteles > Proteles cristata. The sequence goes on from JAESUZ010005111.1 coordinate 338,939, forward strand.
TCCCACCTGCTTCCCCAGCGAGCACCTCTTTATAGGCCCAGCTCCAGGACCCGGGCCACTCATTAACTGGCCAGCTGGGGCGGGGTTGACAGCTGGCTGGCTCTCTGACAAGCCTGGAGCCCATTCCTAGGAAGGTGGTTGGGGGTGATGAGGGCAGGGAGGACCAGAGCACACAGAACCAGGATACTGTGTGTCAGGCACCTGTATGGGTGGCTCTGGAGGAGGGCCTTGGACACACCACTTTCCTTAGCTCCATGACACCTATTCACATGGAATGATGGAGAGACCATTGTACAGACAAGGAAAGTGAGGCTCAGGAGGTGAATTAACTTGCCCCAGGTCACCAAGCTAGTCAGTGGCACGGCAGGGACTCAAGTATCTTTGACTCAGGTCAGCCCGTGGTCCTTTCTCTGGGCAATGGATGCAGATAGATAGGCTGGTCCAGGACGAGATGGTCTGACACAGGACAGATGTCAGGGCTCTCTGGAGCCCTGGAACCGATTGTTTCCTGCCCCTCCACCAAGTTCAGTTTAAGGCTCCTCCTTCTCATCAGTCCCTTTCCAAGCCTTCAACCCGCCTCTATCTGCCACCTGCAAATGGTGCTCCGTACATTCAGTCCACATTTGACCCATCTTGCCTGTCCATGCCTTGCAAATGCCAATTGCCTAACCCAGCATGCTATTGGGTTGGAGAAGGAGGTAATAACACCGACCTTGGGGACAGATTGACCTGGGCTCAAATCTTGGTCCTGCTGCAGCTGTATCAGTTTGGACAAGTCACACGAACTCGGACTGAGCCTGTTTCCTCTTCCATCAAATGGGCATAATGACAAAATCCACTGCATAGGGTCACTGTGGGGGCGATGGGGCCAGGTCCACTGAGTAACACTTGCCCCCTAATCTCCTTCTAGGCAATGTGTAACCCACTATATCCATGGCTGAAGGTGGGGTCAGGGAGAAGAGGGCAAAGTCCACAAGGGTGTTATCACCACTGTCTCTGGGCAGCTGTAAACGGTGCTTGAGAGCCAGGGCTCACTTCTGCTGGACAGGGAGCCCGGCGTGTGATAGGTACCCCACACGTGGCATCGAATTGAAGCCCAGGTGGCCCAGCTAGGTATTTAAGGCTCACTCTCCAGCCTGTGACCCAACTTTGATGTCATCCCATGCCCTAAGACAAAACCCTATCTGCACGTGCTTCTGCTGATGCGCCCTGCCCTCCTAAAATGCCCAGCTCCCTGTCTCTTCACTCGGGGGGAACTGGGGAAGAGCTCGAGTGAACTCTGGCATTTCCTATGTCTTGCTTTGAATCCAGATTTCAACCTTTACTGTTTCTAGTATGAAGGAATTAACGGGTCCTTACATGCTTTCTCATCTGCAAACTGAAAATAATCATTGGCAACAATAGCTCTCACTTCTTGAACTTGCACCTGGTGCTAGGCCCAGAGCTGGTTTATGCGAATGATTCCTTTTAATCCTCTAGGAGAGATGTAATGGCTGTCTCTATTTTCCAGATGAGTAAACTGAGGCCCAGCAAGGTCAAGCATCATGTGAGTAAGGGGAGAGCAGGCTTTATCTCTGGGATTCTTGCGTCTGCTCAGCTGACGGTGTTCTAGAAAACAGAACATGGGCCTCGGAGGCAAGAAGATCTCAGTGCTTCTCAACTGTGTGACCTTGGGTACCTTACTTAGCTTCTCCAAGCCTCTCTGTTTCTTCATCAGTAAGTTTGGGAAATAATGAACAACTTCATCGTGGCTGTTGGGAGGAAAAATGGACTAGTCCCATCCCAGAGGAACTGGTGACTCTCCCTGTCCTCAAGCTGGCTGCCTCCCCAGCCAGTGTCTGGTCCACGGTGGCCACTCAGTCAGTCCACTGCCTCTCAGAGGGCTCTCCCTGACGAGCCCCATCTCTGAACCTACAGCTGGAACAGCTCTGATCTTGCTCTTCCAACCAGAGCAAGCTCAGTGCCCCTGGCCCCACACCAAAGGGTGAGGAGCAACCCTTGTTCTCTTCTCTGCCTTCTAGCTCCTCCAGCCAGGGTTCATCATGTGTTACTCTTTTCCTGGGAACAAGTCGTGTGACTTCCCTATCTGCCTAATGTGACTCAAATTCGTATTTCTGCCCAGCTCCTCCTAATCGCTTCATGAATGACCCATCATCTGTCAAAACTAAATCAGTCACAGACACAAACCCTGACTGCCGCCCTGTTTGGCCAGCGTGCTCTGACGCTTCTCAGGGAACTTCCTTCTTTAGGGACCTGGGAAGTGACTGTCACACCAGCCTGGACTCTGGTCTCTGCTTGGAAACCTCAAACGCCACGGCGGAGTGACAGCTCGCCTGTGTGTGTGTCTGGGAGCTCCTATCTCGACACTGGATTCCCCACTCAGAGCCACCTGCCATGCTGCCCCAGAGCCTATGACTCTCCCTGCCCCTAAATGGACCAATTCCCCAGCAACATTTGTCACAAACGACCACCCTGTCTTTCTTGGGATGAAACGTTTTCTCCACTTGCCACCTGGGATATGCATTCCCCAGATTTTCTGCCAGTCTCGTTGGTTCATCTTTTCTGTGTCCTCAGAATACCCCAGGGGCTCCAGGGCTCAGTCCTTGGACTGCTTTCCTGTGTCCATAGTCACCAGTGATCTGATCCAGTCTCCAGGAATTTAATGCCACCAGTACCCTATTCTCTCCCTAACCTGACCTCTCCCTTCTTTTCCAGAATCCTTTATTTACTAGCTCAGCATCTACCATAGAGTCGATGGTGTCATCCTTGATGCCTCTTTTTTATTTGCTAAATTCAATTCATTAGCAAACCCAGTTGACTCTACCTTTAAAATATTTCTAGACTCTAACCATATCTCACCATGTCCACTGCTACCAGAGGTCCAAGCCATCATTCCTGGTCATTGATCTCATGGATTATTCAAACAGCCTTGTATTAGTCAGAATTCTGCAGAGAAACAGAATGAATGTAGACTATGAATATATATTCATATATCTATTTATATATTCAAATATATATCCTATCCTATTTATATATAAAAATGTAAATCTTATTCTTCCTTTCTTTCTACTAGCTAACTATCTGCCTATCATCTACCTATCAATCGTCTAATCTATGTCTGTCTATCTAGATGTGTTTTAAGAAACTGGCTGATTTAATAGTGGGGCTGGCAAGTTTGAAGTCTGTAGAGAAGACTGCAGACTGGCAGGCTGGAAATTTAGTAAGAGTTGATATTGCAATCTTGAGTCTGAGTCCAGCCAGGGTAAATCCAAAGGCTTCTACTGCTCTACAAGGTTCTGCAACCCCCCCTCCTCCCCCCCCAAGGCTTTGAACTTATCTCCAAAGATTCTGCCCTTCATTGTCTAGGTTCTGCCCACACCAGATTCCTTGCTGTCGCCCAAACACACCAAAGGTTTCTTACTTCATGTCTTTGCTCTTCCCCCACATGTACATATAGCTCACCTGTCACTGCATCTGGGTCTCTGCTTAAATGCCACTTTTCCCAAAGAGATCTTGCCCAGCCATCCTACCTCAGAGAACTTCTCCCATCAATCCTTGTTTTCTTAACTTGCTTTCTTGTAGTATGGACCTCTATATACATTTTATTTCTTACATTTCTCTCCCTACTGGATCATACGCTCTATTAAAATAAGGCATTTGTCTATTTTGTTCTCCCCAAATGGCTTCTGGCACATAGCTGGTGCTCAGCTAACACCGATGAGTTGAATAAATGAATATGTTTGAAATATCTACTCCAGGAACCACTTGATGTTTGGCCTTGGCCAGTTTTCTTCTTCTCTGAACCCCACCCATCTCATCTAGCACCTTCCTGACCCAGGCAAGGAGCCTGGCACATGGTGCGTGTTCAAAAAATGCTGGTGATTATTATTTTCAGAGTTGTGAAATGATTTGTTTATCAAGAAACAGAATCCTCTTTGTGTCTTATGTGCTTGACGAACTCTAAGGCATTCTTTAACTTGGTCACCAAATATTGACTGATGGCACACCATGTGACAAGCACCCTTCTGGGCCCATGAGGTACAGCGACGAACAAAATGGACAAAGCCTCTGCCTACCAAGCCGTGCTGGTGGCTTGGACAGGCAGTCTGAGTTGAGCTGCAAGAACGTGTCAGAGTCTAGAGATTCAGTGAAGTTGGAGCCATAGGATTATTTTCTGTTCCCTTCGGTGTCAAGGGTGAATGAAGAGGGAGTCAAGGACAACTCTAAGGTTGTCCCGAATCCAGCAGCGCTGGATTCTGGGAACCAGAAATGAGTAGGTCTGGTGAGGGTACCAAGAATTCTGACGTGCTCTTTCTGACATGACTGTTTGACATCTGTAGAGATGAGGACCACAGACATACATGTTGAGTCATCAGGAAGTATCTGATCCTTCGAGTTCTGAAACTGGATGGAGGGAGTGGCTGGCTGGGGAAGAGGAGAGGTCCTGGGATGGAAGCGTAGCAGGGCACTGCGACATTTGGAGGTAAAGCGAAGAGGCAGGAACCTGCAAAGCAGAAAGAGAAGGAGCAATCGAGAGACACCAGTATGAGTTGTATCCTCAGAGCCAAATGAAGGAAGTGTTTTAGGAATTGGCGCATGACTGCCTGGGTCAAATGCCATAGTTAGCTCTGGAAAGATGAAGACGAGAACTGCCCCTGGGTTGGGTGACATGAAGCGTCTGGTGACCTTGAGAAGGTCAATTTTGGGGAAGAAGTGGATGTAAACCTGAAGGGAGTGGGACTGAGACAGGACCTAGTGAGAGTACAGGTGTGGCTCTAGGGTGAGGGCTCTTAGCTGTCACTTTAAATTCAAGGCAAAAATGGAAAGATGACAAATTTAAAGAAGGATCAGCATACTGGGCCCAGTGCATGAGCAGGATTGATCTAGAAGACCCTGACAGGGAGCTGTATCAGCCAAGGTGTGGTAGATTTCCCAGCAGCCTCCCAAAAGAAATTTTGGCCTGTCCCTAGAGAAGTGGGTGACCTATGGAGTGGTTCTGTTTTTTCTATGGTGAAAAGGAAACTCAGAATCAAATACGTGCCCCAGTAGTAGTAACTACACTGAATCTCACTCAGTCCCCTTTGTCTCTTTTCTCAGTCTATCCATATTGTACTGATCTTGCTCTCCACACACCCCACCTCCCACCTCCCCCACCCACTCACCCCCCACCCACTTGCCTTCCCCCACTCACCACCATCCACACCCCTCCACACACTCACCCTCACCCTCACTCCTACACTCAACCTCACTCCCACCCGCATCCACACCCACCCACACCTACCCACTCACCCCCACCCCACACACACACCCACACACCCACACCCCACCCACACCCATGCACTCACCCTTACCCACTCACCCTCACTCCCACCCACACTACACACCCCTCCACACGCCCACATATACTCCATACACACTCACCCCAAACCACCCCCACCCCTCACACACCCCTCACACACCCCTTTCTGGCTTGTTTATATTCTCACCAGCTTCACTGTTTTTATGGACTGGGGGTTGGGTAAGAGGCGTTTAAACACAAATAAGTGAATCAGGTCTGCCCCCTGGTGATGGGCAGGTGATACTGCAGGCAGAGAAAGATGAATTGCCCTTAATCCTCAAAGAATCCATGTCTTTCTGAGGCGCTGCTTGAAAGTTAATGGGTGAGAAGACATTTACAGTCTCTGATTTGAGGGGCATTGGGAAGGCTTGGTTCCCATGTGTATGCCTGGGTAGGGGGGCCCCTCCCAGCATGATCATGATGGTCACCGTTAGTAATGCTCCTTGGAGGTGCCAGAAGGGAAAGAGCATGAGGCTGTTATGGAAGAGTTCTTGTTTGCTGGCAGACGCCCATGTCCTGTGGAATCCAGAGAGCAGATGCCGAGGTGAACAAAAAGGCTGAGATGGGGAGGAGAGGGGGAGAGTGTTCGGGCTGTGGGGAGGGGAGCCTGGCACTGAAATCGGGTCTTGGGGGGCAGCCAAGGGGCAGCTGAGGCAGCAAGAGAAACTGAGAAGAGACATTGGGATGCCAGAGACTGGGGTTGCCTGAGCTGGGCTGTTCCAGTGCAAGGAGCTGGTGTGTGCCTCTGGCCCTAACTTCTGCTGACGTTTCTGCTTGCCTTCCCCTGTGGTCAAAGACAAGCATGGCAAGGTGTGTGTGTGTGTGTGTGTGTGTGTGTGTGTGTGTGTGTGTGTGTGTGTGTGAACATCCACAGGCTTGAAAGCATGTGTATGAGAACATGCACGTGTGAATGAGCATGCGTATGCATGAGTGTGCATACACGTGAGTGTGTTTGTGTGTGTCTGTGCCTGCATGGGTGAGAAGGATGTGTTGTGACTGCATGTGTGAGTGTTTGTGTGTACATGTGTGTGCATGTGTGAGAATAGCGTGCATTTATATATGGGTAAGGTTTATGTGCCTGTGTATCTGTAGGTGTGAGAGTATGTATATGGGTTTGTATAAGTGTGTATAGGCATCTGCATGAGCATGGGTGTGAGCAGATATGTGTGTGAGTGGTGTATAAGAGCATGTGTATGTGTGTATTTTTGTGTCTGTGTGAGTGTGTGCAGGTGAGGGTGTGTGAGTGTGTGTTGGGTTTTGGAAGCGAGGCCAAGCATGTTTGGCTGTGGAGAGAGGCTGAAAGGGTTCTGTCTGATGTGGGAGACCCTGGGGTGTGGTGCCAGGGTGAGGGGAGGGCTCGCGGTGTGGAGAGATGGAGGCTGGAGCCAGGGGGAGGTGGGTCTTAGAGCAGCTGACTTGAAGCTGGGGAATTAATGGAGGAGCTGGGAAGGTGTCCAGCCCATGGCAGCCATATTGGAATGTTCTTCCTTCTTCCACTCCTCCTTCCCGCCAGCAGCCATCTGAACATTATGGCTCTGACGTCAGGCAGAGCAAGGTCCCACTACTGCCAGGTCTTGGGCCAGTCACCCACTTCTCTAAGTGTCAGCTTTTGGCTGTGAGGTGGGAATGACACCCTGGCTGCCAAGTGGAGGTGACGAGGGCAAATGAGAGCAGTCATGCCTGCTAGTGCTCGCTGGCAGCTGATGATGAGCCAGGTTCTGATCTGAGGACTTTGCCAGTGCAAACACATGGCTTCCTCATACAACCCTAGGCAGTAGAAAACTCTCCTTTTAGAGAGAACGCCGGGGCAGGGAGGGCTTTGCTAACCTGCCTGAGAACACACACCTTTGAAGTGGCAGAGCCCCTGGGCTGATGTCCTAAGCACTGTACATTGGGCCTCCATGAGCCATAAGTGACTATGAAGCACCCCTCCCAGTGCTGGACACATCATAGACCCTCCATAGGTGTCCCCCCATCCCCTCCACCCTCTGTCCCTCTAGGGCTGAAAAGGATCAGCTGAGGGAGAGAGTGAGTCCTCTTCATGTCCCCTGTGAACACTACTACACCACAGAAGTTCCTGGATTCCTAGAAGCCTGGTCGCTTAAAGAGTAGACTCAGCTGTTTGTTCACGTCACCACACCACTGACAACATCACAACAACATATTTAGAGTGTAGAACGTGGTTAGGCGCCATACTTCATTTGACCAACAAACATTTAATGGGCACCAGGGCCTGGAAATGGATAAGACAGTCCCTGTCCGCAAAGGGCCCATGGTTGATAAGGAGAGACAAGGCCAATGTCTTGTGTTAGACGCAGGGAGCGGGAAAGCTCAGGAGATACAGGAACCCCGAGAAGGCGCCACCTTCCTCCAGTGAGGAAGCGGGGGCTGTCAGACTCCGCTAGCCCTTTGCTCACATCCCATACCTGGAATGCCCTCTCCCACCCTACTCAGGCACCAGCCCAGACCACGGCCCCCCATTCTCTCTCCCAGGAGTTCCATTCTCAGAAGAGGAACCCCTGTAGTCCTTGGGCTCCCACGGTGGACCTGAGTGTCTGCTATCTTTATATTTCTGTTTTGGGTGCAAGGGTTCCATCTCCACAGTTAGACTGTGTCCCCTCCAGGGTACAACCTCAATTTCACGTTCCTCGGTGACGCTCGTGCCTAGGTGGCCCTACACAAGACTGGGACACACTCATCTTTACTGATGCTTGAGTCTGGGGGTTCTTTGTTTGCAGCCCCCAGGGCTGCACTGCTAAGGAAATCCTAAGTGCTGAGTCAGGGCCCAGCTTTGCCAAGCAGGATTGCGTTTCATTAAGTGGGGATGAAATACAAATTCCCCACAGCATTCATGGGATCGATGTCCAAGGCACAGCTGCCATTTATGTTTTAAAATTTGCAGTTGGGGATCATTGTGAAACTTGATTGCTCTGTCTTGGGGACTTCTTAAAGTCCAACTCCACAATAAGGCCAATCAGACTCAACCATCAAATGTCAAATAGGAGCTAATGAACCATTCACAGGCTTGGGAGAGAAATCAGGCAATCTCTTATTTCAGGATTATCCCTTCCAAATATTGAATCTGAACTGTAAGCAGAATTTGCTATAATTGCGTCCCCCTCCTCTCGGGCGTGGGGGATCATTGGCATTCACATCATGTCTCGGCTTTCTGGAGAGAGGCTTGCCAAGCCGACCCACTGCTTTCCAGAGACACGTGCTCCCGGGGCATCATTCTGAAAGGGAGCAGGCAGGGGGTGCCGGGATTCCTCCTTGTCTTGAAGTTGAGCCTGTTGAACTTGATGTTGGCTGCGTCTCCTAAGTATTTGCATGGTATCTTCTTCGTGGGAGAGGACATCTGCATGGAGGGAGGGGATCCCCTCACATAAGCCCCACTGGGAGCTTGGGTGAACTTCTGGAGGGTAGGTGGAGCCTGGGGACAATGTGATCTGTCTGGTCCCTCTGTATCTCTCTGTCAGCTGCATTAGGGTCTGCAAAGACCTACCCACCCAGTGATGGCCCAGTACATATACTGTTCCCTGTGTATCTCTGAACCATCTGGTTGGGTGATGTGGGTTTGCCATCACCTCTACCTGGGGCAGTGCTATGATGCAAGAGGTTATCACCCTCCTTCTCATTCTCTTAGGAGTTTAGGGTAGCACAGTGGTGAGTTACTCCCTATGTCAGAGATGGCTAGTTGTCCATTGAAGTTCCCTCTCCTCTCCCGAACTATATAGTCATGGCTGGAAAGCAGCTGTCTAGCCAGGGACATGACACTAGGCTTGGTCATATAACTAGCTTTCACCACTGGAATCTGTGGGGAAGTGGTGTGGGCCATTTGAAGTTCAAGGCTCTTGAGAGACAACATGCTTCCTCCATCCCTACTTTCTTCTTTTACTGTTTAGTTTTAGATGATGACAAGGCCCTGTAAGATGACAGTATCACAAGGTGGAGGGAGCCAGGGTCCTTAAATCGACCCTTTCAGGACAGGGTCCATGGCAGATAGAGTGGAGCGAATGGTTCACGCCTTGTCCCTGTGTGCATCTATGTCTTACTGTTATGTGAACTCATAGTTCCCCTCATAAAGGTGAAGTATACGGGTCCAATCAGACGAATGGGGAATCAGTAAAATGAGGCAAAAGTCCCAAGCTTAAGTCTCATGAAATCCCACATGCTTCTGTGTGTTTGCTTTCATTTCTGCCATCTGACCGTGAACATTCCAGACTAGGCTGCTAGAGAAGAGTTGAGCCTAGGAAGCTTGCTGGAGATGGCACAGTCAGTATGGAGCAGAGCCAGGCCTTGGACCCAGGCAGCCTGGCTGCAGAGCCTGCCCACCCTACTGAACTCAGCCCACATGAGAGTTGGGCTCACATGGAGTAAGCCTAGGCCCCCAGTTGTGCAGCCGAGGCCAGCCTAGCGCAGCCTTCAACCAGCAATCCCTGACCTGTGAATGAGCCCGGTGAGATGAGCAGAACTATCTAGCTGAGCCCCACCTGACTCCAGATGTCTGTGTAATAAACATGTACTGCTGTGTGCACTGAAGTTTTGTGGTTGTGTGTTATGCAGCCTTACGACAATAGGTAGCTGATACAGCAGTCTACCAACCAGGAATGAATCTATGTCTTGGACTGTGACATGAGAGAGAAATTTCTGCCATACATTTTGGAGCTGACTTGTAATAGCAGTTTGGCTTGTCCTAATTAAAGTGCTCCACTGCTTCTGTGGCTTCCTCATTGCTTCAGGATAAAGGGTCCAGGAAAGTCTGGCCCCTGAACGCCTCTCCAGCTCCACCAAGCATGTGCCTCCCCTCTCCATCTACACACGAGTCATATGAGCTTTCTCCCTGGTGCTCGGGTGCTCCAGACAGTCTCCAACACTATGACCTTATCCTACACTTTTCCCTTGGCTTAGAACTTCCCTCCTCCTCACTCAGCCTAACTGACTCTTGGCTAAAATGTGCCTCCTTTTGGCAAGCTTGTCCTTATTTTCAGGGGAGGGTGGTCCCCATTAAGACGGTCCCAAATCTGGGGTGCCTGGGTGGCTTAGTCGGTTAAGCGTCCGACTTTCGCTTAGGTCATGATCTCGCGGTTCGTGGGTTCGGGCCCCGTGTCGGGCTCTGTGCTGACTGCCAGCTCAGAGCTAGAGCCTGTTTCAGAGTCTGTCCCTCCCTCTCTCTCTGACCCTCCCCTGCTCATGCTGTCTCTCTCTCTCTCTCCTAGAAATAAATAAAAAACATTAAAAAAAAAAAAAAGATGGTCCCAAATCTCTCTGCACTTCCTCATGGCACTCAGTGCCTTCATGACTCCTGCCTGGGTGTGTCTTCTCATCACGAGGCAGGAACCCTGCATGCTGTGCTCATGGCGTGTGCCTCCCATGGGCATGTATGTGCCTGGCATGTTGCACATGCCTAGTGACTATTCTGGAATCAACAGGACTCAAATGGTGTAGGTGACATTCTCAGACTACGGTTACCAAGCTTTTTTTAACAGACACCTCTAGCTTGCAAAACATATTAGGGGGGCTCCTGGGTGGTTCAGTTGGTTAAGCATCTGACTTCGGCTCAGGTCATGATCTCACGGTTCATGGGTTTGGAGCCCCGCGTCGGGCTCTGTGCTGACAGCTCAGAGCTTGGAGCCTGTTTCAGATTCTGTATCTCTCTCTCTCTCTCTGACCTTCCCTTGCTCACGCTGTCTCTCTCTCTCTCAGAAATAAATAAAACATTAAAAAAACACATTAGGGACCCTCTTCTCCACATATTGTCCCATTGCGTGTGCATTTCTCTCTTGACCTTACCTCCCAGCTGAAGCTCTCAAGCAGCCATTCAGTGGGGTGGATGGATTTTACTCTCAGTCTTCCTGGCCCCAAGGTCTGGCTCTACCTCTTAGCAGATGTGACATGTCCAACAAACTTCTTTAAAAAACATTTTTTTAAACATTTATTTGTTTTTGAGAGACAGTGAGAGACAGAGCATGCACAGGGGAGGGTCAAAGAAAGAGGGAGACACAGAATCTGAAGCAGGCTCCAGGCTCTGAGCTGTCAGCACAGGGCCCAATGCGGAACTCGAACTCACAAACAGTGAGATCATGACCTGAGCCGAAGTTGAATGCTTAACTGACTGAGCCATCCAGGCGCCCGTACTTCCTAATGCTTCCTTGCCTCAGTTTCCTCATCTATAAAATGGGGATGATGAGAGTACCCTTCTCATAGGATTGCTCTGAGGAATACATGAGCACATTTCAAAGCCTCACATTTGGTGCAAGTTATAAAAGCATCAGCTATGATTATTCAAAGCCAGGGACTGTATTTTATTCATTTTTGTATCTCCCATGTGCTGGCAGAATGCCTAACCCAGTACTGGTAGAAAGAATGTGCTCCATAAATGCCTTTTAAAAAATATCTTGGAGGTCTTTTTAAAAACCCATGCAAAAAAAAAAAAAAAAAAAGAATTAAAAAAAAGGGGCACCTGGGTGGCTCAGTCGGTTAAGTGTCCAACTTTGGCTCAGGTCATGATCTCACAGTCCGTAGGTTTGAGCCCTGCATTGGGCTCTGTGCTGACAGCACAGAGCCCGGAGCCTGCTTCAGATTCTGTGTCTCCCTCGCTCTCTACCCTTCCCCAGCTCGTGCTCTGTCTCTTTCTGTCTCAAAAATAAATAAATGTTAAAAAATTAAAAAAAAATAAATAAAAACCCACGCTTTTTTTTTAAAACTTTTTTTTAATGTTTTATATATTTCTAAGAGAGAGAGAGAAAGAGAGAGACAGCATGAGCAGGGAGGGGTCAGAGAGAGAGGGAGTCACAGACTCTGAAACAAGCTCCAGGCTCTGAGCTGGCAGTCAGCACAGAGCCCGACGTGGGGCTCAAACCCACGAACCGCGAGATCATGACCTAAGTGAAAGACGGACGCTTAACCAACTGAGCCACCCAGGCGCCCCAACCCACGATTTTTTTAAAGAGCAGTTTTAAGTTCACAACCCAGCTGAGAGGAAGGTGTAGAGATTCCCCATGTGCCCTCTGTCCCCACAAGTGCACAGCCTTCCCTGTTATCAATGCCACTCACCACAATGGCATAATTTTTTAACCAAGGATGAACTCCTATGACCCATAACCACCCAAAGTTTATAGTTAATCTCAGGGTTCACTCTTGGTATCAAATATTCTGTGGGTTTCAACAAACGTATATTCGACAAACGTAAATCCTCATTCTAACATCACACAAAGTACCTTCACTGTCTTCCTCCTTCTCCTTCCTCTCCTTCACCTCTTTTCACACCTGTTATGCCATGAATTCAGGCTCCTTTTCATTGCTTCTCACAAGCGTGTGTCTGTGGGTGGAGAGGCTGGTGTCAGCCGGACCGTCTTTCCCTGATATGTTTTCCTTCAAGTCTTTCAGGAATCTAACTCTGTTCTTAGCGGGCTTAATCCACTCAACGCGTACATTTGCTCCCCGGCAAGAATCTGGCCTTGACCTTGTTTGTTACAACAGTGCCAGCACCACGTGCTGGGCGACACAGACCCACCCTGCGTTGCTGTTGCTGTTGGGCCCTTCTTTTCCTTTCCGGAGAGCACCCATTCCCTTGCTGCTTGACTCTCTTCCTTCGCAGATTCGCATGAAACAAGTCTGTGCAATGAACATGTCTGTGTTTTTCTATTTTTCCATTTTTAATGTTTTTTTAAAATTTATTTTTGAGAGACAGAGCGTGAGCGGGGGAGGGGCAGAGAGAGAGGGAGACACAGAATCCGAAGCAGGCTCCAGGAGCTGAGCTGTCAGCACAGAGCCCGACGCGGGGCTCGAACTCATGAGCCGTGAGATCATGACCTGAGCACAAGTCTGAAGCTCCACCGACTGAGCCACCCAGGTGCCCGGAGCTTGTGTTTTTCTAAAGGCCTACAGGACACAGCATGGCTGCCTTTCCTCTTTTCCTTTATGTTTGTCACGCAAAGGTGGTGGTTCTGACTGCAAGGCGGTAAATGCCTTTTGAGGGAGGGACCTGGTGGGCCGCAGGTGTCCTATTGAAAAGGCCTGGCGAACGCGCCCTGGAAGACATGCATCACGACAGTCCATCATTTCAAAAATATTTGCGGGGTGCCTTGTGTGGGGTTGCTGTAAGGGGGGCAGGGAGGGTGTCTGGTGGCTGGAGCGGAGAAGTGGAAAGCTGTCTGGTGAGCCGGGGCTCACTGGGCTCCCCCCCGCCCCCCCCCCGAGTAGGGCTGAGGGTGATGAGGAGGAGTTCAGTGTGAGCAAAAGGCTGAGCTGGGTGACCCTGATGTTTCGTTTCCATTCTTAAGAGCCCGCGGGTCTATGTGTGACTTGTATCCAAGTGGCCCTTGACGCAGTGACATTTCTGGCCCTAGAGGAGAGCCATACCTAGAGAGGAGCCTCCTCACTTCCTGCCTGAAGCAAGGTCCTGGGGCAGTTCTGCAGTCTCCCATCAGGGCCAGTGGAGGAAGACCCGCGTGGTGGTAGAAATGGCCCAGTCTACTCATTGGCAAGGAGTCCTTTTTGGGAGGAAAGTCACTATTGGACTGGTGGTTAACAGCTTGGATTTGGGGCCAGACAGCCCTAAATGTGAATTCTAGCTCAGCCACTCCCTGACCACGCTGGGTCTCAGTGTCCTCATGTGTAAAATGGGGATAATAATTGTACCTTTTTGGGAGTTGTTTCAGTGGGTAAATGAGTAATGCTTTTAGCCTAGGACTCACATAGAAATAAATGTTTTGTTTGTTTGTTTATTTGAGAGAGAGAGAATGAGCAGGGGAGAGGAGCAGAGAGAGAGAGAGAGAGAGAGAGAGAGAGAGAGAGAATCTCAAACAGGCTCTGCACTGAGCCTCTGATTCGGGGTTTGATACCGCGCCCCTGAGATCATGACCTGAGCCAAAATACAGTCAGATGCTTAATCAACTGAGTCACTCAGGCACCCCTAGAAATAAAGGTTTATTACAACAGCCAGAATTGTCCAGGTGCTTTGTCCCAAGGTGGTGCATTTGGCCTGCATGGAGGTCTTCAGTGTGATGTAGTAATACCAGATAACACTTATGTAGCACTTACTAATGCTAGACCCTGTTGGAAGAGCCTGATAGGGATTAACTACTTTGGTTCCTACATCAGCCTTATGACACTGGTATTATTATCTTCATTTTGCAGATGAGAAAACGGAGGCACAGAGAGGTGTCTCTGGGAAACCTCTTGGGGTGCCCCATATGGCTGCAGGCTGCTCACCACGGGGGTGCTTTGGTTTCAGACCAGAGAATGTATTCTACACGTTTAGGAATGCAGTCCTAAATGCGTCCACCAACATCTGCGAAACCCCTTCACAATAAGGTGAGTCTTTCTTTGTATTTAAAAATGAACAACTCCTGTCCTTCAAAAGACACCATTAAGAGAGTGAAAAGACAAGCAATGGGCAGGGAGAAAATATTTGCAAATCCCATATCAATAAAAGATTTGAATCCAGATGACAGAATCAACTGTCAAAAGACAACAAAAAAGAAACAAAGACCCCAGTTTTTAAAAATGGGCAAAAGAGGGGCGCCTGGGTGGCTTAGTCGGTTAAGCGTCCAACTTTCGCTTGGGTCATGATCTCGCGGTTTGTGGGTTCGAGCCCCGTGTCGGGCTCTGTGCTGACTGCCAGCTCAGAGCCTGGAGCCTGTTTCAGAGTCTGTCACTCCCTCTCTCTCTGACCCTCCCCTGCTCACGCTGTCTCTCTCTCTCCTAGAAATAAATAAAACATTTAAAAAAATAAATAAAATAAAATAAAAATGGGCAAAAGATTTAGACAAGACACTTGAACCAAGAAGTTCAATGGGTGGCACGTAAGCACATGACAGAGTGCTCAGCATCAGCCGTCATGGTTTTAATGCAAACCCTACTTGACGCCCACCAGAATAAGCTAGAATTGCAAAGACTGACCACACCGAGGGTTAGCAAGGATGTGGAGGAGTCGGAAATCTCATACGCTGCTGGCTGGAACAGAAATCGGTAAAATCATTTGGGAAAACACTGTGGCAGCTTCTTAAAAAGTTAAATCGACACTCTCTTGTGATCCCAGCTGGATAAACACTCCTGGGTATTTATACACGGGGAATGGGCACATGCATCCACGGGAACACTTGTCCACGGACGTTCACAGAAGCTGGTGGTAACAGCACACCAAGAAAATGCATAAACAATGCTTGGTATATAAAATGTAGGAAACTATAGGAAATGCAAACAAACCCATATCGACAGAAAGCAGAGCAGTGGTGTCTGGGGACCAGGGGCAAGGAGTGAAGGGGGCAGATTGCAAAGGGGCATGAGGATTTTAGGAGAGACAGATATGTTTATTCTCTGGTGTGGCCATGGTTTTACAGGTGTATACGTTTAGCAAAACTCACCAAGTTGTAGGCTTTCGGTAGCTTCCATTTTTTTTAATTAAAAAAAATTTTTTAAGGTTTATTTGTTTTCGAGAGACAGACAGAGACAGAGCGTGAGCAGGGGAGGGTCAGAGAGAGAGAGATACAGAATCTGAAGCAGGATTCAGGCTCTGAGCTGTCAGCACATGGCCCGATGCGGGGCTCAAACCCACGAACCACGAGATCATGACCTGAGCCGAAATCGGACGCTCAACCGACTGAGCCACCCAGGCTCCCCGATAGCTTCTGTTTTTCCCGCCAGTTAAATCCCAGTACAACTGTTGAAAATGAGATTCATATGTGAAAAGGGGAGTTGAGAGCTACTGGAGGCCCCGAGTGGTTCAACTCTGGCTCCCTCTAGCTTACTGCTTATTAAAATAAACCACTTCTTTTTAAAAATTAAATCTCCAGTATGGGCCAGGCCCTGTACTAGGCACCCCCACTTTGTGTTCTCAGGACCCGGGAAGCGGCCGTGCAAGCAAGTGCCCCCTAAAAAGGCAGGGGTTGGGGGAGGGCTTGGGGAAACCCCTTTACATCCCCATTCAGTCTTCCGCTTTACAGATACGTTGTCTTGGCCCTTCTAGAAAGCAAGTTCCGTGGGGCAGCTTCCCTACACCTCCTTCTAGACTATGGGGGACAATGAAAAATCAGTGTGTTTCCGTGACGCTGGCCGTCAGCCGCGCCAGCCTCCCAGCTCAGAGCTGAGCCAGGGAAGGGGAGTCTTGGGCGGGGCGGGTCTTGGGTGTTTTCTCCACGTGTTGGTCTCTTGCAGCTCCCCTGGGATGTGAGGCTGTCTCGTGTGCAGGCAGCCTCGGCAGGCAGACAGGGCTCGGCGGAGGCGATGCGTCTGTTCATGGTCTGGTGCTCTTGCCCTGCCTGCAGCAACTCAAGTGAAGATTTTTAATGATGCTCAGAAATGGTTTGCAATGGAAATCACCACTGGATCCCACCCCAGCTTCTAGGTGTGTGTGTGTGTGTGTGTGTGTGTGTGTGTGTGTGTGTGTGTGTGTGTAGGATACAAACCCAAGGCGGATGCCACTGGGCTGCCTTCCAGGGCAGCTGGGCAAGTCCCCTCTCCTGGCTTGCCAGTCCTCAGAAGGCCCTGCTGGACCGATGGATAAAGGTGGGCTCGGGCAGGAGCTGAGCTGTGAGTCTCAAACTGGCACAGCTGACTGTGTAGACAGCAGAAAGAACAGATTCTGGAGGCAGGAGGGAATGAGGGAGACACACAGTGAGCGTGTGCCTGAGTCCCAGAGTCCTTCCTCTGACCCTGAGCACCGCTGGCTGAGGGGCTGTGTTGCACAGGGTAGCACTTTGAGTAACACCCTGGCCTCCGATTAATGACATGCCCGTGGCACTTACCACCCCGCTGACCCCCAGAGTCATGACCATCAAAACTGTCCCCAGACATTGCCAAATGTCCCCTAGGGGAGAGACCACCGGGTTGAGAGCCACTGGACTAACCACTGTGGGTCTTAGCTGCATCACCTGTGAAATGGCCACGCTGGGCCCCCTTGAGGGCAGGAGGTTGGACTAGACGTGCACTGTCTCCTACGGCAGCCACGGGTCACAGATGGCTCTTGAACACTCGGACTGTGGCTCCTGGGGCAGAGATGTCCCGCGTATGTCAAATCAAACAGGCTGCATCTGGCAGACTTGGTATGAGAAAAATAACACAGAATATCTCATTAAGAACCTTCATATTGCTTCCATGTTGAAACAATATTTTGGATATATTTTTTTAAATGTTTTATTTATTTCTAGGAGAGAGAGAGAGAGAGAGAGAGACAGCGTGAGCGGGGAAGGGTCAGAGAGAGAGGGAGTCACAGACTGAAACAGGCTCCAGGCTCTGAGCTAGCAGTCAGCACAGAGCCTGACGCGGGGCTTGAACCCACGAACCGCGAGATCATGGCCTAAGCGAAAGTCGGACACTTAACCGACTAAGCCACCCAGGCGCCCCTATTTTGGATATTTTGGGCTAACTAAAGTATACTATTAAAATTAATTTCGTCAGTTCCCTGTGAGGAAATCTAAAACCACGTGCGTGCCTCCTGCCGCATTTCTGTCAGACAGGGTTGGTGTAGTGAAGGGACGAATGTGAATCAAAGAGTCACCAGAGAGGTACCGAAGGACCAGCTGCTCACAGGGGAGATGAGGGCATGGACTGGGGGATACTAAGGGCCAGGGGTCAGGCGTCAGAGGCCAGAGGTCAGGGGTCAGGGAACGCTCACGTGAGGCAATGATGCCAGAGAGAAGCTCTGAGCGATGAGAAGGAGGAGGGGGTGCAGAGGGGATGGCTCGTGCCCAAGCGCTGAGCTGAGAGGGACCTTGGCGCAGCTGAGACCGACAGAGGGCCGAGCGGGGTGGAGAGCAGGACAGACCATGCAGGGCTTCGTGGGCCTGGGTGAGGAGCCACGCTCCATTCTGGAAGCCGTGGGGAGCTGTCAAAGGGATCTTAAACAGCAAGGTGACATGATCTAATTTGCATTTTATTTTATTTTTTCACATTTTTAATGTTTATTTTTGAGAGACAGAGTGCAGGCCGGGGAGGGGCAGAGAGAGAGAGGGAGACACAGAATCCGAAGCAGGCTGCAGGCTCTGAGCTGTCATTAAGGAGCCCTACATGGGGCTCGAACCCACTAACCACGAGATCATGACCTGAGCTGAAGTTGGATGCTTAACCGATTGAACCACCCAGGTGCCCTTATTTTACTATTTTTTTAAGTTTATTTATTTATTTTTGAGAGAGACAGAGACGGCATGGATGAAGGAGGAGCAGAGAGAGAGAATCCCAAGCAGGCTCCACTTTGTCAGCACAGAGCTTGATACAAGGCTCGAACTCACAAAACTGTGAGATCATGACTGGAGCAGAAATCGAGTCGGACTTTTAATGACTGAGCCACCCAGGTGCCCCCTGGGTGATTTGCATATTAAAATGCACACTTAGTCCATGCTGTTTTTTCTCTTCTCCTAAGAGGTCACAGAGGGTTCTGGAATCAGACTACTGGGTCCAAATCCAAACTCTGTCACTTGCTACCTCCATAGTCTTGGGCAAGTAACTTAAACTCCCAGTGTTTCAGATTCCAATCTGTAAATCGAGGAAAATGATGATACCGGCATTTGCTTCAGGAGCATGTCGTGATGTCTAAATGAGTGATTACGCGGGGATCATGTAGAGCAGGGCTGGGCCCAGTAACCCCTTGGGGTTATTCGATACTAACTTCCTGGTGGGAGAACCCTTGACTTCAGAAGTCTTGGTTTTCCTCATTCTGAGTGCAATACCGATGCGCACTGTATGTTTCTCCTTTCTGTTAAGCTTTTTCCTCTTCCGGGAGGAAGTCCCAGCCTAGTTACGATTCTTGCCTTCTGTTCCATGGCACCTGGAGGACATAAAGTTAGGAGTTGGGGGAGTCAAGGGACACAGGGAGAGAATTCCACCAAACACCGCGACTCCAGGTTCTGTCCAGCAGCAGGGTTCCTTACGGCTCCTCCAGGCATTGCTTCCTTTTAAAGCCAGTCTGAATAAAGAGGTGCCGTCCCAGCAGGGAGAAGAAAAATGAGTTTCCCTTGGCTCTTGCCCACAGGAGCGCCCCAAGCTTCTGGGCCAAGCCGGGGAGAAGGCACAGCTTTCACAACTAAATGCACATATTTGGAAAAGTCCTGGACTGTCAAGTTCTTTGACCACAGTCCAAGACCCCAGCAGTACCTCCTTAGAGGGGGACCCCTGGGAGCCAAGAGCGGTCTAGGATATGTTGCCAATTGCCAAGGGTTTATAGCAACTTTGGCAGCATGACATGTATACATAAGAGCTCAAAATCTTGAAAGTCCATCTGGGTACTGAGCTGGGTAAATAAAACCAAGTACCTCTGTGTGTTAATTCAGGCAGACGTTTCACAACAGAGCTCAGCCACGAGCCTGACTTACCGTAAGTGGACAGCTGGCTTTGGGCAACTCTCTGTTGCACTCGTCTCCTGGGAAGAGGGAGTTTATGCCCCGAGTGCCAGTGGCAGAGGAAGGGAGGCTCCTGTCAGCCTTGAACCGGGGAGACCTGCACTTGCCCATTCATCTTCTTGCTTCTGATACAACCAAGAACTAAATTTGGGCCAGGCTTGCTTAGTAGTTCTGCTCACCCTGGGATACATCTTGAGAGCTTAATCTTTTGGCGTCCTAAGGATTCTGGATCAACTTTCTTCTCTCTAGAGGGTAGCCTGGGGGAGGTAGGATGCAAGGGGGCTGGTGCAGAGCCTCCCTATTGGACAGAAAGGCGGGGGCTGTGAGCAAACCTCTTTGCGTGCTGTGATATAGGAAGAAATATATTTACCTTTGTCTCTGGTCCTGTCACAAAGTTCCTAAAACCTTTGTAATTTCCTGAGGGCTAGAGGGGCTAGGAGTGTCCTTTATTCTAACGTTTGCTCTTTGACCCTGGTTCCTGACACAAGAGCTTCTAATACCCTTAAAATCTACTGAGAGACAAGTGTGTCTCTTTGTATGCTAATGAAATGACTGGAGGCTGGGGGCCGCTAGAGAGTTCCGGGATGGGGGTTGGCCACCAGAAAAACCAAGCCAGGATTAGAAGCTTGGAGCCTTCGGCCCAACCTCCTGACCTCCGGGGAAGGATGAGGGGCTGGAGACTGAGTTAATCATTGATTATGCCTACATGATGAGGGCCCCATACAAATCCCTAAACTATGGAGTTCAGAGAGCACCTGGGCTGGTGGGCATGTGAGGTGCAGGGAAGGTGGCGTGTCTGAGGAGGAAATGGAAGCCCCGTGCCCCCTCCCTTACCTTGTCCTATGCACCTCTTCATCTGGCCGGTCATCTGTGTCTACCGTAATATCCTTTATACTAAGTCAGTAGCATCAGTCAATGTTTCCCTGAGTCCTGTGAGCCATGCTAGCAAGTTATGAAATTTGAGGAGGGGTTCTAGAATTCTTGGTTTATAGGCAGCCAGTCAGAAGTACGGGTGACAACCTGGGACTTGCAAGTGAGTCTCAAGTGGGGGGCAGCCTGTGGGACTGAGCTCCTAACCTGGGGGGAGGGGGGGGTTCTGCCCCAACTCCAGGCAGAAAAGTGTCAGATTTGAGTTAAACTGTAGGATGCCCATCTCAGGGTCAGAATGCGAGAACGCACGATTTGCCTAGTATGGAGAAGCCCATGCATCTGATGTTGGAAGTGTATCTGAGAGCAGAGCTTTCTTTTACGTGTTCTCTCTTATCAGAAGACTTTCCCCCAAGTCCCCAGCAGACTTCTTTTTTTTTTTTTTTTTTTTTTAAGATTTTTTTAATGTTTTATTTATTTCTAGGAGAGAGAGACAGCGTGAGCAGGGGAGGGTCAGAGAGAGAGGGAGTCACAGACTGAAACAGGCTCCAGGCTCTGAGCTGGCAGTCAGCACAGAGCCCGACGCGGGGCTCGAACCCACAACCGCGAGATCATGACCTAAGCGAAAGTCGGACGCTTAACCGACTAAGCCACCCAGGCGCCCCCCCCCAAGTCCCCAGCAGACTTCTTGAGTCTGTCGGTCAGAACTGTGCTGCCAGTGCATCCCGGAGCGGTCCCTGGCAGCGGATTGTTGTGGCTGAGTTAGACCAGCCATGACCCATCCCCTGGGGTCAGCCGGCCTTCGGTGGCAAGGAAGAAGTGGAGACTGGAAGATGGTTGGAGCTCCGTTGTCCAGTAGAGCCTTGATCCTGACAGCAACGGGTAGCCATTGTGGGGCTTAAAGCAGGGGAATGACATGATCAGATTTGTATTTTTAAAAGACACTCTGGCAGGAGAGTGGAGAATGGGTTGAAAGGAGGCAAGAACAGAAGTGGAGAGATTAGTTCCAAGCTGTCCAAGCTTTTATAACAATGAATAAAGTCAGATAGGATTTTCATTCTATATGCTATAAATACTTTCTGTCAAGGCTTTACTATAGTGGAAGGATCATGCTTTGAGAAGCTTCTAAAATATTTTCCCTTCTTAGCAATTGACTTTTTTCAATCTTGCAGCCCTTAAAGCTGGGCCAGGAGACCAAGTTCATTGTCCAGGAAAGAGGAGACAGGCTACTACCTATAACAAAGAAATCATTGCTAGCCCTAAGTTTCAAACTAGACATTCTAAATCCATGGAAAGACAATAGTCTAGAACAGGAGTCGGCCAACTGTGGCATGTGGGTCAAATCTGGCAGCTGGTTTAGTAATAAAGTTTTATTGGAACACAGCCAGACTCATTTACGTACAAACTGTCCATGCTGATCTTGCCCCAGCACAGCAGAGTCGAGTCCTTTTCATCGGGACTGTATGGCCCACAAAGCCTAAAATATTTTTTACCATCTGGCCCTTTATGGAAATAAGTTGGTCAGCCTAGTTGAGAAAGGTAGAATTGGAGAGAGGAGGCATTTTCTCAGAACATCTACAGCTGAATTTTTCATATCAAGATCCACAGCCTGGAAGACTTACCACAGAGCAGGAGGGACAATGACCCATTGTGAGGGAAGTTTGGCCCCAGAAGATTGGGGTATGGTCCTCTAGTGCTGAGGCAGGCAAGGCAGGACGGGCTGTAGATGTGAATGTCCTGGCTTCCCCTTCGTAGTCAGAACTCCCAAAGGCCCATGGGCGTAGCTTGGGGAACTTCAAGGCACCCATTTGCATTTTCTTTTTTTTTAAGTTTGTTTATTTGTTTTGAGAGGGAGAGAGAGATCACAAGCAAGGAAAGGATAGAGAGAGGGGAAGGAGAGAGAGAATCCCAAGCAGGCTCTGCACTGTCAGCACAGAGCGCCGAACCCACGAACCATGAGATCATGACCTGAGCTGAAATCAAGAGTTGGACCACTCTATTAAATGACTGAGCCACCCAGGTGCCCCCCCCACCTTTTTAACGTTTATTTATTTATTTTGAGAGAGTAACAGACTCTGTGGGCGAGGGGCAGAGAGGAGGGATGAGAGAGAGAATCCCAAGCAGGCTCTGTGCTGCCAGTGCAGAGTCCAACATGGAGCTCAAATTCATGAAACTGTAATATCATGACCTGAGCCGAAACCAAGAGTTGGATGCTTTAACTGACTGAGCCACCCAGGTACCCTGCATTTTCTTTTTTAGAAGTTTATTATTATTTTGAGAGAGAGAGAGAGGATGAGGGGGTGAGAGGGAGAGGGAGAGAGGAAGAGAGAGAGAGAGAGAGAGAGAGAGAATCCCAAGCAGGCCCAATAATCAGTGTGGAGCCCAACACAGGGCTCGATCCCACAACCCTGGGATCATGACCTGAGCTGAACTCAAGAGTTGGATGCTCAACCGACTGAGCTGCTCAGGCACTCCCACCCTCACCATTTGCATTTTCATGGTCCTGCTCCAGTGTGGCACTGGGACAGCAGAAGCAAGTGACTAGGAGAGACTCCTTGGATAGGTGGGCCCTCGAGCAGCCTCAGTGGGTCCCCCACACTCTGGTCTCTGGATAACTGTGACGTGCCAGGAAGGCCTTGCCTGTTACCCCTTTCTCAACCCACGAAGTTAGCTCCTCCTTGATAGACTTAAGAAGTACTCCAGCCTTCCCCTTTCACAACACTCATCATCCCTATAACTATTCAGCATCTACTTAGCCTAGCAGACCCTTAGTTCTGTGAGGCAGGTGCCATAACTTGTTTGTGGTTTTATCCTTTTCATGTAATTCAGTGATATCATCGACTGAAGTGGTGTGCAATGAGTGCCTGCCTGCCTGCATGAATGAATGACTAGCTCAGGAGACCACTCCTTAGTTTATCCCTACGTGTTTGGTATTTTATTGTCTAGTAGCTCTTGGCACCATCACTATGAAAGGCAGGTTCCCTATTTATGAGAGAAGATGAGAAAACCATTAACCGAGTCTCTGCATTTGCAGGCAGCACTCAGAAGCCACAGAAGGCCCTAGAGCTAAGGTGCTTTCTTGACATTTAAGCATCTATATTGACATATGCCCATTACCGGACTCTTCAATAAGTTATTGCCAGTATCTGCAGGCAACTATGACTTTCCCCTGTCAGTTTCTAAGTAGAAGAGCTGAAGCCAAATAGCCATCAGGTTAACTGACCCAATTAGCTTGAGGCATGACCACTGCATGGATGGACAGAAGCAATATGGCATAGGAGGGACCATCTGGTCGAAGAGTCATTGGACTAAGAGAAATGGGGTGGGGGAGTGAGGTCAAATAATTCAAATAATTTTGTGCTTTTATGTATACATGTTATACTTTAATAACAAGTTAAAAAGTGAAACACGAAAGAATAATCTTGACAAGATTTTATCGAAATCAATAATAATAGTAAAAGACATGTATTTCATGTTCAGCAAGGGCCAGGTACCCTTCAAAACACTTGCCGTGAATTTTCTTATTTAATCCTGAGAACAGCCCTATGAGATATTTACCACCGATTGAAAAACACTGTAGTGAACACCTACCCATAGCTGGCATTGCCCAGGCCCTGAGAGCCAGCAGCACACAAGGGAAAGAAGTGTCCATCCCCGTGCAACCCCCATTCCAGGGGACACATACTATTATCAGCCCCAGCCTGTAGCTTAAAAAATGGAGGTTCTGGAGGTTCTGTTTAAATCCTGTTTCTGGTGATTGATCAGGCCAGGGTTCTTTTCCAGAAGTCTCTGACTCCAAAACTCCTAACCACTCCACCATGCTGCTTCCTTCACTTTGATTCTCCCAAGAGGTTGTGCAGACAACTCTTGAAACTGGCCCACAGGTTCTTCAGCACCTTGTAAGACAGATTCTTTATTTACAATTTTTTTAAAAAAATGTTTTATTTATCTCTGAGAGAGAGAGAGAGAGAGAGAGAGAGAGCATGAGTAGGGGAGGGACACAGAGAGAGGGAGATACAGAATCTGAAGCAGGCTCCAGTCTCTGAGCTAGCTGTCAGCACAGAGCCTGATGTGGGGCTCAAACCCACAAACCATGAGGTCATGACCTGAGCCGAAGTTGGACACCTAACCGACTGAGCCACCCAGGTGCCCCATGTTTTATCTTTTACTTAAATGGATGTTTTCCTTTGCAATGAAATGTTTTGTTACCGTGCCCCCATCAAATTCTCCAGACTCTTGCTAACCAGGAACCTATTTAAATAAATCATATGCATATTGGTATTCTGTAGGAACTGGGGTTACCAGAAAAGCTGACCATTTTCTTCTTGTATCAATCCTCCAAACACTCTCAAAATTCTCCATCCATGGCTACAAGCTATTGACAAAAGAGCATGAGGGTTGGTGCACTGCAAGCATGGATGACCAGTCAAACACTGACCGAGTCTAGCAGTCACCAAGCAAGAACCAGTATCTAAGATCGGAACTATTCAGAGACTGGCTGGAGATCTGGGGCTCTCACAGGGTTGGCTGAAGAGTGCTAGCCATGGATGGTAGATAAAATTCAATGTGCTTTGTAAGAACAGAAAATGAAGATGATTGAGATGTGGTTGCATTTTGGGGACCCTAGAGTCTAAGATGGGAGATGGAGGTTCATTCAGGAAATATTTATTGCTCATCTACTATGTGCCAAGAATTGTGAAAACAGAGATAATAAGATGGGGTGAGGGGAGCCTTCTTGCTTGTAGCTCATAACTAGATGGGGAGACAGACACGTGAACAGAGAACTGTGATCGCAGATAGGAAGTGAATGCCAAGTACCCTTGGGAGATTGGATGGGCGCCTGAAGGATCAGAGAGAGATTCATGAAGGAGGTGAACAGAGCCTTGAAAGATGGAAAGGAATTTGTCAGGCACATGAGACAGGAAGGACACTGGGGAAGGAGTCGCTGGGAGGGGGAAGCATGGAGAAACAGTAAAATGGGAATGTTCAGAAACAACAGTGACGATGATAACACTAGCAAGCACAAAAAAATTATGTAGCACCAACATTAGGTACCGCTCTTAGATTTCAGGTATCTCGGCTCATGTAACCCTTATACACAGATGAGGCTGGATCATGTGCCTGTGATCACAGAGTTTATTAGTGGTAGAGTTGGGATTCCAACTCTGGCAGGCTGGCTCTGGAGTTCATGCTTGTCACTATCACACTCTGTCACCATGTGCCCTCAGCATATAACACTGGTGGAGGGAAGCTGTGGAGGTGAGATCAGCGGGTATGTCAGGGCTGGGTGGTGGATGGCATTGTCTGCCATCTGCCGGAACAGAGGCTTTACCCTGTAGTAGAGAAGGATTCTGCATAGATGAGCTTGCCACCAGAGCTGTGCTTTGGAACAATCGCCTTGGCATCTGTGATGATGAACTAGAGCAGAAGAACCTGCGAGTTGACTTCAGGCCACTGCAGGTGTCCAGGTCCACTCAGTGCCACCTGAAAGGACAGGAGCCATGGCCTGAGAAGGAGGGAACAGATTGAGAGCTATTCAAGGAACAAAATGACCAGAACCAGGGGAACAATTGGATGGATACAGGGGAGGAGACAGGAGTTGTCTGAGACCGGGGCTTATAGCTTGGGCGCCATTTGCAATTGCCCTCCCTGAACTACCTCTCTGGGCTGCTGCAGGGTGGAGATTCTGTTCCTCCACTGAGATGCTGCTACCATCTTCACCCCAGGCCATCCCAGTGTGGGCCTCTTAGTTCCCTTTAGTGCCACAGACACCAGGCTGCAGAAGTAACAAAGGAGCGGAGACTTACACATCACACAGAGGAATTACAGCACCGGGGTAGCTGTGTCCTCTCCCAGGGGGTCTGAAGCTCTTCCCACTGCGGAGTCTGCTGAACCCAGATCCTCTTCCTCCCGAGTCTTGGGGCCCCACATCCCTATTTCCTCCCACCCAAGAAAGTAAAAATGTAGTTGGCATCATCACAACTTCAGCGCCCTCGAAACAGTTTATATTTTTGGGCAATGCAGGAATCTCTTCACTGTTTTGCCTTCTCCCTCCGGGCTCATTTTTTTAGCCTCACCTCCGCATACTCAAGAGGCTCATTAAAGCACTTCACAGACAGGAGAACAGTTCTCTCCCAAAGATGAATTTTGCTGCCCCCCCTGGAATGCAAAAACAGCTGCAGGCATCTCTGAAAACCGCAATGTTTTCATTCCTCCCATAATATTAAATATGACCCAAAAAAAGGCCAAGAACAGAGACCATTTGATTTATCTCATGTCTCTCTGAATGAATACTTACTGAGGGAGACTTTCCACCTCTAGTCATAGAGGGTCAATCCTCTTGCTAAAGACAATGAGAAAAGCTAGACATATCAAAAAATAGCCTGTTGTCTGTTGTCTGGAGAGTTCAGCCAGCTCTTGTCCAAGCTGCATGCAGCCCGGCTTCAAGCCACCTTGGGGGCCTAGAAAAATCTCAGTTCCTGCCCTGGATTAAGATGGTCCTGGGTTGGGGCACCTGGGTGGCTCAGTCGGTTAGGCATCCGACTTCGGCTCAAGTCATGAGCTCGCGGTTCGTGGGTTTGAGTCCCGCGTCGGGCTCTGTGCTGACAACTATCTCAGAGCCTGGAGGCTGCTTTGGATTCTGTGTCTCCCTCTCTCTCTGACCCTCCCCTGCTCATGCAGTCTCTCTCTCAGAAATAAAATAAAAAACATTAAAAAAAAAAAAAAAAGATGGTCCTGGGTTATTAGTGCCCCACTCCCACCCCACCCCCTGAGCATCTGGAAAAAGCAAACAGAAGTCTTCTCTGGTGGGAAGTATCATCATCTGAAGTCTCATCTTAGGCCTATAAATGATTTTTTCCCAATGTAACACCCGACATGCAAATCCACGGAAACCAGGCATATGGTGGAGTAAACACAACAATATGACTGACGTCCATCAGAAAAAAAGACGACAGAGATACAGAAGCTCAGATGTAAAAAATTATCAGACATAGATTTAAACTAGTTTTTGAGTAACGATAAAATGGCAGATTTTGGAAGATAAAATAGGCAACAAATAAAACAGAATTCCTGCCCTTAGAGTGTTTTATAGTCTCCTGGGGAAGCCAGACATTCATCGAATAAATCACCCTGTGGTAGACTGATTGTACATCCGGGTCCAGTTCTGAGGGCACAGTGGTGCAGCCCCTGTGGAAAAACAGTATGGAAGTTCCTCAAAAAGTGAAAAATAGAAATACCATGTGACCCAGTAATTTTACTTCTGGGTATGTACCCAAAGTAATTGAAAGCAGGGGTCTCAAAGAAATATTTCTACACCCATGTTCATAGCGTCTTTACTAACAACTAAATAGTGGAACGAATCCAACTGTCCATTGACAGATGAACGAATAAGCAGAATGTGGTACATATACAAAATGGAACATTATTTAGCCTTAAAAAGGAAGGAAACTCTCCCCCATGCTACGACGTGGATGAAGGATGACACTACGCTAAGTGAAATAAGACAGCCTCAAAAAGACAAGCACCGTATGATTCCACTTATATGAGGTGCTTAGAGTTGTCTCAGCCATAAGGAGAGAAAGTAGAATGGTGGTTGCCAGGGTCTGTGGGAAGAAGGGGGAGTTCTTTTTTTTTTTTTTTTTTTAATATTTTTTTATTTATTTCTAGGAGAGAGAGAGACAGCATGAGCAGGGGAGGGTCAGAGAGAGAGGGAGTCACAGACTGAAACAGGCTCCAGGCTCCAAGCTGGCAGTCAGCACAGAGCCCGACGCGGGCTCGAACCCACGAACCGCGAGATCATGACCTAAGCGAAAGTTGGACGCTTAACCAACTAAGCCACCCAGGCGCCCCAAAAGGGGGAGTTCTTAATAGGTATAGAGTTTCAGTTTTACAAGGTGAAGTGAGTTCTGGGCATGGATGGTGGTGTTGGCTGTACAACAGTGTGAATGGAATCAATGCCACTGAACCATACACTTAAAAATGGTTAAGATAGGGGCATCTGATGGCTCAGTCGGTTAAGCGTCAGACTTCAGCTCAGGTCATGATCTTATTGTTCGTGGGTTCGAGCCCCACATCGGGCTCTGTGCTGACAGCTCAGAGCCTGGAGCCTGCTTCAGATTCTGCGTCTCCCTCTCTCTCTGCCTCTCTCCTGCTCATGCTCTGTCTCTCTCTGTCTCTCAAATATAAATAAATGTTAAAAAAAATTTTTTTAAATGGTTAAGATAGTAAATTTTATGTTATGCATATTTTAACACACTACAAAGAAAAAAGGAAAAAATAGACCTGGTCTCACTCTTCCCTGTAGTCGCACCCTTTGTGACGTGACTTCGCAGCCCTCCCAACAGGTGAAGGATTTTCCATTTGTCAAACCTGAGCTAGCATTGCATTCGAGGCATAGTTCTTAGAGCAACAAATAGAATGTGTCTGACAAATAGAATGAGGCAGGGGCGCCTGGGTGGCTCAGTTGGTTAAGCATCAGATTTCAGCTCAGGTCATGATCTCAATGTTTGTGGGTTTGAGCCCTGTGTTGGGCTCTGTGCTGACAGACTAGAGCTTGGAGCCTGTTTCAGATCCTGTATCTCCCTCCCTCTCTGCCCCTCCCCTGCTGTGCTGTCTCTGTCTGTCTCAAAAATAAATAAACATTAAAAAAATAAAAAAATAGAATGAGGCAGAAGTTCTTAGAGTTTTCTGATCATTTTAATTCCAGAAGTATTTGTGGGTTTTGTTCTGTTATCTGTGGTCTGCTGGTTTTTCTTGGTGATTTTTTTTTTTAAGAGAGAGAGAGAGCAAGGGAGGAGCAGAGACAGAGGGACAGAGAGAATCTCAAGCAGACTCCACGATGTCAGTGCAAAGCCTGACACGGGGCTCTATCTCACAAACCACAAGATTGTGACCTGAGCAGAAATCAAGAGTCAGAGGCTTAGTCGGCTAAGCCACACAGGTGCCCACTCGTTAATTTTTTTATGCTCTTGTTTTTCTAGGGGTATGTGCTGCTCAATGTCCCAAGGCATGGACAGAGATTGGCAAACTTTTTCTGTAAAGAACCGTGTAAGTATTTTAGGATTTGCAGACCACCCTCCCACCTCTGTCACTCCTTTCTTTTCCTTTTCTTCCTCCTCCTTCTTCTTCTAATAACTCTTAAACATATGAAAACTATTTTTCGGCCACACATGTTACAAACACAGACTGTGGCCCAGCTTGGCTCGTGGGCTAGAGTTTGCTAATGTCTGGCTTAGGATGTGTTTCTCCAAAGAGTTTTGTGTTTCTTTCAAGTGTTTAGGGACATTATCAGTCTGGAACTACCTTAACTAAATTTATGGCATTTTTTTTATTGGGCCACTTAGATGATGTGACTACGGGCTACCAGTAGATGAGGACAATTTACTTTTTTTAAAAAAATCAAAGTATAATTAATCTACAGTGTTGTATTAGTTTTAGGTGTATGATAGAGTGATTCCACAGTTGTATACATTACTCAGTGCTCATCGTAAGTGTACTCTTAATCTCCTTTATCTATTTTACTCATCTCCCACCTCTCCTCTGGCAGCTGCCAGTTTGTTCTCTGTATTTAAGAATCTATTTTATTGTCTTTTTTGTTGTTGTTCATTTTGTTTCTTAAATTCTGCATATGAGTGAACTCGCTTGGTATTTATCTTCCTCTGACTTATTTCACTTAGCACTGTACTTTCTAGGTCCATCCATGTTGTTGCAAATAGCAAGATCTCATTCTTTTTTATGGCTGCATCATATTCCATTATATATATACCGCATCTTCTTTATCCATTCATTTATTAGTGGACACTTAGACTGCTTCCATATCTTGGTTTTTGTAAATAATGCTGCCATAAACCTAGGGGTGCATATATTTTTTTGAATTTGTATTTTCATTTCTTTTTTTTTTAATATATTTTTTTTATTTCTAGGAGAGAGAGAGAGAGAGAGAGAGACAGCGTGAGCAGGGGAGGGTCAGAGAGAGAGAGGGAGTCACAGACTGAAACAGGCTCCAGGCTCTGAGCTGGCAGTCAGCACAGGGCCCGACGTGGGGTCCGAACCCACGAACCGCGAGATCATGACCTAAGTGAAAGTCGGACGCTTAACCGACTAAGCCACCCAGGCGCCCCTGTATTTTCATTTCCTTTGTGCAGATACCCTTTAGTGATATCACTGGATCATATGGTAATTTTATTTTTGAGTTTTTAAGAAACCTCCATGCTGTTTTCCACAGTGGCTGCACCAGTTTACATTCCTACTAACAGTGCATGAGGGTTCCTTTTTCTCCACGTCCTCACCAACACACATTTCTTGTGATTTTAGCCATTCTGACAGGTATGAGGTAACATCTCATGGTGGTTTTGGCTTGCGTTTCCCTGATGATGAGTGATGTTGAGCATCTTTTCATGTGTCTGTTGGCCATCTGGATGTCTTCTTCGGAGAAGTGTTTGTTCAGGTCTTCGAGGGCAATTGACTTTGGTCCAGCCTTCCCTTGAGGAAGTAGTCCTTTGCGAGTCCTGCCATAATGTAAAGAATCTTCAATCAGACACCCTGCCTTAGCTAGGCTTTGGTTTCTGAGCTCTGGCTCTCAAAGCTGTCAAAAGCAAAGTTCAAGTTTGCCAGGATTTGAAAATGCCTTTGTGCAACAATAGTTTCTTCCCTCTTCCCCGGGTTCCTGTCTTTCCTCTGGTTTTGGCCCGATAACCCCTTTGTTTTCTTGCTAGCTCTACAACACTTTCAAGAACTTTCTAGAAATATTTTACTCATTACTTTTGGTCTTTTGTAGCAGGGAGGACAGTCCAAATAACCTAGCCTGCTATAATGGAAACAGAAGTGTTGGATGAGAGAATTTCATCTTCTAAAAATTATATCAAATAGTCTTTAGGCAAAAAGCGACCTGAGAGACCTTTTAATTTGTTTCATTTGGTTATGTTAGTAAGTCTTAGTGGTAAATGAAATCTGCTATCGTTAGGAGAGGTGTGCACAGAAAAGGAATGTGAAAAAAAATCAATGTGAATTTATGACCTTAAAAAGAAATCTCTTTCAAGCTCTGTTACTAAAAGTGACCCAACAGTAGCAGAAACACTGTACCATGCAGTGTGGTTTTGCATCTTTGAAAGCTGCTAAGAGAGTAGGTTTTAAAAGTTCTCATCACACACACACACACACACACACACACACACACACACACACACCTGTAACTATGTGTGGTGATAGGTGTTAACGAGACGTATTGTGCTGACCACCTCACCGTATATACAAATATCCAGTCATTGTGCTGTACTTCTGCAGCTGATGTGCTGATGTAGGTCTGTTATACCCAAGAAAACAAACAAAAGAAATCTCAGCCTAGCATCCAGATTATGATGAATGGGTATCATTTTCCACCTAGAGAAGTAGGAAAGATCTGAATGAGTCTGGAAAGTTGTACTCTTTTCCAGAAGCAAGGATAATTTCATGTATGTTTGGGTTGAAAGGGCTT
Organism: Proteles cristata cristata; assembly: GCA_017311185.1. Taxonomy (NCBI): domain Eukaryota; kingdom Metazoa; phylum Chordata; class Mammalia; order Carnivora; family Hyaenidae; genus Proteles; species Proteles cristata. Next base: position 370,953 of record JAESUZ010005111.1, read on the forward strand.
AAAGAGGCTCCTATGCAAGAAGTTGTGACAATCTGAGCATAAAAAATACAAATAGTTGTGACTGTAATTATTTGGAATGAATTCAGTACACAGAAGTCCACAGTTCCTAATGACACTCAAAAGAGAAAGGTTAATAGAAAATGAACAAGAAAGTTGTTGTAGGACAAAATAAGGGATGGATGTAATTGAATATACTTAATTTTCATTCCTTTCAATGAGCACAAGAATCTTGATATTTAGAGTTTTTGGTTCTTTTTAAATACATGTTGGGTTATTAAGTAAATTGTTTTAATCTGTGCAAGCAAGAATGAACACAATGAAATGCGTTCACATGCAAATGGGCCAAGAATCCTGGAGAAAATCAGAAAGGTACCAAGAACAAGAAGGGATGTTTGAAATCACAAGAACCGGGTTGATGTGGGGTCAGCCGTTGTTCTGTGTCAGTGGTCATTTCCAGGAGGACCGAAGTGAGTTCTAGGCTGATTAACTGGCCAAGTCTTCCCCCAGAGGAGAAATGGCGGCACAGATAGACTCTCACGTTTAGATGTTCTTGTTAATTAATAATGAGATTCTGACAAGGCTCACTTAAAAAATGTCAATAATTCTAACAGAGCAGGTCAGGTGATCACAATGCTAATCAATTAAGGAGGTGATTCTGAACTTGTGAAACTTCGAGAGCACATCATATCTGGGAAAGAGAGGAAAGGTGAAAAATTTGAATTTTTCATGAAATCAATTCCCATTGATGTACCGAGTGAGCTTTTCTTCTAAAAAAAAGCCCAGGCCAATGACTGGGGACTCAGGTTTGAATCTCCTGGGACTGCATAGCCAGGTCCAGTTGTTTCAACAAAGAGCTAATAGGTTGACCCCCCAGATTGTGCAGATTAAGGTTCTCTGAGTCATCATTGGTCCCTTCTACTGAGTCTAATAAAAGATGACTGTGATCATCTGCGGTGGTGGAAATGTCCTACATTGATGCTCTCCACACAGTAGCCACCAGCTAGGTGTAATTCCTGAACACTTGTGATGGGGCTAGTGGGAACTGAATTGTAAATTAAATTAAATTAATTTAAATTTAAATAACAATATGTGGCTACTGCTACTATACAGGACAAAACAGGTATAGATATTACATGCAGTAATATTATTACAATCATGGGAAGTAACCCCAAAAAGGGGGACATTATTAAAATTTAAAACAGTGGTAATAGCAATTTTTAAAATGTGTTTCAATATAACAGTAAAAATCAGGGTGTGCGTGTGATAATTTGGGGGTGTTTAAGTTCTTTAAGAAAATCTGGTATGAGAGCTACAATCTTAAAGGATTGAATGAGTCAGTAATCCGTGCTTTCATACTTGTGGAAACCTCATTTTGACAAGTCTAGCCATTGTGATTTGTGTTTTGTGCAAGTCGTGTGTGACCGAGGGGAATGCTCATGGGTGTCAATGTATTAAAAGATGCTAAGTGTTTAGCAGAATTATAAGATCAACACGTCTGGCTATTAAAGTTTAGGGAGGAGTGAGTGTTTCTCTCAAAAGCTCCCGGATACCTTTCTTCCTTTGGATTTTCCTATCCTGGCTCCATAAAAGCTTCTGAATAGAGATGTGCCTTGCTGGAAGAAAACTCAGCGTGGGGCTCTGTGACTTCCAACCCCGATCAGTTCTATCCCTGGGTTATACATTTATTTCAGGAAGGTCCAGTGTGTTTAGGAAGACAGTATCCCTCTATTCTCTCTGCTTAGCCTTCCTAAGTGTGCCCGGGAAGATCACCTGGCTTTGTCTACATGGGGCTCATCCTACCAGGACGCTCTGCCCAGAAACTCAGCTGTGGGTGCCAAGGATGCTGCTTCACCACTGGTCCCTACTAACGGGCTGGAGGCACATTTGGGAACCGGGATGGTGGAGCCAGACAGAGGGAAGTTTGAATCCCAGGTTTGCCACTTAAATCTGTGTGACCTCCAGCTAATGATTCTGAGCTTGGTGATAATGATAAAAATAGCTACTTCTTAGTGGGTTTTGTTAGGATTAAATGACCTGGTTCATGTGTAGTGCTTGGCGTTATTATTGATTTCTCAATAAATATCCGGATTCTCCGTACTCAGTGAATCAGCTCAGATCCCACCTCTACCCACAAGGATCCCACTTACGGACCCCTATTGTCTGAATGACCCCACATGACATACCAGTTTTCGCTCCAACCAAGAGCATCCAACTTTGTTTTTTTGGAAACTGGAAATTGCAACTTTGGACTGTTTATTAAGCCTACTGTTCCCTCTTTTCGGTTAGCGAGATTATTCCCTAGTCTGCGTCTCTGTTTGTTTTTTTCATGTTTCTTCCTCTGCCCTTGAGCCCTAGCACTGGTAGGTGAACTCGCTGTCAGAGAAAACAGAAACTGCTGGAAGAGACTTCTGCAGACATCCTGGCTGCCACTGCATCTGTGGCCCTAGCCACAGACTCCGTAGCAGGCTCCAGGCTCTGAGCTGTCAGCACAGTCCCTGATGCGGGGCTTGAACCCATGAACCTTGAGATCATGACTTGAGCTGAAGACAGACGCTTAACCGATTGAGCCACCCAGGGGCCCCGTTTTTTTTTTTTTTTTAATGTTTTATTTATTTCTGAGAGAGAGAGAGCGTGAGCAAGGGAGGGTCAGAGAGAGAGGGAGATCAGAATCTGAAACAGACACCAGGCTCTGAGCTGGTTGTCAGCACAGCGCCCGATGTGAGGCTCGAACCCATGAATCGTGAGATCATGACCTGAGCCGAAGTTGGACACTCAACCGACTAAGCCACCCAAGTGCCCCGCCCCCCTCCCCCCCCCCCCATTTGTTTGTTCTTAAAGAGAATCATACAGTGGCTTTATCTGTCTTGCTGCTTAGAAAAGGTGATGTGTTGAATGTTTGGGTGGTTAACATCAGACCAAGCCCATATTTTGTCCTGTATCACCTGCTGCCACGGGAGTCTTCTTGGTTGTCACTTGAACCCACAGGGACAGAATAGGTCCCTGGGTAGAGGCCCTTAGAGATGTTCATAGCAGGCTGGGGTGTCCTTGGAGCACACTCTGACGCTTGATAGGTGCCTCCACGACCAAGGGATGTCTTTATTTTGACCATTCCCGATATTCAAGCCTAAGGGCAGCTCCAATTTCCCTCTGTAACCACCACAAATATGGTTGTCCCTCTTTCCTTTCTCCGTGGAGAAGGAGCTGAGGGCTGGCTGCCCGCTGTCTTTCTTGATAGGGCAGATCCAGGGAAGGCATCGTTGAGCTGCCTCTGGACTCCCTGCTGCTCTTGACCATATTGGAGATGCTCCATCTTGGGGCTCACATCTCTGATCATCCCTGGAGCTCCCTTCCCTGCACCTCTGCTCTGTCCGCATCGGCTCAGTTCCTGGCTATTTGCTCAATATGCCAGGCTCACTCCCTCACTACCGCAGGGCCTTTGCACTTGCTATCCCACACAACTTGCTCCTGTACATTGGTAGTTTTATGGTCTCAGTGAGGCTTTTCCTGACCTCTGTATTTAAAATTAGAACACTCATCTCCTGACACTTTCTGTTTTCCTTCACTGCATTGTTTAATCTGTTTCTCTCAACTCCCATCCTTTTGGAAGGTAACTCCACAAGGGTCAAGATTTTAAAATGCTCAGGGGTGCCTGAGTGGCTCAGTCGGTTAAGTGTCTGACTTTGGCTCAGGTCATGATCTCAGTCCATGAGTTCGAGCCCTGTGTCAGGCTCTGTGCTAACAGCTCAGAGCCTGGAGCCTCCTTCAGATTCTGTCTCCCTCTCTCTCTCTCTTCCCTTTTCCCATTCATGCTCGTCCTCTTTCTGTCTCAAAATGAATAAACACTAAAAATAAATAAATAAATAAATAAAATGCTCATCTCTGTGTATTTTTAAAATCATCTCTAAAACCAAGGCACATAGCAGGCACTCAAAATACTCACTGAATGAATGAAGTTAACTGGGCTTAGTTAACTTCTGTGACAGGCAAGAGTTTTTCTGAAATATAATTACTTTCCATTAATTGGTTAAAACCAGAGTTTTAAAAGCTGCTTTTTGTGTTTGGTGTAATTAGTGCTTCTTTTTGACGAGACCTTGTATAATAGAAAAGGGTCACATTTTTGTGAGATTAAAAAAGGCTGAAAAGAAACACTTTTAATTTTAAGTTGATGAAATAAGACTTCTTCCTCTCTTCCCCAAGTCCTGTATAGATTGCAAATTGCTTTGAGAGAAGAATCATAAAATTAACATTTCATTTGAATTCCTGAAGCCGGACACAATAGTGTTGTACAGAAATCGTTGTAGCTTGAGTAAGTTGTGAGAGATTCGGACTTTCTGGAGGGGGCGGAGGGGGGGAAAATTGGTTTGACTGAGGTCATGCTTTCAGGTGAGACCCCTGGGTGGCATGGGTCACTGAACCTTAGAGGTGGGCTGGCCAAGTTGGGTTTTGGGGAGAGGAGGGGGACCGGAAACCAGGTTTACATCAGCACCTGCCCTTCTCCAGGACCGGAACAGGCCTCTGGGGGTCCTCATGAGCAGGGGAGGGGTGGTGAGGGGCAGAGAGGGGTCTCCCCTCACATATGGGAAAAACAAAGTTCAAAGAGGGCCACTCCCAAGGTTATAACTCTAGTAAATGGAAGAATCAGGATTCGGATGCAGGTCTGAGTCTCATACTCGCTCTGGCCTTGGACATACAAGGACACCCTGGCCCAGAGAAGGGGGAAGACTTGCCCAGGGGCCGAAGAGCCTGGGCCCAGTGACCCTGTCCTTGCAGTCACCCTCCTCAGCGGCCTTGCAGCCATTTGGCCAAGCTTCTCTGTCCGCCAGCTTCCAAAATGGCCTCAACTTTTTATTGCTTCTCATGTCTTCAAAAGCAAGAATACATTAGCATTCCAATAATACAGAAAGGTATTCTGGACACAATGATGGTTCCCCCATAAGGTCCCCAAGCCACCATCAGCAGCTTGAAATTATCCTCCGCATGCTTTTGCTGTAGAAACACAGACCCACACAGACACAAGTCACACTGCGTGTATCACTTGCTAACCTGCTATTTGCCCTTTCTGGTCTCTTCTGGGAAGTTTTCCACGTCAATAAACAGCACAACACCATCATAACTGTTGCATAATATTCCACACATGAATGCACCATGTGCCATGCTTTATTTAATTCCCTCCTAATGGACATTTAGGTTGTTTCTTTGGGATGTACTTCTATACATTGCCCTCCAAAGTATGGTATCCATTTTTTTAAAATTTTCACCAACATGTAGACAGCCCATTTCCTCACTTTCTCACCAATAATGTGTTTTCATATCTTTTCTTTCCAGGAGGAAGAGAATCAGGAGTGCAGGACCAGCCGGGAGTCAAGAGGGTTCAGGAGCTCACGAGACTCAGCAGGAATCCTGGAACATGATGTGCAGGGCGTTTGAGAAAGAGTGTGGGGACAGTGGAAACACCATCAGCCTGGCCCCTCATCTAGTCTCAGCAGAGAGAATCCCAGCTCTAGATTCTTTGCACACATGCATAGCTCTCCTCTCTAGTGGCTGGCTGCTTAGTCTCAGCAGGGCCTATAAGGCCCTCCGATGTGGCTGTGACCCCTATATCCTTAATTTGCACCATATTCCCACCACACATTCCACATTTCTGTTTCTCAGTGGGTGCACTGGGCAGCCTTTACCACTTCCCAGTCCCGTCCCAGTTAAGGGTTCTGCTTCTTATGTTCCCCCAGGCCCCTCTGAGGGTCAGAAGCACTGCCCTGTGCTTGGGAGACTATGTATGCCCTGGACTGTGGGCCGAGGAACAGCCCCAATGACACTCAGCACAACTCTGGGGGCCAGAAGAGTGTCCTATTTCTGCATCATCATGGGTGACCGGCAGGAGCTGTCAGCAAAAGTCCCTTCCTGGAGAGTGGTGACAGCCGTGGTTATGTGGCCCCAGGCTGGCTCCATGGTGGTCTGGGAGCCTTGGCCTGGCTTCTGCACTGCCTTGCCATTGCCCAGGAGCCACCAGTGTCCTCCGTGGAGGATGGCTCCTGGTCCAGCTGCCATCCCCCTCTGGGTGCCAAGGGAGATGTGGGTGATTTCTTTCCCTTCTTCATTTCACAGCTGAAGCTGAAGTTCTACATCCTTTCCTTTCGAAGTCTCAAGAGAAACTTTTTTCTCTTCCAGTAAAACCTAATTCTTGCAAATAATAAATTTTGGCTTTCAAAATTATTGTTTCTGACATGGGGTTCAACCAAAAGCCTATTTTAAGAAGTTGAAAAATAAAGCATTAAATATTTATCTTTGCATTCCCGATATAAAAATCCTAAGTATCTTTGCAGCAACCAGGTTGCTTCTGACTGGCTTTTGAAACGTTGCAGGTAAGGAAATAGGAAAGAAAAAAAAAAAGGAAATAGGAAAAGAAAAGGACAGAAAGTGATTATGTCTATATGTTATCATGTGACAAGCAGCTTTCCTCTTACCACAGGGCCTTTGCACATGCTCCGGCATGCTCACTTCTCTCTCTCATGATGATGCTCCAAAGCTTCCTTTATATCGCAGTGCAGGGATCACCCCCTCAGGCAAGCTGACTCTGTCTATCCTCTGGTTCCATGGCCTCCTGGCACCATATACTTCCCTTCCTTAACATTTATCAGAGTTACAATTTTACTTTTTCTTTTTCATGGTTTTATGATCAATTCTATCTCACCACTAGACTGAGCTCCAAGAGAATGAGGACCAAGCCTCTTTTCCCTTTCTAGTTATTCGTGGTATTTAGCACAATGTCTGGCTTATTCTTGATATAAGAAAAAGAAAAGGGAATAAAAAAGCCACAGACCCTACCTGTGCTACAACCAGCCGTGTGCTTGAGCTGGCCCTGCCCTAATGGCGGAGCTGTCTTTCCCCAATGCTGCATTCTGTGATGTCACCGTAGCCTTGGAACCAGCCATGGTGGCAGTATTTATCCCACAGAAATCAGCAATGCTAACGAGCCAGCCCTCCCTTGCTTCTCCTCACCCTCCATCTGTTAAATGTTTACCAGGTCACCCCTGCCTCCATCTGATTTCTGGAGGTTTTTCTCCTTCATGTCTGTATCCACTTCCATGCTCTTGATGCAACGTTACGTCCACTTCATATGCTCAGGGTCAACTCTTTGTCAGATTTTCTTCTAACGAGCATGCATTCTTCATTCTATGTAGGCACACAATGCAAAATCAGCCAGAACTGACGTGCGTGATGTTTGAATGACTGCTGTAATAGAACCTAAGGACTTCGCCACAGATCATTTCACCAAAGTGTGTTAGGACTTCAGGGAGCACAAGGACAGAAGGCAGACTTCACAGCTTTCTTTGCTAAGAAACTGCAGGTGGGCCTATTTGGTAGCGGCAGGGTGACCCGAGGCAGGCAGTGAGCAGAGGGGCAGGGGAGCTCCACTCCATGTCTCCTACCATGCAAGGGCTGTGCAGCTCTGGGAAGTCACCGAGTCTCTCTGGTTCTGTCTCCCTAAGTGAAACACGATAGGGTGGAGTCGAATGATTCAACTGTAGGCTTTACGGGAAACAGGTGCGGGCAAGGTTAACCATATAGCCTCCAGGTCAAGGAGAAAAGTGGAAGGGTGTGTTCGGTACGGATGGGTGGACTCACGACACTCTGGGGGAAACTGGAGCAGACACATTTCTGGCGGAAACCGGTGTGAAAGACGCAGCTCTGCCAGCGTTCTCCTGAGTCCCTGGGAGCAGGCGGTGCAGGGGCGGGGCGGGGCGGGAAACAGCTGTGCGCCAAACTCTCAGCCAGGTGCTTTGCTTCTTAACTCACTCAGAATGTTCCTGCCCCAGAGAGGTATTATCTCCAGGATGGGAGCAGGAGAATCAGGAAGCGGGATTCCAGCTTGACGTGAAGGTGACAGCTGGTAAGTTGGAAGCTTAAAGTGATGCATCAAGATGCACCTCGCAGTGAGGGGCCAGTCCCCAGTGTTTGTTTCCAAAGGTGATATAATCAAACTGGCTCGATGCCTCTCAATGCCCTCGCTCGGGTCGGGGTTGCTAAAAGGTCACACTGTGAGCAGTGGTGGAGAGGAGGTTTAGAGCTGTAGGTGTGCTGTAGGGGCCCCCCGACACCAAGGGGAGAAGTAGGGTGAGTGGTGTGCCAAGAGGTATATGGGGATGGTCTGCCCAGTGGGGAGAGGAATTTACAGGGATTGTTTTGTGTTGCCCAATCATGTTGGTAATAAACATTGGGCCAACACTTGGTTTTATTATGATTTAAAATTTTTTTAATGTTTTTTATTTATTTCTGAGAGAGAGAGACAGCATGAGCAGGGGAGGGTCAGAGACAGAGGGAGACACAGAATCCTAAGCAGGCTCCAGGCTCTGAGCTAGCTGTCAGCACAGAGCTGATGCAGGGCTCGAACCCACCCGTGAGATCATGACCTGAGCCGAAGTTGGACGCTTAACTGACTGAGCCCCCAACCTCCCCCCCCACGCCCCGTGCCTCACTTGTTGTGATTTTTTACATTCTCTGTCGCTGCTCCACCTCCTCATTGACTCAGCTATGGCTGAAAGCTCCCCCTACCTGTCCACCTCTGTGTGCTGCTGTGAACTTCCCTTAAATCAAGAGAGAAGGGCATCTGATTCCCATCTGAGGAATCTATGGGGAAGGAGGAAGGGGAGGCTGGCCGGCTGGGATGAGAGGGGCGCTCAGGGCAAAGGAGTGTTTTGCCCATACCTGCTTTGGGCCACACAGAGAAGTGGCTGCAGATGGAGTCATGCTAGGTCCCATCTGGTAAGTCTCCTGGAGGAACGAACAAAGCAGGGTTGCCTGATCAAGAGAATGACAGAGTCCCTCCGGGATGGGGGGAGGGGGAGAGCAATCCCTGAACCACACTCATGAAAGTGTGTGAGTGTGAACCACACTCATGAAAGGAAGGGCCAACTTTAAACACCTGGCTGTCCCCGGAGAGCCCAGAGGATGCACAGTGCCCATCAAATAGGAACTTTTCTGTCTCTTCTTACCCTTCCCCCTTGCATTCACTGCAGACCCTGAGGTGGGGGCGGGGGTCAATATTAGCAGCTAACAAGTGGGGGGGGGGGAAGAAGGAGGAAAGAAGCCTCCCTGGGGCTTTCCACCTGCACTGCTCTAAGCTCAGCAGAGGGGGAGTGAGTAGCTGTAGGTTGAATGGATTTGGTAAGTTGATAACTGGACACCCAAATGACTGAATGGGGGACCCCGTTACCCAAGAGTGCACAGAACCTGAGGAAATGGTGGAAGACAAGAATACGGCACTTTGGACCATGAGTCCAGCTTGTTCAGCACAGTGTTACATAGAGAACTTTCTTAAAATTGAGAACTCTAGGGGCAGAGGATGAGAGAGAGAGAGAGAGAGAGAGAGAGAGAATCTCAAGCAGGCTTCATCACCGAGCTTGGAGCCCAGCATGGAGCTCCATCTCACAACCATTAGATCATGACCTGAGCCAAAAATCAAGTCAGATGCTTAAGAGACTGAGTCCCCAACATGCCCTTAAAAGGGAGAACTCTTTACCCCACTAGGTCCCAAGGGTCAAGAGCACAGGGTTGGCATCTGTCTTGCTCATCAGTGCATCTTCGACACCCGGCACAGTGTCTGGCTTTTACCAGGCAGTCCATAAATATCTGCTGAATGAACTGGCAAGCATGAATGAAGCAGATTGGGCTGCGTTGTGAAAGGGCGAGTTTCTTGCGGTGAGTGCAATGGAAGCAGGTGCTCCCTGTGGTGGGCTTGCAGAGGGTCCTGGTTTATTCAGAAGATTACCACGTGGCATCTCCATTTCCTTTCTGCACTCTGGTTTCACAGGCCAGCTCTGGCATGGGCTGCTTTGCCTGTGGGGTTAGCACCTACACCCAGGATAAGCCCAGGGCTTAGCAAGGGTGTGCTTTCTGTTTCCGCTGCTGCTTTTTAGCAAAAATGAAATTATCGAGCAAAGTGCACATCTCAGTGTTTGGCGTTTACACATTTTATCTTTTAACCTTGAAACAAACCTGAAAAGCAGGTATTAGTTTTAATCCTTAACCTCACAGAGGTGAAGTGATTTACCCAAGGCCATTACCCCAGCTAGTAAGTTGCCAAGATGGGATTCAAGTGCAGGGTGATTCTTTCTAGGAGACGGGGTGTGGGTTCTGTGACAAGCTCTCCTTGTTAATGAGGTGGGACGCTTTCTCAGGCACTAGGGCCAAGTGTTCAGATTATTTGGGGGGAAATCGTACGTGGTTGTAGGATTGGAGGAGGCAGATTTTGAGAGGAAAGAGAGTATGCATTCAGAGTGCTTTGGGGCCAAGGAAAAGAAAGGTATGGGAGGACTTGAACCCTTTCTCTGCCTTTGCAGGTGGGCATTGGGGCATGCTGATGGCTGTAGACTCAGGACTAGGAGCTAAAGCCCAGTGTGTATTAAGATCTCTGTGAGTTTTGAGGAGTGGCCAGTGGGTTTCTCCTGGCCTGAGAATGCATGTCAGCGGATATCGGGGCCACACTGCTGGGATTCACTTAGGATGTAGACGCTATTATAGTCAAATGTATCTGCTTTCATTTGTCAAGCAGTTTTTACTGATGTCTAGCACACCACGAGTCAGATGTGCACAGCTCAGTGACTTACCTCAAAGTGAGTGTCGCTGTATGGCTACCATCCGGGTCAAGAAACAGGCCATAGTGAGGACTCCACACCCCCTTCCTCTTTCTCCGGGTAGTCACTAATCCCTGGCTCCAAAGAGAACTGCTGTGCTGCTTTCCAACCATAGAGAGCTTTGCCTGGTTTTGAAATGTCCACCAATGGGATCGCGCAGTGTGTATTTTTTGTGTATCGGGCTTCTTCTGTTCAGCCTTCTGTCTGTGAGATCCATCTACACCACAGTTGGCTCATTTTCATCACCCGACATTATTTCATCACAGGGATTTTCCTCTCTTTTATTTTTTTTTTTCCCCATTCTGCCAATGACCATTTTCTCCCAGTCCAGGACTATGACAAATAAACAAACAAAAAATGCTGCAGACATTCCTATGATACATCTTCTGGTGCATATATGTCCATTTTCTATTGTGTATACTAGAAATGGAATTATTGGGTCCTAGCGTGTGTATATGTTCAACTTTACTAGATGCCACTAAACAGTTTTCTAAAGTGAGTATACCAATTTACACACCTACCAGAAGTGCATGCAGGTTTCAAGCTGCTCACATCTTTGCCAATACTTGGTAATAGTCAGCCTATTATCTATCTATCTATCTATCTATCTATCTATCTATCTATCTATCTATCTATTCTGTCTATTGTGTTCTGATAGTTTTTACCATAAAGAAGGTTGGATATTGTCAAATATCTTTTTCTGTGTTAATTGAGATCATTGTGCATGTTTTTCCTCTTTGTTTTATTACTGTGATGGGTTACATCGATTAATTTTCTTATGTTGCACCTCCCTTGCATTCCTGGGATAAATCCCTCTTGGTTATGGTCAATAATCCTTTTAATGCTGTTGGATTGGATTTGCTAATTTGTGTTGAGGATTTTTACATCTCTAGTTATAAGTGACATTGGTCTATAATTTCCTTTTTGTTTTGTTTTGTGATGCCTTTGGCTTTGGTATCAGGGTCATGCAGGCCTCAGAGAATGCGTTAGGAAGTGTTCCCTCCTCTTTTATTGTTTTAAACGATTTGAGGCAGATTGGTGTTAATTCTGTAAATGTTTGGTGGGCTTACCCAGTAGATTAATTTGGGCCTGTGCTTTTCTCTGTGGGAAGTTGTCTTTTTTTTTTTAATTGTTACTAATTTGATATCTTTACTTGTTACAAGTTTGTTCAGATATTTTGTTTCTTCTTGAGTCAGTTTTGGTAGTTTGTGTTTTTCTAGGAGTTTGCCCATTTCATCTGGGTTATCCCAAGATTTAGCTGATCCTTGTTGTATACGGTGTTATACAGCCATTTAAAATGACCCTGTACGGGGCGCCTGGGTGGCTTAGTCAGTTAAGCATCCGACTTTCGCTTAGGTCATGATCTCGTGGTTCGTGGGTTTGAGCGCCACATCGGGCTCTGTGCTGACTGCCAGCTCAGAGCCTGGAGCCTATTTCAAAGTCTGTATCTCCCTCTCTCTCTGACCCTCCCCGGCTCATGCTGTCTCTCTCTCTCTCTCCTAGAAATAAATAAAAATAAAAAATAAAAAAACATTTAAAATGACCCTGTAGGGGCGCCTGGGTGGCTCAGTTGGTTAAGCGTTCGACTTCAGGCTATGATCTCCTAGTTCGTGAGTTCAAGCCTTGCATCTGGCCCTGTGCTAACAGCTCAGAGCCTGGAGCCTACTTCAAATTCTGTGTCTCTGTCTCTCTGTCCCTCCCCTGCTTGTGCTCTATCTCTCTAAAATAAGTAAATATTAAAAATCTTTTAAAATTTTGGGGCGCCTGGGTGGCTCAGTTGGTTAAGAGCCCGACTTGAGCTCAGGTCATGATCTCGCGGTTCGTGGGTTTGAGTCCTGCATTGGGCTCTATGCTGACAGCTAGCTCAGAGCCTGGAGCCTGCTTCGGATTTTGTGTCTCCCACTCTCTCTCTCTGTCCCTCCCCGCTCACACTCTGTCTCTGTCTCTCTCAAAAATAAATAAACGTTAATTTTTTAAAAAAAATTTAAATGACCCTGTAAACAAGTATTAAATGGTGGGGGAAATGTTCACACTATATTGTTAAATGAAAAAACTAGGTTTAAAAATATTACATTCTGATTCCTCCATGTTTGCAGGAGTCATATGTTATATATCTATATATTTTTAGAAAAGAACAGCCTACAAGAACATGTTTGGGGAGATTAGCAAGGGGTGATGGAATTATGGGTGTTTTTTCTTACAGAGTAATATTTATAATTTTCTTTGGGCTTCTCTGTATTTCTCAAATATGCCATTTTTGTAATATGAAATAAATGATAAAAGTTGTTTTTTTAAATTAAATTTAACTTAAGTTCATTCATTTGGGTGAAGATTCTGTATCTTTACTGTACCCTATGATTCCAACCAATTTTCAGGCGGTGACCCCTCAGTAGAGTTCTAGGCTGTTAGATAACTAATCGTCACCTTGAAACTAATTGTCACCTTGCAAAGAGGTCAGTTGGCAGCATTGTCCCAGGAGAACTAGACAGGCTAAGTTGGGTTTCAATTTTTTTAAGTTTTTTATTTTTTAAGTAATTTCTACCCCCAATGTGTGATTCGAACTCATGACCCTAGATCAAGAGTCACATGCTCCACTGACTGAACCAGCCAGATTGGTTTTGAGGAGGGAAATGGAAAGGACGGTGGGGTGTGACTGAGGAGGCAGGGCTGAGCTTGGTCCTCGTAAGGTTGAAGCAGTTAAAAACCAGAACAGTGGGGTGGAGAAGGGCAGGTGGGAGGTGGGAAAGGAAGGACTTTCCAACTTTGTTTACAACAGGTCCTAATGTCAGTGCATGTCTGGAATTTGTGGGTCCTGAGTTTGCATAATCCAGGGCGTCCTTGTCCAGAAAAATGACTCATAGATACAAAGATAAGTACTAAAGTGTTTTCTTAGAAGCAAAGAAAGAAAGAACGAAAGAAAGAAAGAAAGAAAGAAAGAAAGAAAGAAAGAAAGAAAGAAAGAAAAAGAAAGAAAGAAAGAAAGAAAGAAAGAAAGAAAGAAGGAAGGAAGGAAGGAAGGAAGGAAGAAAGAAGGAAGGAAGGAAAGAAGGAAATCGTGGGGTGCCTGGGTGGCTCAGTTGGTTAAACCTCTGAATCTTGATTTTGGCTCCGGTCACGATCTCACGGTTAGCAGGTTGGAGCCCCGTGTTGGGCTCTGTGCCGACAGCTTGGAGCCTGGAGCCTGCTTTCGATTTTGTGTCTCCCTCTCTCTCTGCCCTCTCCCACTCATGCTCTGTCTCTCTGTCTCTTTCAAAAATAAATAAACATTAAAAAAAGAAATCACAACACATTTCTGGGTCCTGGAGCTCTGGGGCCCTTTCTTCTGCAAGGCCAGAAATGCCTGTGCACTGTTTCTGATTACCACCTGGCTTCCCCTCCCCTTCTAGAACCCTCTGCCACTCCCAGCAGCTCCAGTCTCAGTAGCTTCATTCGAACTTGGCTTCTAATAGTCTTTTTCACTGCAAGCCTTTCCAGGCCTGTCCTGGTTCCTTCTCACCTTCTGGGTTGTGCAGCTACTGGACGGCCTGTGAATTCCTGTAGGTTTGTCTTGCCTGGGGGCTGCTCATACCTCAATGCTGTTCCCTTCTCTTAAAGCAGAGGCTTTTCTTTCTTTTCTGCTCTTCCTGGAAGAAGAGGGAAACTGAAATTAGGATTTGCGAGAGAGGAGATCTACGGTTCTGCCCAAAACAAAGGCTATGGAAAATATGTAAATCGCATTCATTCGTTTTCCGCCCTCTCTGATATTGTTGTGGGTGATTCGGAATTTATTGCAAGTGTCAACTCTTGATTTCTTGAGCGGGGAGATTGTAGGTCAAGGGGTCACACAGGCCCAAGATTTGTAGGACACATACAGCAAAGTTGAAATAATCAAGCAGGCTTCTGCCAGCCTCTGCCTCTTCTCCGTTCCCTGTTCGGCTGCTCAGGAGAGAAAGCGTGAGGATGGTTGTATGCGCAGCTCTTTTGTCCAGTTAAGACAAGATGCCTGGAACCTTCCACCCTTGCTCTTCCTGGCACTCTTTTGGTTGTGAGGAACAGAAATCCAGTTGAGAGAGCCTAACTGGAAAGGGGAACTTTGCTATAAATCTCTAGGGGTGTCTCATGGAACTCCAGAGTGGGAGCCGCCTCTGGAAGATCTGGAACCGGGAGCCAGAGAGACTGGGGATGTTCTTTCTCTCCATCGCTTACCTCGGTTTCTGTCTTCATCACTGGTGACAAACGTTCTCTATCTACTCCATTCATGGTCAAGAACGTGGCTTCTGAGTTTCAGCTATAGGCAGAGACTAACTCGCTGGAGTTCTCTGTGCCAGTCAGAGAGAATCTGATGCCCCAGGGACAGGTGCTCTACTTGGGTCCAATCTTATACTGTCCCACGGTCCAAATGTGGCTGCTGGCAGCCTGCCCAGGGGGATCAGAGGCAGTTCCAAGAAAAAAGGGAGGGTTGTTAAGAGGTGGGCCAATCACCCCTAAAATGCTTATTTTAGGTGGAAATTTTATGAGAGCATTGAAGGCCTCATTAAGGTCTGCCTTGGGGACAACAATCTTCACTTTAATCTAAATGGCACAGCTGGCCCCTCCCTCAGAAGATGCCCGGTCCTTATTCTGCTTTGTACACATCCCTAATATATAAATAGTATTGGTGACAGCTGTGCCTTGAAGATGCTTGGACGGCTCTTCCCCTAAGTGGTGAGAGGTGATCTCTGAAAATGGTTTGCTGTTCACTTGACCCCAAAACCCTACATAATCATGCAAATCAAGAGGTTCAAATCTTTGTGTTCACTTTAAGAACACACGTGAAACTGCCTGGGCCATCAAGGGTACACATATCCCAAAAGCCACCGAGTATCTGAAAGATGTCACTTTGTAGACATGGTATGAGCCATTCTGTGTCACTACAGTGGTGGGGTTGGTAGGTGTGGGTGTGGCCAGACCAAACAGTAGACACAGGGTTGGTGGCCCAGATAGGGTGCTGAATTTTTACTGCACCTGCTTAAAAATGCAGAGTAGTGCTGGGACGCCTGGGTGGTTCAGTCAGTTAAGCATCCAACTTTGGCTCAGTCATGATCTCACGGTTTGTGGGTTCGAGCCCCACATCCGGCTCTGTGCTGACAGCTAGCTCAGAGCCTGGAGCCTGTCTTCAGATTCTGTGTCTCCCTCCCTTTCTGACCCTCCCCTGCTCACACTGTCTCTCTCTCAGAAATAAATGAAATCAGTTTTTAAAAAAGCACAGTAGTGCGGAACTTAAGGCTTTCGCTGTAGATTCTCTGGTCATTGAGCCCATCCAGGTGACCAGAGCCCTCAAGATGTAGCATAGAAACAGGACTCCTGGTCATTTCTTTTTTTTTTTTTTTTTTTTTACAAATAGTTTATTGTCAAATTAGTTTCCACATAACACCCAGTGCTCATCCTCACAAGTGCCCTCCTCCATGCCCACCCCTCCTCCCCCCCACATCCACCAGTCCTCAGTTTTTGTCAGCATTCAAGAGTCTCTCATGGTTTGCCTCTCTCCCTTTCCCCCACCATTTCCGCCCTTCTTCTCCCCCTTGGTCCTCTGTTAAGTTCCTCCTAATCCTCCTATACGTGCACACATATGATATTTGTCTTTCTCTGCCTGACTTATTTCGCTCAGCATAACACCCTCAAGGTCCATCCATGTTGCTACACATGGCCAGATTTCATTGTTTCTCATTGCCATGTAGTATTCCATGGTATAGATAAACCACATCTTCTTGATCCATTCATCTGTTGATGGACACTTAGGCTCTTTCCAGGTTTTAGCTATTGTGGAGAGTGCTGCTATGAACATTGGGGTACATGTGCTCCTATGCATCAACATTTCTGTATCCCTTGGGTAAATTCCTAGCAGTGCTATTGCTGGGTCATAGGGGAGTTCTATTGTTAGTTTCCTTAGGAACCTCCACACTGTTTTCCAGAGGGGCTGTACCAGTTTACATTCCCACCAACAGTGTAGGAGGGTGCCCGTTTCTCCACATCCTCGCCAGCATCTAGAGTTCTCTGATTGGCTCATTTTAGCCACTCTGACTGGCGTGAGGTGGTATCTCAGTGTGGTTTTGATTTGTATTTCCCTGATGAGGAGCGATGCTGAACATCGTTTCATGTGTCTGAGGACTCCTGGTCATTTCAGCCCACACATGAGCTTTCCCTGCTGCACTGAGCTGATCCTCACTGGAAAAGACCAGATTGTTCCTGAGCCAGCCGAGGAAGTTGCAGAAGAAAAAGATAGCTGAATAGAGGAAACTGAAGAAACAAAGACTTATGGCCAGGAGTAAATTCTGCATAAAATAAATGCAAAGAAGAGTAAAAAAGGAATAAAAAAGATGCTTGGATACCTTTTAAAGGAGCTTGTCCAGGTCCCTCAAAGTGCAAGGCGAAACAGCCTTCAACAACAGTGGCCTGGAAGGGGCCTGGACAAGATTCTTTGAAAAACTTCATCGGAAAAGCAGAATTTAATTGTTAATTCTTCTAATAAATACTGCTGAGGCATGGGAATACAATAATGGATACATCCAGGAACTCAGTCTATTGGGGGTAAAACAGATGCATAAAGAGGAAATTAAAGGACAGTGTGGCAGGTGCTAGGTAGAAGGTGTAAGGAAGGAAGGGGGGGTGGAAGGGGACAGTGGGAACACCACAGAGAGACACCTCAGCAGACTTGGGGTGAGAGGCATGACTTGGAGAGATGGGGGAGGGTGGTGGTTATGGGGCAGTTTCTGGGAAGCAAGGATATCTGAGCTGAGTCTTGAAGGACACAAAGGATGTCTGAACCAGTAAGGAGAGAGATGAGATTGTCTGGAAGAGTAAGTCAGAGAAATTAGATTAATCCCACCAAAAGGTACATGCAGGTAGCTTTCAGTATAGGTAAATCCATGCCATGTGCTCAGGAAATTCACTGATACACTGTCAAGTGTACACATATACACATACACACACACAGCCAAGTTGGTGAAGGAAATCAGGATCAAAGCCAGACCTTAAGAACACTGAATACTGTTTGTGCTCTGATTATATTTTCTAATGTAACTTAAGAGAAAATGTGCTCATCTCACCCAGCTCATTTTAAAACGGTAGGTAAAATGGGCTCAATATTTTTGAAAGGATATTGTTTGATCAGTGCGATAATTTATATGTCAACTTGTCTAGATACCCATAATATCCAGATATCTGGTCAAATACCAGTCTGGATGTGCTGCAAATGTTTTCTAGGTGAGATTAATATTTAAATCAGTAGACTTTGAGTGAAGCAGATTACCCTCCATAATGTGGGTGGGCCTTATCTAATCAGTTGAAGGTCGTCAGAGAAAAAGACTGAGGTCCCCCAAGGAAGAAGCAATTCTGTCTCCAGACAGCTTTCAAGCTGATGCTGCATCATCATCTCTTCCTTTGACCTGCAGAGTTTGGGCTTGTCACTTGCCGGCCAGCCTCGAGTTCCTTAAAATCTGTCTCTATTCTATTGGTTCTGTTTCTTTAGAGAACTCTTGACTCATTCAGTGTGTCTACTTCATCCTGTAAGATTTTGTTTTTATTTATCTTTCTCTATGCTGTCTACTGTACTATCTTATGTACAATTAAATAAAGAGGTAGAGGGGTGCCTGGGTGGCTTGGTCAGTTAAGCACCCAACTCTTGATTTCAGCTTAGGTCATGATGTCACAATTTCATGAATTTGAGCCCTGCATCGGGCTCTGTGTTGGCAGCATGGAGTCTGCTCAGGATCCCCTCTCTCCTTCTCTCTCTGTCCCTCCTCGACTTGTGCTGTCTCTATCTCTCTCAAAATAAATAAAATTACATAAAAATGCTAGAAAGTAGAATTTTTTTAATGCTTGTTTTACTTGTTTGTTTGTTTATTTATTTACTTCTATTTTTGAGGGAGAGAGAGAGTGTGAATGGGGAAAAGGCAGAGTGAGAGGGGACAGAGGATCCGAAGTGGGCTCTGTGCTGAAAGCAGAAGCCCAATGCAGGGCTCAAACTCATGAACCGGGAGATCGGGACCCGAGCTGAGGTCTAACACTCAACCAACTGATCCACCCAAGTGCCCCAGAAATGGATTTTGATGTCAGTCTTCAATACGGGTGACCTGTAAGTGACTTAGCTCAGGGTGTCACCCTGGGGAAGTTTTGAACTGAGCTGCTCACAGTGAGTGGCATACCTTCTTCTTGCTTGTACTGTCCATTCATAGGGCTTCACTTAAACACCTGCCCACATTGTCTATAAGAATGGAGGGTTGTTTTTTTTTTCCTTTTTTGCTCCTTCTTCCCTCTCTCCTCTTCCCTCCTATGCACAGATAATCCATGTTAATGACATGATCGCATACAATTGTATATGCACACATAATATTTTTGTCTTTATTGTTTTTATTATATAATCTCTAGATCTTGCTTCCCCCACTTAGTAAGTGGGCAGAGACAAAGCCTATGTTTTATTTGCTGCACTGTGTCTCATAGCTTGTAAGTGACAACACTTATTCAACCAGTTCCTAAGACAGCCTTCACTCTGTTTTGAGGGTTATTATTATTATTATTATTTTTTGCCTCCACAGTGCTGCAAAGAACATACTTGTGCATATGTCCCTGCAAGTTTTACCACCACTTAATTACTTCCAAAATATGCCCCAATTAACCTACTTTGGTAGAAAAAACAAAATGTGCTGTGATTTTTAATAACACACCATTTAATTAATCACCCTGAGAACAGCTTGAGCTTTCAATATTTTTATTTATATTTTATTTCTCATATTTTGGTATCTCTCCATATGTTCCTCTTAGACTTAAGGAAAGATACAGAAGCCCCCAGCGCCGTGTTATTAAAAACTCAGCTTTCAAGAAGTTTATTTATAATAAGTTAGATGAAAGAAAGAAAATGTTTACCTCTCGACACCTCCCATTTTGAATTTTTTTAAAAATTTATTTCGGAGAGAGAGAGACAGCATGAGCAGGGGAGGGTCAGAGAGAGAGGGAGACACAGAATCCGAAGACAGGTTCCAGGCTCTCAGCCTCTCACCTGTTAGCACAGAGCCTGATGAGGGGTTTGAACCCACGAATCGTGAGATCATGACCTGAGCCAAAGTCAGATGTTTAACCGACTGAGCCACCCAGGTGCCCTTACCAACCCCCATTTTGAACAGAGTTTTAAGATGTGCAGATTCAAGGGTATGACTATGACATAAGAGTTGTGTCTAATTATATTCATGGCATTTGATATACCATTGTCTCAGACTGTCAATTTATTGTTTTATTTATTTATTTTTTTAATTTTTTTTTTTAATTTATTTATTTCTAGGAGAGACAGACAGCGTGAGCTGGGGAGGGACAGAGAGAGAGGGAGTCACAGACTGAAACAGGCTCCAGGCTCCGAGCTGGCAGTCAGCACAGAGCCCGACGCGAGGCTCGAACCCACGAACCGCGAGATCATGACCTAAGCAAAAGTCGGACGCTTAACCGACTAAGCCACCCAGGCGCCCCTATTGTTTTATTTTTTAAAACCAAAGTATGGTTGACATACAGAGACAGTTTCAGGTGTATCGCATACTATACATTACTCAGTGCTCATCACGATTATTGTCACCGTCACCGTACAGCACTATTACAATATTATCGACTATATTCCCTATGCTTTCATCCAGATCATCTTTTAGAAAATTTTATAAATAGTGCAGAACAGGCACTTGGCAGCTGCCTTCTGGTGACAGTCACAAAGATTATAAGTAAGGATTATCTTTTAGAGAAAAAGTAATTAGCAGGATTTGGCGGTTATTGCTACAGAATTCTGACTTGAGCCCAGAGCTACAGCGAGCCACCCAGTGCTGTCAAACACCTCTGTGGGGCAGTGGAAACAGCAAGGTCCCTTGGGAAAGGAATTCATGGAAAGTTTCGACATCCCTAACCTGGGAATCCCAGTTCTAAAATAAATTAAAAAAAAAAAAAAAAAAAAAGCATGTTCATAAAGTTTTTGTCATGGATTTTTATTTCTTATGAATATGAATGGAAAGAAACCTAAATATCCAATAATAGGAGAAAGGTTAAATAATTGGAGAAAGATATGATGGACTATTAGATGTTACCAAGGAAGGTTAGGAAGAGCAGGAGAGCAACATAGAGCTATTGACTTAACAGAATAACACAGGTTACAAAGTGATGTGTGCAAATTAGTTACAACTGTATTGAAACCTACACAGGTATCAAAGGCTATTGAGAAATAGAATAGTTGAGTATATGATTTTGGGAGGGGAGGATTTTAAGTGATTACTATTTCCCAAATGTTCTATAATTGTGTTACATTACTTCTATACCTTGTCTTACTAACCAACTAATCAGTGTCTATAAAGAGCCCACTAAGTAGGAAGATCCTCTTTGAGGTGGTCTCTTTTCCACATTTAGGAGTTTATTCTGCCAGTCTTCAGGTAGTTTTCTGGGTTATGTACACTGTTGTGAGCATTCTCTAGTTGTTTAGGGACAGGGTGAGCCTAGGGTCTTCGTACTCTGCCATCTTCCTCGGAAGTCTCTTACTTCTACCCTTTTTTTCAAAAAAGAGTATCAATTAAGAAAACAGATTTTTTGTAGATTACAAGGTCACCCTTATGAACCAGTGAGAATTATCTGGATTGAAGCGAGATAAATAAGGCGACCATACAGGTTTTCATAGCAGCTACATCTTTTGAAGACAAGGAATATTTGAGAATAGATCCTACAAGAAGAATTTTGATTGTTTTGTTTCTTTATTTAATTTATTATAATCAGAATTAATTCGGTCACACAATATCACAATCTACAAATAAACAGAAAGTGGAAGAAGGCAGAGTTAACCATGATGATGGAATTATGATGAAATACAGAAAAGCGTGGAGAGTGATGGCACATACCTGTGTTCCCTGAGCCCAGCTCTGGCAAGGCCTAATAGACGCTTTTTTTGCTTATGAAAAAAAAAATTAAAGATGGGTTGAAGCCCCTGAGAACTTCTTCCTGATCTCATTTCCCCTTTCCTTGCCCAGAAATAATCAATAAATTTGACTGTATCATTCCCATGCATATTTTCATATAATTATTACATCCATGTGTATCTAAATTATAGATAGCAAAATTTTCAAGTTTTCAAATTTATTGCCAATATTACTGTCCTGAGCACATCATTAGGTAACTTGCGTCTGCACTCAGCATCCTGTCTTAAGGTTTATCCACATGGACATAGGTGACTTTATTTTATCTATGTGCCTATTGTAGAGTAGTCCACTGAAGAAACTTGCCACAATTTATTTATCCTTTCTTCCATTTATGGACATTTAGGTTGTTTCCATTTTATGCTTTCATTGCAATGCTGTGATGAACATTCTTTTTTAAAATTGGGTTAATAATAATAATTATTATTATTATTGGTGCAGCTACTCTGCAAAACACTATGGAGTTTCCTCAAAAAATTAAAAATAGAACTACCCTATGACCCAGCAACTGCACTACTAGGTATTTATCCAAGGGATACAAGTGTGCTGTTTCAGAGTGGCACGTGTACCCCAATGTTTATAGCAGCACTGTCAGCAATAGCCAAAGTATGGAAAGAGCCCAAATGGGACCATTGACGGATGAATGGATAAAGAAGATGTGGTAAGTATATTATATATCTTTATATATATATAATATACATATCTATATATATCTATAGTAATAACTATAATTATATATATAGATATATAATAACTATCTATCTATAGTAATATATAGTAATAACTATAATTATATATAGATATATAACTATATATCTATATATAGTAATATATAATAATAACTATAATTATATATAGATATATAATAACTATATCTGTATATATATATCTATATAGATATATATACTCTATAGTAGGGTATGTGTATAGATAGATAGTTATACTCTATAGTAGAGTATATGTATATCTATTGTAATATATATAATATATATTACAATATATATAATATGAGTATATATATATATATTCACAATAGAGTATTAGTAACCAAAAAGAATGAAATCTTGCCATTTCAACTACATGGATGGAACTGGAGGGTATTATGCTACGTGAAATTAGTCAGAGAAAGACATAAGACTTCACTCATCTGAGGAATTTAAGATACTAAACAGATGAACATAAGGGAAGGGAAACAAAAAGAATATAAAAACAGGGAGAGGGACAAAACCTAAGAGACTCTTAAATCTGGAGAACAGAGGGTTACTGGAGGGGTTGTGGGAGGGGGGATGGGATAAATGGGTAAGGGGCATTAAGGAATCTACTCCTGAAATCATTGTTGCACTATTTGCTGACCGAAGTTGATATAAATTAAACAGTAAATAAATTTTAAAAATAATTATTATAATTAATAATAATAACCATTAAAATTAGTAATAAATATTGTAATACTTATATTTAACAATAAATTAATAGTTAATGTAACAATAAAGAACAATAACTATTAAAAATAATGATAATAGTCATTATTATTATTCCAGCATAATTAACATATAGTGTTATATTAGTTTCAGGTGTACAACATTGTGATTCAACAATTCCACACCCTACTCAGTGCTCGTCATAAGTGTACTCTTAATCTCCTTCCCCTATTTCACCTGTACCCCCACCTCCCTTCTGTTTAGTAACTGTTCTCTATAGTTAAGAGTCTGTTTTTGGTCTGTCTCATTTTTCTTTGTTCCTTTGTTTTGTTTCTTAAATTCCACATACGTGTGATTTCATATGGTATTTGTCTTTCTCTGACTGACTGACTTTGTGTAGCATTACACTCTCTAGCTCCATCCATTGGTGCAAATGGCAAGATTTTATTCTGAGTCATATTCCCTTATCTGTATACATGTCTCTCTCTCTCTCACATCCTCTTTATCCACAGTGGACACCCTTGTCCGCTTACGCACATGTCTGAGTCATTCTGCTGTGCATACGGATGGGTGGAACTGCTGGGTTACAGAGTAGCCTCTGCAGGATAAGGCCAGATTGTTCTCCAAAGTGCTTGTACCAACTCCTACTTCCATACAGAGTCTCTGGGAGTTCTTGTAGCTACGGTTCGTCCCCAGTACTCGGTGTAAATGATGTTTTAAAATTGAAGCATAGCTGACATACAATGCTATATTCGTTTCAGGTGGACGGCACAGTGATTTGATAATTCTATGCTTTCTCCATGCTCACCACGACGAATGTGGTCCCCATCTGTCACCAAACAGAGTTATTACGGTACTATTGATGGTATCCTTATGCTGTACTTCTCACCTCTATGACATTTATTTTATAACTGGAAGTTTGTACCTCTTAATTCCCTTCACCTTTTTTGCTCAATAAAAATTTTAATTTTGACAATCAGGTGTCATAAAATGTTACATAATTTGCAACTTTCTGATTCCCAATATTTCTTCATTGACTATAGTCCACTCCAGTTTGCTTTTCTATGCATTTCCTGTTAGGTTTTTTGTTTTTTTTTCTTACTTTCTCACTACGTTGTTAGTCAGTCTGTTATCAAACTGTAGACATTCTGTTTGAATTTTGGACACTTACCCTTTGTCAATTATATGCATCACAAAGATTTCCTCTCATTTTGCATCTTTAACTTTGTTCATGATAACTTTTGTTGGACATAACGAGTTACCTTTAATGACAAATACATCAATCTTTTATACTATGGTCCTTTTTGCATCTCATTTAAGAAATCTATTTTTAAAATACTTCTTCACAGCCTTAAATATATTCTATATATTTTTCGAAATGTTACAGTTTTAATTTTAATATTGTCTTTACCTGGAATTTATCCAATCTGATGTGAGTTAGCAATTACATTTTAATTTTTTCTTTGGATATGTCACAGCATAAGTTATCAAACAGCCCATCCTCTCTGCATTGGTTACATCTGTCTCTGTCACAGATGGCTTTCACACGTGTGGTAGTTCTGTGTCTACACTGTGTCCCACTCCACTGATGTCGCTGTCCATTCCTGAACCAGTTCCACGTTATCTTAATTGTTAGGGCTTCAGGTAAACCTAGCTTTCTGGTGGGCAAGCTTCCCAACCTTCTTTTTCAAAATTATCTCAGGTATTCAGGTCTTTTTTAGTCTTCCAAATGAATTTCAGGATCGAGTTTTTTTTTTTTCTGTTGGGATTTTAATTGGAATTACATTCAATATCAGAGTATTTTAGAAAGAATTGCCGCCTTCACAATGTCAAGTGTTCATCACCCTTAAACATGCTGTCTGTTTGTTTTGGCCTTCTTTCATATCTTTTATAATGTTTTGTACTGTTCTTTATAAGGCTGTAGACATCTTTCCTTAGATTCATTCCTAGGTGATTTATGTTTTTGTTGCTATCTTGAACAATAACTTTTGTCTATTGCATTTTCCAATTGGTCATTATTGGTATTTAGGAAAATTATTAATGTTGGTTTTCCTTGTGTTTAGAACTTTATTAACCTCTCTTATGACCCTAAAAGTGTGTCTATAGAAGCTCATATTTTCTGCACTGATAATAAATTAGCTGCAATTTGTTATACTCAACCTTTCAAACTCATACACCTCTGATTCCTGTTTCCCACATTGGGACTTGACTTTGATCACCAGCACAATGTAGAATAGCAGTTGTTTATAGGAAACATCCTTGTTTATTCCAAGTTTTATGCTTCCGTGGTTTCATCATTGGATGCACTATTCACTTCAGGCTTGAAGGAAAGTGTAACTGTTACTTGTTGGAGACACAACTATATATATTTATAAGATCTGTGTATTGTAAACTAGAGGTGACAACGTATTCTTGGGTTGTGAAATCAGTTGAGTTAGTTGCAACTCACATGTTTTTTTTTTAACAAATGAAATAAAGTGGAGTGAAACAAATTATATCTGGATGCATCACTTATATTAAAGGTGAATATTGTTTGTAGAATTATCTGTCATCTATCTATCTGTGTAGGTGTGCACTTGTGTGCACTTGTATACTAGATTTTGCTATAGAATATATTTCTTAAGGTGATCACATTAAAAAACCTTTTGGAAAATTCTGTACTATATCATGGTTTTAAATTTTGTTCTTCAGATTTATCATAGTCTGATGAATTTTTTGCCTGCTTGACCTGTGTTTGATAGAAATGTTTAAAAAATTTTGGACTGTGATTATGGATTTGTCCATTTCTTTGCAATTCTGTCTATTTTGTTGTGTATATTTGGAAACTATGTTTTAGAGGCATATAAATTCACAATTTTCCTATCTTCCTGGTAGAGTTTGTTATTGTTATGTAATGCCCTACTTAATTCCCACTAACTTTTTGTAGTAAATTAGCATCATCGCCCTAGCTTTACTTGGAGATGGACATATAGAAGTTTTTCCATGTCTTTATTTTTAATATATTCAACCCAATATATTAATCTCCATTTTGTAATAAATGCATTGAGTGCAATTTGCATGTGTTGTGATTTCTGATATACTTCAACTTATTTTGTGTTTTCTCTTTATTGGCATTTTCCTTGTGTCCCTCCTCACCCCCTCCCCAGTCCTTTTTGACTATTTGTTAGGTTGCAAATTAATTTTTAAATATTTCTTTTATTTTTTCCTCTGTTGATTGTTAATCCCTTCTTTTAATTTTCCTAAAAATTTAACATATGCAATTTGACTAAAGGATATTCTAACAAACACATTGTTCTTTAGCATTTCTATCCTTCTAAACATAGCGTATGCTCAATCAATATTTTAATTAAGCATAAAAACATATTTTGTGATTTTTTTCTCACCATTATTTCATTGTTTCTTCTATTCCTGACCTCTGCTGTAGTTTCACATTTCTTTTCACTGAAATGCATCCTTTACTAAGTGTGTAAATGTGGGGCTGTCTGTGGGAGGACTCATTTAGTCCTTGTGTTTTGAAGAGCTCTTTTTTTGTCCCCGCTCTTCAATAATAATATAGCTGGGTATAAAATTTTAGGCCGACAGCTATTTTCTGTCAGCGCATTAAGGATGTTACTACAATCTTGTGGCCACAATTGTTGCTGAAAATAAATCACTGTCAACCTATCAGTTTCTTCTGGATCTTTTTCTTTTCTTTTTTTTTTTTTGTCTTTTCTCTCTGATAGCTTTTAGGGGCTTCTTCTTATGACCACTGATCTGTACTTTCACTGTCATGTGTCGTGCTGTGTCCACACACAAAGTGGTTTTTCCATCAAAGGACACGTGTCTTTTGCAATTATGAAAAATCTCAGATCTAATCTCTTCAAATATTACTTTCCCCTCATTCTCTCCATCCTCTTCTTTTAGAACATCTTCCAGATATAGGTTGGAGCCTCTCAAGGTATCTTCCGTGTCTGTTAACTACTATTTTAAAAATTATTGGGGCATCTGCGTGGTTCTGTCAGTTAGATGTCCAGCTTTAGCTCAGGTCGTGTTCTCACAGTTTGTGAGTTGGAGCCCTGCCTCAGGCTCTGGGCTGACAGCTTCAGATTCTGTGTCTCCCTCTCTCTCTGCCCCTCCTCTGCTCATACTTCGTCTCTCTCTCTCAAAAATAAATAAATGTTCAAAAAGTTATCTCGATGTCCCTGAGGACTAAGCTCTGTGTATGTATCTCACAACTATTTCCGAATTCAGTGCTCTCTGGATCTAATCTATAGTATATCTTGTCTTTCGAGATTTTTTTTTTGTAACCACATTCTTTTAGTTGCACAAATATATATTTGTGTTTTCTTAATACCCACTTGTTTTTCTTCCGTTTATGTCTATTTTGTGTTTCAGATTTCTTACTTATTATTAATGGATGCATTTCATTACCTTGGTTTATGCCTTTGAGCAGTTTAGACTTATTTAGACTTATTTTAAAGTTTTCAGGGGCACCTGGGTGGCTCAGTTGGTTAAGCATCCAACTTTGGCTCAGATCATGATCTCACGGTTCATGGGTCCGAGTCCCACGTCAGGCTCTGTGCTGACAGCTAGCTCAAGAGCCTGGAGTCTGTTTCAGATTCTGTGTCTCCCTCTCTCTCTGACCCTGCCCTGCTCATGCTGTCTCTCTCTCTCTCTCTCTCTCTCTCTCAGAAATAAATAAAACATTAAAAAATTTTTAAATAAAGTTTTCATAAGAATGTTTCATAAAATTAATTTTATCTCTAGGCATTTCATGTTTCAATGAATAATTCTGATGGTTCTGTAGGCTGTCTTCTTTGGTATTAGATTACTTCATTTGTTGTGACAGCCCCATTTTGAATGTGTGTGTGTGTGTGTGTGTGTGTGTCTGTGAGAGAGAGAGAGAGACAGAGACAGAGACAGAGACAGAGAGAGTTATTTTCTCTCATCCTGTTTCTCTAGCAGTTTTGGGATTTGCAGTTGCCTCCATCTGACCCTCCTCCACGTCCCCAGCAGAGCACCAGGTGGCATGTGCTCTGCGGTGATGTTGGGGCTATCACAGATCCAGTCACGGGGCAGCAGGTGCCCGGCTCAGTTCCTGGCCAGGAAGTTGTATCTACAGCCTGCTTTTCTAAGCCAAGACTCTCCTGTAAAACTGTAGTCTCAGGGGGTAAGTTGATAACTGCTTTTTCCTAACAGGCTTCTTCCTATAGAAGGAGGAACCCAATCCAGCCTCTGGGGTCAAGCAGCAAGCCTAGTTCTGATCCACTATTGTGCCCGAAGCACTGTTAGTTCCCATTACATGGTAGAACCCAAAATTCGAGCTGCCACTGTGTGCTTGCAGACTTGGAACATAACACACTCATGGCTTCAGACCTACTCACCACTTTATAATTCATTGCCAGCTCTGGTCAATGGAGATGTTTATCTTTTTTTCTGCTCTTCTTATATTTTATGAATCATTGCAATGTGTTTGGAGCAAAGAAGGTGGATCAAAGCATTCGTCTTTGGTGCTTCGTCTTGACTGGTCCAATCTGTGTTATCAAGTTTTTCATTTTGTTGGAAAATCCATTTAATTTTAGTCTCTGAAAGCTACACGTTATAGCCATATAACTACATACTGAAGATAATATTTTTATTAAGTGATTTTATGTGTATTTATTATAAACAGTTTCCAAAATTTATAAGCATTTTTAGTGTTTTAATGAAAATAAAGGAACTTAAAAGTCCGTTGCCTTGCTGGGGAGTTTTGTGCTCCTTGTGTAAAGGTGGCATCACCCCCAGCAAAAGCAACACAAAAATTCTATGATTCATCTGTAGAACTGGGTGGCAAAAGTACACAATCGGTGTGTTGAAAGAAGTCAGCCTGCTATGGTGACTAAGAGGATTGGGAATCCCTGGGAATTCCTCAGTCTAGGCTTTAAGTCCTACCACCACTGATCCTAGTGGTATGACTCTGGGCAGGTTACACAACCTTTTAAGCCTCATTTTTCTCAACTCCAGTGTGTTGGTAATAGCAGAAACAAATAGGATTGCTTGAGGATCAAAAGATATAATACAGATGATGTAGTTAGAGGTAGTACCTGGCACTTACTAAGTGTCCAATAAATGTTAAGCCTGATCTTCATCATGATTAAATCATGAGTATATGTGTCAGTTAGCCTTGGTAGATAAAACAACCACATCACGAGGTTAGAACATATCTGGAAAGCTCATCTGAAAAAAAAAAAAAGCAAAATAAACTCACTCTTTTATTATGCATCATGGATGGTTCAAACAATGAAAACCACATCAGTCTCCACTACAGAACAATAAAGTTATATCAAACCACAGCAATGAAGAAAATTTGGCTAAATTGACTTTTCCAGGCTAGTAATTTTAACCAGATTTGCCCCAGCCTCCAGTGGTCAGAATATCACTCTCAAAGTTTTCATATCTATGAATCAAAACATTGCTAGGAGAGGATCTGTTTTTCTTACCACTAAAAAGTTAGCATCTTGACGTTTTTCTACTCTTCTGTTTTTATCAGTAGTTTCTATTAATGAAATCACAGTTCATTTCTTCCCTCCTGAGTTATAAAAAAAATCCCAACAAACTGAAGGATGATCTCAGTCTGAGAAGAACATTTCAACTCTGCAATGATGCAATGCCTATAAATATTGTCCTATTAGACAAGGGCTCAGTGGCTTAAGTGGCCTAGTTAAATAATTAAAGCTAACCTGCTTGGTCCCTTGGGCTCACAAAACCAAGAACTTAGGGACTCAATACAATCCCAGGGGATTCAACTTTAAAGGCACCTTATTTAACTCGCTTTTAAAAATAGTGCACGGTGTGTTCGTGTGGTTAACTTGGCAGACACATTGACTGGGGGTGAGGTGGGGTTGGTCTGTCTGCCTGGTTTAACATCCGTACAAGACCTTTTGTGAATGGATGTGGGACAGAAGGGTGCTAAAATGAGGCATTGATGCATGTGTGAAAGCTTGTCACTTGTTCACAGAGTAATGAGTCAACCGTAAGGGGAAAGGAGAGGTCAAAAGAAGGATCTCTGTTCAAGAAAGAAAAAAGACTGTGTCTCTAGGGCTGAATTCACACCATATTTGGAACAAACGTCAATGTTGGAACACATAACCCCTCTTTCTTTGGGAGCTGGATAGGAACCTTGATGTGCTGGGATTTCAAGGACACATTCAAAGGCTTGGTTCACCTTTAACACCAGTCAGCATGGTTACTCATTCACTATTGCTTATGTCTTCAAGGTGAACTCCATGGAAGAGGAGATATATTTATATTGGAGACTGAAGAGCTCTCTCTGTCCTGCCCTGACGTGTAGAAGAACTGTGCCAAGCACCAGGGTAAGTGGGAGCCTGGAATTATCCACTTTCTGGTCTTGTTATTGCCAAGGAAGAACATCAAGAGAAAATAGAGACATGGAATTTTTTTCTCACAAATACCTGTTGGCCATTTGTATGCCTTTTTTTGAAAAACGTCTATCCAAATCCTTAACACATTTAAAAAATCAAGTTATTAGTTGTTTTTGCTACCTAGTTGTAGGAGTTCTTTACATATTTTGGAAATGAATCCCTTATCAAATATATGATTTTTAAATATTTTCTCTTGTTCTGTAGGGCACTTTTTCACTCTTTTGATTGTTTCTTTCATGAAAAAAATGCACATGACCCATCATCAGGCAAATATAAATCAAACCCACAATGAGATATCACTTCACACATGTCAGGATGGCTAGTATACATAAAAAAAAAAAAAAAAGACAACGAGTGTTGGTGAGGATGTTGAGAAATTGGTAACCTTGTGTACTACGAGTGGGACTGTAAAACGGCGCAGCTGCTATGGAAAACAGTATGCAGATTCCTCAGAAAATTAAATGTAGACATTTCATTTGATCCAGGATTATCACTTCTGGATATTTCTCCAAAAGAAATCAGAATCTAAGAGATATCCACACTCCTATGTTCACTGCAGCACTGTTCACAATAGCCAAGATGTGGAAAGAACCTAAGTGTACATGGATAGGTAAATGGGTAAAGAAAACGTGATGTCTCTCTCTCTCTCTCTCTCCTCTCTCTCTCTCTCTCTCTCTCTCTCTCTCTCACACACACACACACACACACACACACGCATACAATGGAATACCATTCAGCCTTTAAAAAGCAGGAAATTGGGGCGCCTGGGTGGCTTAGTCGGTTAAGCGTCCAACTTTCGCTTAGGTCATGATCTCAAGGTTCGTGGGTTTGAGCCCCGCGTCGGGCTCTGTGCTGACTGCCAGCTCAGAGCCTGGAGCCCGTTTCGGATTCTGTGTCTCCCTCTCTCTCTGACCCTCCCCTGCTTGCGCTGTCTCTCTCTCTCCTAGAAATAAATAAAACATTTAAAAAAAATAATAAAATAAAAAGCAGGAAATTCTGCAAGATGTGACAGTATGGATAAACTTTGAGGGCATTATGCTAAGTGAAATGAACCAGTCACAGAAAGACCACTGCTGCATGATTGCACTTACTTGAGGTGCCTAAAATAGTCAAATTCATTCACTCAGAGAATCAGAGTGGAGTGGGGTGCCAGGGGCTGGGCAATCAATGAACATAAAGTTTCAGTTAAGCAAGATGAGTAAGGCCTAGAGCCCTGCTGGAAACATGGTACCCATAGTCAGCAATACTGGCTATGCACTTAAAAACTTGTTAGGAGGGTAAACCTCATATTAAAATTCCTAAAAAACTACATTAGAATGAAATGAAAAAGAGAACATTGAGAAAGCAGCCGAGGAGAACACCTTGGAGAATGACAGAAGTTGGTAAATGTGCAAACTAAATCTTTCTATGGTCTGGCATTCCCAATCTTGATGTCTTTGCTCACTCCTACCTTATGCTTGGATTCCCTTCCACCATCTGTGTCTGAGCCCTTCCAATGTCTCAAATGGAAGTAATCCTTCTCAATATGATGTCTGTTCCTTTTTATTGGCACTGATCACTCTTTCTTTCATGCCATAGTTATTTGTACACACACACACACACACACATACATTTTCATGGTCTGGGTTTTCTGACGACCAAGAATCTCAGCTTCCTGGGTTTGTGGTCCAAATACTCACTGAGCTTACAGAAGGAGAAGGAGGAGGAGGAGAAGGAGGAGGAGATAGTGAGGAGGAAGATGAAGACGATCATCATGATGGCAGCATATCTGAGTGGAACAAATATAACTTTGCAAGGCAGACTGCCCTTGGTTTGAACTTAATCCTGCCACTTGCTAATTGTGTAGTAACTGGCAAGTTCCTCAACATAGAAGAGCAAAGTTATTTTGAGAATTAAATAAATTAACCTACATTTGTATGTGCTCTATTCTAGAGCACACAACAGATGCTCCAGAAATAGTAAATTCCTTCTTCTCTGTCTGCCCCCTACCCAGTCCATGATAGTTCCTAGCTTTAAAGAGATTCCATCTTCAATGTACTAGTGGGGAATCTTTCTGTTGCAAGTGACAGAATTTACTTAATGTAAAAAAAGAAGATTTGCTCATGTAATTGCAAAGGCAAAGCAAGGCTTGATCCAGGGTTCAAGTGACATGATTAGAACCCAGTTTCTCTCTCTTTACTTCTTAGCTTTGTTTCCTCTGTGATCATTCACTTCTCAGGCAGGCTCTGTACCTCATGGCAGATAGCCACTAACATGTCCTTAGCAACATCAGAAGAAAGAAAGCATCTTTTTTCCTAGCTGCCCTAGCCAAGATCTGAGAATTTCATCCAAGTGGTTTTTATTGGCCTGGCTTCTATCACATGCCCATCCCTGACCCAACACTGTGGTTTGGGAAATGTGATGCATTGAGTGATGGTATTGAGTCTCATATTTTCTCATAACTGAGGGAGAGAATAGCCCTTCCTGATCCACATGTACCAAGAGAAGTGAAGAGATGGCTCCTTAGGGAAAAGCCAGGGGCTGTGACCAGAAGAAGGGACTAAGTGACAGGTAGGCAAAACATCTCCATGACTTACATGAAACTAGACATGGCTTGGCAAAACTCCTCTTCTGCTTGGTGGAATTTCTAAACACTCTGTACAGACATATAAACACCTTTACACTTCAGTGGTCCTGGGTTTCCTTATCACTTTCCCGGTGGTATGGAGTGTGTGTGTGTGTGTGTGTGTGTGTGTGTGTGTGTGTGTGTGTGAGGTTCTAGTGAGAGCTAAGTGACATCCTAGGAATATGGTGGTTCTCTCAGTGTTCTGGAAGGAAAGGACACACTCGAAGGGGTTGAACATAAAGGCCTATTTATGTAGATGTGGGCAGGGTTAGCCAACGGCAGGTAGTGAAGCTCTCAGAGTCTAGCCTGGCGTAGCACAAAAGAGGAAGGGAATTATCAGAGTCCATTGGGAGCTGGGACTGCAGAAGAAGGTGACGGCAGAGGAGCTGTGGCCACTCTCCCGAGCCAGGGCAAACAGGGAGGGAGCAGGGAAGTGAATTCTCCAACCTCCCTCTACTCTCACACTCTATTCCCAGGTTGCTACCTTGCATTGGCCAAAATCAGTGAGAAGCTAGACAGCAAGAGAGCCAGGTGAGAGAGTGCACAGAGCAGGACAGAGAAGGGCAAAGGGTAGAGAGTAGCCAGCAAGGTCCCACTGTTCTGCAAGTGTTATTCTCTGGGAGGAAAGTGCAGTGTGCTAGCCACTTGGCCCGAGATCAGTGCAGTTGGGGGAAGGGGGTGTTTAGTCAGCGTCTGGCTAAATTCTGATTTATTCTCTTTGCTTTTGGAAATGTAATAATCTCTCCATCAAAGCTCCATCTATCTGCCAAAATAATGCATGTCCTTTTGTACAAATGGAAGAATTACTGCTATTATACAAACACTGAAAGAGGAGCACATTTGCATGCAAAGGGGAAGAAAAATCCTATTTGCAATAAAATTAATTATACCAGTGTGACGAAGAGACACATGAGTATCCATTTAACACTTGGGCAGGAGCGGAACCAACTTTCCTTGCCAACTCTGATGAAATAATGGAAGCCCAAAAGGAAAGGCCTAGATAGAATAAATAGGAATTGGGAATTTCTGGCCATTTTAAGACTCCCCACACCCCATCAGAAACAAAAGATTGAAATGAAGGTTTTTACAAATATTAACCATGAATATTAATGTTCTATGGCTGATGCCTGAACCAAGTTCCTTGTTGAAATGGCCTTTTGATAGAGGAGTGTTAGCACGCAGGGTTTGCGTCTGGCATCAGGGGCCATGGAGAATGTGCTTTGCATCCGAAACTGGAAGAAAGGTAGATGCATGAGGTTTAGGACTTGACAGGTGTTTCTTATACTGTTGTATTTGATCATTAGGAAATAGGAACTTTGAAATGAAAGCAAAGATATCGTTTTTTTTTTTTTTTCTGGAGAAGGGAAAGTTGAACTGTCACCAAGGGACATTCAGCTGATAAAATGCTCCCTTACGGGGCATCTGGGTGGCTCAGCTGGTTAAACATCGGTTACTGAGTTTGGCTCAGGTCATGATCTCACAGTTGTGGGTTCGAGCCCCACATTGTGATCTGTGCTGATGGCGTGGATCCTGCTTGGGATTCTCTGTCTCCTTCTCTCTCTGCCTCTCTCCCACATGCTCTCTCTCTCTCTCTCTCTCTGTCTCTCTCTCTCTCTCTCAAAATGAATACATAAACGTTAAAAAAATGCTCCCATACATCCCAGGCTCTTCATGTTATACAGATGCTGGTGTTTCACTTGTTGGTTGGCCTCAACCAGACAGAGAGCTTCCAGGGGACAGGGACAGTCTACCTAAGTCTTATTCATCCTGGATTTCCAATGTTTGGTACAGACTAGGCATTCAATAAATGTTGAATTGAGAAATCTATTAGTGAATGAACCACAGAATTCTGCTTGGAGCTCCGTGTAGCCTCAGAAATCACCAATTTCAATGGCTCTGGAAGAATAAGTGCACTTGGGGTGAAGGGTTGGGGGGATTAAGGAAGATGAGATATATATGGGAGAGACTTTTTTTTTTGAAACACTGACCCCCCCCCCCGCCGCCCCCCCGGCGCCCTGGCCACTGCAGTCTCCACATGGGCATCAGGACCCAGTGGGTGTGAACATTTATTTTGAAAAGCTCCATTAGGGGATTCCTAGCCCAATCAGGCTGAGGACCACTGGCCTAACATCTACCCACCCAGCCACCCATCCAACCCTTCCTGTTTCCAGGACTCAGCTCAGCACTTGCCACAGAACAGGTGTCACCAATAGTTTGTGAGCAAATGCACATCACAGGGGAGACTATTCAGAAGTAGCAATGATTTGCCCGAGGTCACCTATAGTCACTTTTTGGTGACCCAGGCACTCAACATAGAGAATCATCATAGAAGAATTGTTGACTGTGGTTTTTCAACATTTCAACAGCACTGCTCCCAAAATTGGATTTAAGTTGAAAGTTCTCATGTGTGGAAGAGGATATGTCAGGATTTTCTGGAGAAATACGTTGCCATTAAACAGTGGGAGGTAGCTGTCAGAGGGCACGTGGGATTCCCTTGCTAGATCCTCTACTGAAGTGTTAAAATGTGACGGACACTCACTTTTCTAGCTTAAGGTTAGATGCAGCCTTTGTGGAGGCAAAGTGTGGACTAGAAGCTATTCAATAGCATGAAGCACACAGCTCCATCATCTTCACTGGGATATTACATTGCTACCATGTAACTTGGGGGAATAGATGAGAGATATGAGCGCGCCCTTGAATACTGGCTCTGTTACCTATTAGCTGTGTGACCTTGTGTAAGTTACCTAACCTCTCTGCGCTTCTGCTTTATCATCTGTAAAAATGGGTTATAGGAGCTCTTCATGGAGTTGTTTGTTGGGATTAAATAAGCTAGTATATGTAAAACTCTTAGAACAGTGTCTGGCATGCGGTAAATGCTATCCAAGTGTGAACTGTCATTAGTATTATTATTGTGGATGGTGTACTCCATGGGGAGATGAGGCTGATGTTAACTTCTGTTGCTTGTCTACAAGGCTCTGCATTATTTAGTAGATGAAGTAAAGACTGACAGTTGAAGTTGTCTTCACTGTATGACACTTAATCAGATGGAGCCTCTCTGTGAGAGAGAAGAGTTTGTTTTCCTAGGCACGGAGATAATATAAATGACTTTCTTTGCATTTTCCAAATCCCTGAATCTTAAGTAGTGGAAAATGGCTCACAGTTCATCCCAGCCTGAAGAGAGAGGAAACTGACTTGCCCAAGGTTGCATAACTAGCATGGCCTGGTCCTCTGATTGCTAGACCGTGCTCTTTCTGCCCATCACCATAGTTACTATAACTCAGTGCATGGAAATGCAGTTTGGTTTCAGATCTGTAATGTTTAAAGTGAAATGCACTCTCATGCACAGACAAATCAAGGTGCAGAAAGCACTTCAATTTTGCAAGGGGCCATCAGCATTTAATTGGAATGCACCATGTTTTCTGTTTTAAGGGAGGTGGTCAGGTCACATCAATGTACCAGCGTCTTTAGTTATAAGTAACAGGAATAAGCTCTGGCTAACTTAGACACTCAAGGAATGTTTTGGGAGGATACCAGGTAGCTTGAGAACTGAAGGAGGCTGGCAAATCAGTCTCAGAAGATAACCAGAGCAAGAGGCCAGGCAGCGGCTACCACAGCCAAGGTCACCCCTCAGGGTCAGCGTGGTGAAGATGCTGCCTGGTGCAGCTGCCCCTGCACACCAAGGCCAGAGCTCCATACTCCAGCCACTTCTGCCACCACTGGACACTCATCCTTGGGCTCAACTGTCATAAGTGGTCTCTCACTTCCTCTGTCTTTACATCCCTCTTCATGATTCAAAGTCAGAAGGAGTACTCTGCTAGCTGAGCTAGATGTCTGAGATCTGGAGTGGCTGGTAGGTGGGGGTGTGGGGCCAGAGGGAGAGTCTCTGACCTTCCTATGCTGGGCACTGGGAGGATTTACAAAGAAGGAAACCCCCTACTTGGAAATCTTCCCAATAAGAAAGTGATAGAATGCTGAGTAATCACAAACAAATGAACAAAAACAATAGAAAATCCATGACATCAAAAAAAAAAAAAAAAATTCCAGGGAAAGTATATGACCCAGATGCCTGCCTTTCTCTATCTCTGGAGTCAGCAAGCTCTGCTTGGCCTATTCTCTCCCAGCTCTTTTTAATCCCCACCACTTCCCCATGCTAAACAAAACAGATGCTACAAGAAGGAAGTTCAAGGTCAAATGATCTCCTAGAGCTCTGTTTACCTCAGTCATGACCAGATTCACCCTGGAACTCTTGAGTGTCTTCTGTCTCCCATTAATATAAAATCCAACTGCTTGACTATTTTTTTTATTGTGATAAAATTCACATAACATAAAAGTCACCATTTTGGCTATTTTTAAAGTATACAATTCGGTGGCATTGGGTACATTTACAGTGTTGTACAACCATCATCACTATCTAGTTCCAGAACATTTTCATCACCCCAAAAGGAAGCCTCATACTCATTAAACAGTCATTCCTCATCCTGCTTCCCCTGAGCCCCTGGAAACCATTAGTCTGTGTTCTGTCTCAATTGATTGGCTTCTTCCGGAAATTTCATATAAGTGGAATCATATGCTAGGTAACCACCACCCTGTTAGTTCTCTGCCTGCTTCTGCTACAGGTTCTCTAAGATCTGTCCCCTCCCTACCCCTGAAACCTCATCTCAGCACATGACAGGGAACCAGCACTGACCATTCAACTCTTCCCTGATAAAGCCATAGAAGGGAGAGGGAAATCAAGGGGTCTGAAGAAACATCAGAAAGATAATGAGAATCCCCTGGGGAGACAGAAAATAGTTGGGCATCTCTCTATGATCAACAACGACAGAGAACAGAAGAGGGCTGGGTAGGAGATGGGGGTAGGCCATGGGAAAGCTGTTTAGTTGAGTAGTATTCTTTCTCTTTTGGGGGCCAATCACTACCCACCCCTTTAACTCTTCAAGGCAGAGAAACAGCAGGGCCACATCAGTGCTGGCTGGGATGGTGACATTTAGCAGGGCAGCAATGGACTAGTTGAGGCAGGAGGGTGATTCAGAACGGGTTCAAGTGGTCCTACCCATCTCTGAGTGTCCATTCTTCCCCCACTCTCCCCTGCGCCATTGAGGGAGAACACCTGAGCAAGAGAGTCCCTGGAATTGAAGTACTGGGTGGATTTCTGAGGCACGGGGTTGTCCGGTGGGGAATGTGCAGTAAACAGGTATTACTGAGCCCAAGTTATAGGGCTAGAGGCTTTCCTCTCTCTCCATTCTCCACCCTGATCCTCCTCTTATCGATGTAGCCAGAGAGTGCGCCCATTATGGCTGTGCTAAAAGCCACAACTGCAGTCTTAGGGTAATGTTACAATCAGGTAACAAAGAGAGCCTGCAAGAGAATGGCTTAAAGAAATACAGGTATAGGACAGATATCATATGTTTTCACTTATAAGTGGAATAGGAGGAACCTAATGGAGGACCATAGGGGAGGAGAAGGGGAGAAAATAGTTGGGGAGAGGGAGGGAGGCAAACCATGAGAGACTCTTGAATGCTGAGCACGAACTGAGGACTGATGGGGAGGGGGAGAGGGGAAGGGGGGTGATGGGCATGGAGGAGGGCACCTGTTGGGATGAACACTGGGTGTTATATGGAAACTGACCTGACAATAAACTATAAAAATAAATAAATAAATAAATAAATAAACATTAAAAAGAAAAGAAAATACAGGTGTGCATCTCTGTCATCTATATATGACGATTCTGAGATCTGCTGACAGCTCTGCACTGTACTGTCATCCATCTTCAACACAGCTTCTGAGGTATCTACGATAAAGGTTCAGTAGGCCAGCTGGGATACAACGCCACACAAGGCTTGAGCTCACCTCTGGGACATAGCATCATGCATTAAGCCAGCAGCCAACATCTGGTGGTTTCCAGAGTGAGAACACATGGGTAGAAACCAGAGGGAAGCTTGCGAGTGGTTCTTCTAATCATTACAATGAATACTCTGCTTAATACAGTTTTGTTTCCACCTCTTTGATCTTGGGCTTGACAGGTTTGGGGTATTGATTCCTGACAGAAGAATTGTTCCCGCCAAGGAACACAACCATGGTTCTGATGAACTGGAAGCTGAGTTTGCCCCTGGTCATTCTGGGACTTCTTACACCATTGAATCACAGGAAGAGAAGGTGGGCATATCCTGGCTGTCAAAGAGAAATGGGGTTGCTGTTATGCAATACAGCTGAGAAGACTATGTTCAGAGCCCAGGGGATTCATGCAGCCACTTACAACTTCCATTCCAATAACAAAGTTGGTGGAAAACTGGCAACCCAACATAGAGGGGGTGAGTAAGGGCTCTGCTATTTTGAGATGAATATTTGGGTCTCCTCACCTGCTGAGATGTTGCAGAGGGTAAGGTGAACATAAAATGGATAATGAAAGAATGAAGCCATGGTTATCAGCTCTGGTGTCATGACAGGGTCTAGAAGGGGGAACAATAGCAGTCATACTTATTTTATTGATTCTTTTTTTTAATTGAATCCTCCCTCTCACTCCTTTTCCCTAGTACTTTGTATGAGAAATACCAGGGTAGCTAAGCTACCACCAAGGAGGACACTTGAAATGACATCACCATTAATGAAACAACACCATGTGGCACTGGTTTCTCCTTGTGTTTGAGATGAGACTTTCATCCCTCCAATGAAGGGCAAAAATAGAGGCTGGACGGCCAGTGGGGTGGAGTGTGGACCGGTTCTTTGTTAATGCTGCTGGATCTATTCTCCACCCTTCTCTGCTTTATTCCTTCCCTGGGAGGCTGAGCCCTATGGACTGAATCATGTGAACTCGCTGGTGGGTTTTCTGTGTGTGTTGGTTGATGATAGGCACTTGCAGACTAGAGAATGGGAGGAAGGTTAGAGCTCAAGGTGCTTTTTCTCTCTTGGCTCTGCTTTGAAGCCATTCCTCTGGCAGGATTTCTGCTTGACTATGGCTCCTACGAGGCAGCCTCTCCTTCACATTCCCCTCTCGTGTTTCCTCTGCTTGGTCTTCTTCATGCTTAGAGGCGGTAATGGTTTCCTGCTGTCGTTGGTATCTGGGTGCCTCCCCCTCTCCCAATAGTCCTTTCACTGAAGTCTTGAGCCACACGGGGCAGCGAACTCTGTTTCCTGCTGCGACCTGACTGATCTAGTCCATTTCCTCCCCCAACCCCTAAGCTCCTGAAGAATAGGAACATTGTCTTAGTCATCTCTGTATGCAAAGGTTATCTGGTCATAAAATGTTAAATGCATCAATCAAAGCTGTGCTGAAATCTGTCTTTTCCCATGAATTTTGCAAAGCCAGAACAAAGAGCAAGCTTAATCAGCAGCGTGCTCTAACTTCTATTTCCGGGAAAGCAACTTGGGTTCTTTCCATGTTGCCTCTCCCTGAGGTTCCCAGTGCCTTCAGGTATGGCCCTGTGCAGTACTGGACAGGGATCTGGGCAAAGCTTTTTCAAATTAGGATGTTGATTACAATTGCATGTCCAAATGCATTATTTTAAAAGGGCTACACGTACCATGTGTGAAACCTCTCTACATAATTGCTAGCACAGTGTATCAAACAATTTGTTCAACCCTTCAGGCTTCTGAGGTGCTTAATCTCTTTTATTAAGTGACTCTTCTCCACTAAATAACCATCCTGGTCTCCTTCCTCTAGGCCTTGTTGCTACAGATAAACAAATCTGTGCTCTGGAGTTGCTGGCTAATATATCATCACTTCCAACAGATTGAAGGTGGTCAATGCTGGGAATGCAGACGCGGAGGGATGCTGACAAGTTAAATGTATGATCCAGAGGTCTGATGTGGGGAGAGAGAGGAGGTGCAGGGGTGTGCTCAGGTCAAAGAGTTCAGGTAGAAGAGGTCAAAATCTGAACAAAGGGTCTAAGGCTATGGGCACCACAATAAGAATACCATCTTTTAAAGCAGGGCCGCCTTATCTGCTTCCTCCCCAGACCATCCCTCCCTCGCTCCCTCCCTCACTATTTTCAGAGTGTAGAAACAAGTGGCTGAAATATGGGGGGGAGGGTAGAGATCTGGGTAACTCCTGGTATAGCCTAAAGATTAAGATTTCTGTTTATATTTCTAGTTTCAGCTATTTTTTGTTGGGTTATATCAGAGAGTCTTATTTTCCTTAGTGCTTACCACTAAATGATAATGCACTTACATATGTATGTAAGTGCATTTGCCCTTCAGAGACTTATAGGATATGAAAGCTGGTAGAATTCTTTTTTTTTTTAATTTTTAAAAATGTTTTATTTATTTCTGAGAGAGAGGGAGAGAGAGAGAGGGAGGGAGACAGTGTAAACAGGGGAGGGTCAGAGAGAAAGGGAGATAATCTGAAGCAGACTCCAGACTCTGAGCTAGCTGTCAGCACAGAGCCCGATGTGGGGCTCGAATCCATGAACTGTGAGATCATGACCTGAGCCGACATTGGATGCTTAACCCACTGAGCCACCCAGGCACCCCAAATGTTTATTTTTGAGAGAGAGACAGAGCATAAGCAGGGGAGGGACAAAGAGAAAGGGAGACAAAGAATCTGAAGCAGGCTCCAGTCTCTGAGCTGTCAGCACAGAGCCCGATGCAGGCTTGAACTCACAACTTGAAATCACAACTGTGATTTCATGACCTAAGCTGAAGTTGGACGCTTAACCCACTGAGCCACCCAGGTGCCCCAAAGCTGGCAGAATTCTTAAAGACTATTCATATTATCTTTATTTTACTAATGAGAAAATAGAGTCCCCGAGAGATTGTTAAGTGTTATTGTTAGGACTACTCATGTTACCGACAGAAAACCAAACTCTAACAATGAAGAGAAGGTTATATTTCCATATAAATGGAAAGTATGGCTGAACAGTTTCAGGTGTGGCTTGATCCAGC
The DNA here is from genome assembly GCA_017311185.1 of Proteles cristata cristata. NCBI lineage: Eukaryota > Metazoa > Chordata > Mammalia > Carnivora > Hyaenidae > Proteles > Proteles cristata. The sequence goes on from JAESUZ010005111.1 coordinate 412,830, forward strand.
TGCTCACTTCTCAACAATGTAACTGAGGTTCTGTTTATTTTCTATTTCCCATTCTGCCTTCCTCAGGATTCATCTACTGTCTGGCAGTCTAGTCTATACTCTTGTGGTCACATGTGGCTGTATCAATTCTAGACCTTATATCATTGATAGGAGTTACAGTATAGGCAGCAATCTTCTTTTCATCAGAAGTTCTAGAAAATGTCTTCTCAAATCTCATTGTCTTGACTGGGCTTCATGTCTCCCTTTGAAGTAATTTCTGTAACCAGAGATGGGATAGAATGACTGCTTTAGGCCTATTAGGCTAAGCAGAGTCAGGTTAAGCAAGATCATTTGGGTTAGAGTGGAGAAAAAACTGCTTTTCCAAAGACATTTTATGGTTCTGATGGTGGTACAATGAAGGAATGGGTCCTGGGAAGGCTGACTGCAAATATCCAAGGGCAGGGACTCACTCAAGGTCAAGCAGATGGTCATGGCCAAGGTGGGACTGGAGCCCAGCTCACCTCTTCAACATTTGCACATGGATGGCTACATAATCCCACTTTAGGTGGTACTGACATCCAAAGGAAACAATGGATTTGCTTGATACATTTTTTATTCTTTAGCTATGATCACAAGTTAAGTACAAAATCACACCTTGCCACTTAGTCACGATAATGAGTACAATTGTCTGAGTTACTTAACTTTGAATCTCATTAAGTCATGAAGACTTCCAGGAGAAATTGAGTAGATTTTTGAGATGAGATTCATATCACTTAAATAAGTGCCTTTTAGTCTTACTGAGGGTTTAGCTGTCTTCTGGAACTTTTTTTTTCTTTTTTGGAATTGGAATACAGTTTTTGGATAACCTGTATGAGATGCCTTAGGCCTGAGTTTTTTCATCTCATCCTTCCGGGGAAAATGCTTGTTACTGTCCCTCAATGATATCTCTCTTATTCAGGAATCATAGAGGCAAAGAAGAGGAAAGGAAGGGTTGTGAGCACCTGCCATGTGCCAGGCACTGTGTTAAGCACTAATGATATAGAAAGGAGGGCTAAGCCCTTGAGGAACTCCAGGTTTAGTGGGAGAGGCAGATAATTAAATGGAGAAGTAAGATACCATGACAATAAGTGCAATGATAGGTGAAAGAATAGGGTGCTTTAAGAACACAGAGGAAGGCAGAGTGTTTGGAGCAGGGAGAGCCAGGAAAAGTTTTCTGGAGGAGAACTCAGTGAAGGATGAAGCTAGCTGGAGAGACAGGGAAGTCTGTTCTACACAGAGATTAACACATAGGCATGAAATCTTAGAGTGTGTGGCCATGAATCTCCAAGTAATTTAGAAGGGCAGAAATGCAACGGCAAGGCAGAGAGTGGGGAGAAAAGATGTGGGAGAGGCAGGCTCGGGTTGGGTCACAGAGCTAGAAGGCTCTCCTATGGGCAATGGGATGCTGCTAGACAGCTGTAAGGAGGTAAAGATATGGTTTGTGTTTTTAGGCATATTTCTGTATCCATTAGGTGCCATGATTGCAGGCAACTCTGGTTAATTCCCAAAGAAGGGATGAATACTTTGGAGAGGGGTAGAATCATTCAGAAAACCGAAGGAAGAACTGCTGCACCCAGGCTCTGGAGGGAGCTCCCTGGACAGAAATAGCAGGAATTGATTGGGGGTCTCCTTGGTTGGGAGCAATCAGGTCCAACCATTTACAGTGTTTTTTTTTTTTTTAATTTTTTAATTTTTTACAAATAGTTTATTATCAAATTAGTTTCCACATAACACCCAGTGATCATCCCCACAAGTGCCCTCCTCCATGCCCATCCCCCCTCCCCCCCACATCCACCAGTCCTCAGTTTTTGTCAGCATTCAAGAGTCTCTCATGGTTTGCCTCACTTACAGTGTTTTTATGTGGCTCTGCCTCATATCCAAATACCAGATGAAGACTGTCCTATTGCCGCAGCTTGAGGGCACACCGAGCCGGGGTTAGGTAAGGTCAGCATCTCGACTGACAGTCTCACCAAGCCTGTATCTAATGGGAAAGGGTGGGTTCTCAAAGCAAAATCAGGGTGTTGCTATCACGAGAAAGAGGAATGCCAGCTATATGAGCTAAATGTCCACTTCCACAGCTGTTTGGAAGCTAGATTTGAAGAGAACAAAAGATGGGGAGAATTAGAAGGCACGATGATGGGAGGAGGTGGGTTAGGGCTGTGGTAGTACCAATAGAGAAGAACTGTGGGATTTAAGAACACTTTTGGGATACAAATTGGTGGTTGATTTTAGAAGAGGGAAGAGGGAAAAATCAAGAATAACTCCCAGGTCCTACTATGTGGCAGCAGATATCCCTACTGGAGAGAAAGTAGAGAGCAGGGGCAAGGAAGATGACAAACTGCTTAGGACACACTGAGTTTGAGAAACCTGCGAACATCACATGGATGTTAGAACTTGAAGTAGTAACTGAACTCATAGACATGGACAACAGAACCTAGGAAAGATTTTGAAAAAAGCCACAGAAAAAGCTGGCCAAGGAAAAAGTCAAGACAGAAAGAATGGAGAGGAGGAAGAGAACCAGGAATGCTCAGGCTCACAGAAACCTTCAGGATTCCAGGAGAGAGCAGATTTCAGCTCTGGTACCAGCAGAAGCCACATTCTAGGGAACTAGTATATACATGGGCGATGAGGAAGTAGTGGTAAAAACATGTGTGCCACCTTTGCAAGAATGTTGGGGGTGAAAGGCTGGGAAACTGCAAGGTATCTGGGAGGCATACAGCCTCAGCGGAGTTGGGTGGGGTTTTTTTTCTTCTTTTTTTGTTAGGTACATTAATTTTTTTAAAATGAGAGTAATTCACATACCATACCTTTCACTCTTTTTAAGTGTATTATTCAGTGGCTTTTAGTACATTCACCAAGTTTTATAATCATCACTCTTATCTAGGTCCAGAACATTTTCATCACCTCCAAAAGAAACCTCATGCCCATTAGCAGTCACTCCCCATTTCCTCTCTTCCATGCCCCCTGGCAACCGTTCCTCTACTTTCTGTAGATGTGCATATTCCAGACATTTCATATAAACGAACTCACATGCCATGTGGTCATTTGTGTCTGGCTTTCTTTGCTTAGTTTTCAATGTTTGTCCATATTACAGCATATTGTGTACTTCATTCCTTTTTATGGCCCAGTAATATTCCATTGTATGGATAAACCATAATTTACCCTTTCATCAAATGATGGACCTTCAGATTGTTTCCACGTATGGCCATTAACAAATAGGTTGTGAACATCTGTGTACAAGTTTTTGTGTAGGTATGTTTCCAAATTCCTTGAGTATATACTTACGAGTGGAATTGTAGGGTCTTAGTTTATCCTGGCTGGGAGAGGCTTGATCTTGTTTGCAAGCTGAGGATACTGGGACCAGCACAGAGGGGAGTGTATGGACAGGGGGTGGGGGAGGAGGAGGAGGAGGAGGCAGATGGTGGAGAAGGGCCACTTACTTCAGCATCACTCACTTTTTCTGCTGGCACAACCCTAACCCCCTAACCTCTTTTCTCAACTACTAGACTCTCTGCACACACACCACACTTGCTGGATAAAGCACCCCTGGGACCCGTCGCAGATGCGTCCGGGCTGGTGGCTCATTTTCTGTTGCAGTTCACAATTTTGGGATCTCCTCTGGTTATAGCCTGGCCCATGCTGGTTGGTTTTTTTCCCGTAGATTCGTTCACAGCTGAATAAAGACCATTCACCATGTAGTTTGAGTCTGATTCCTGGTTCCTCAGGGCCATCCAGGGCTCTTAGCCTTCCCGGATGAGGAACGACGCCGGGTACCCACCGCTGGTGACCAAGAACGCCAGCACTCTGCTTTCTGCGTTGCCCTTCGCGGCCACCGCGCACGCGCCGTTCCCTGCCAAGGAGGAGGCGGGGAGTGGGCGGGACGGGTATCTCTCAGACCAATCGGAAGCGAGCGCCCCCGCCCGCCGGGCTGGTGGACCGAGCTTGACCCCGGCGGTGGGCGGAGTAGGCAGGGCCAGCCGCGCGGCCGCGAGGGGGCGGGGCCCGGGGCTGGAGGCGGGGCCTGGGACTGTCAGTCCCGCGCTCGCCGCCGCCGCCGCAGCCGCCGCCGCGGTTCCTCACACGCCGTGGCCCGCTGGCTGCCAGCGCTGCCGCCCGCCGCCCGCCGCCCCGGCATCCCGAGCCGCCTCCCGCCGTGCCGGCCCGGCGCGCAGGTAAGGCCGGCCGCGCTGCCGAGCCCTCGAGCTCCGTCCTCCGTATCGGTCTGCCGCTCGGGCGCCCCCTCCGGGCTGTGTCAGCGCCGCGGCTCCCCCGGCCGCCCGGGGGCGGTCCCGGGGGGCGGGACGACAGGCCTCCCCAACCCCCTACACCCTGGGGCGCCGCGCCTGCCGCGGGGTCCCCGGGCCACGCCTCTGCAGCCGGGCGTGGGGCTGGTGCAGAGCCCGTCCCCCCCTCCCCCGGGCCGATTACACAATCGCAGGGGCTGGGGGCGGGGGTCCTCTCCCGAGGCCCAGCTCCACACCTGTCCCCGCGACGAGCTCCCGGGCAGAGGGCAGAGACCCAGCGCGACAGCGGGGCCCCGGAAAGTTTCACTTTGTGGCCGGGGTTTGTTGACATCCCAGAGATGCGGGGGGAGATGGAGGCTGAGCCGCGAGGATGCGCCTGGCGCGCAGCCTTCCCTTTGCCCCGGGGTGGCCCTAGTCCAGGTTTCCCTTCCAGAAGTCCTGCCTGAGAGCCCTGCCCCGGGGCTGGAGGCTGCTGCAGGGCACGCGGGTCGGTCAGCCTTGCGTTAGCGGGCCCTGGCCCCAGGATTGCAGCAACTGAGGACAGCCCAGCCTCCCGCTCTGCTCTTCCCCCTTTCCTAATTTAGTATTGACATTTAGACCAGGTAGGCAAATTTACGTAGCGTTTCCCTGACAGTTTATATTTGTGAAGTGCTTTGCCATCCTTGATTAGTTAATTAACAAGGTGGGAAAGCAAAATAGACCCTGAAACGCATGGCTAAACGCCTTGAGTCTAGCAACTCTTTAAGAGCCACTGAGAGCTTTAGGCTGCTTGCAATGAGATGCTTTGGGCCAAGGTGCTGCCGGGAGAGCTATTCAGTGGCTTCTGGTTGCCTGGGAAGGTTTGGGTAATAATGGCCAGGCTTTCTCCGCCTCTCCCTGCTTATGCTGTTTATTGAGAGCCGCCAATCTAATGGTGAGGTATTTGATATTCTTCACTTAAGCAAAGGAGGTTTTAGAAGTATTGCTGAGGAAGTAGCTAAGGAAAACCAACCAACCAACCTGAGGTTCAAATGAAGTTTGGATACTTGTCTGCTTTACCAGGTTACCCCTCCTGTGCAGAAAACCTTGGCTCTTGCTGTTCTTTCCCCAGCTTCCCCGTAGGACTGTGTCCAACTGGGTTGGCATTACTGGCTTCTCCTTTCGTACACAGTCTTCTTGCTACCTGTGGTGTGCAGACCTGCCTACGGACAGGCTGTAAGAGGGGGCTTAATTAGCACTTTTGTCTTCCCATTAAGCAATACAGCCTGAAATCTCTTGTAATCAGGCACTGTTGTAGCGTTGAATCTTTAATAATATCTAATTCATGTTAATAGTGTTTCTGTAATAATCTTTCTATTAGTATGCCAGCTCTGCAACACCAGTACGTTTTGTATAGAGGCAGCAATTTACTAGAAATATTATCATGGCAAAAACAATTCTCCAGAAGATTTGCAGCCCACTTTACTTAGATAATGCCTACTAGTGGCGGTTAAGGTTTTTTATTCTTTGGTGCAGTAGGTGTTGCGATGCCTTTGATCTATGAGGTCCTTCCTCCCTGTGGTAATAATGGTCTCAGTCACTGGGTCACTTAAAAATATTATTTTGAGTAGTATCATTTGAGTTTCCCCCCATGTTGATTTCTTTTGTGACAGGGTATAGAGCTAACAAGATTTAGTTTGGGTTTGCCAGCCTAAATTCTAAAAAGGATGAAACTTACTGTGTTTGGAGGGCTTATATTAGATAATATAATAATTATAATAATACAATATTACATTATTATATATGGTAATTTTATTAGCATATGTAGCAGATACTGTTTTGGGTGCTTTATAGGTATTAAGATATCTAATTCTCACCTGACTTTGTAAAGGAGGTCATCTCGAGGCCCCGTTGATTGACTCAGGGCGCACTGTTAAGTAAATGACAGCCAGATTCTAAGCTAGGCAGCCTGGGTTCAGAGTCCACGTTCTGAACCAACCGGTGTACAACCCTGTCTTTGTAGGTTATTTTCAACAGGTATTTTTTTCTTAAAGATTTTTTTTTAGTATTTATTTATTTTGGAGACGGAGAGAGACAGAGTGTGAGTGGGGGAGGGGCAGAGGGAGGGGGAGACCGAATTCGAAGCAGGCTTCAGGCTCTGAGCTGTCAGCACAAAGCCCGATGTGAGGCTCGAACCCACGAACCTGTGAGATCATGACCTGAGCCGAAGTCGGACACTTAACCGACTGAGCCACCTCAGGCGCCCCAGCAGGTATTTATTTCTACCTTCCATCCATACAACATTGCATTCTGTAGTGTGGGTGAAGAGTGCTTTACAGTGTAATAGCAAACACGGGGTTAGGGGTTCTTTTTGTGGTCTCAACTCTACTGCCAGCTAATCTGTGATTTTGAGCGCCATACCCCATCTCCCTGCCTTCCATTCTCTCATTGGTGGAGCAGTAGCAGTTGAAGCAGCTGAACTAACTAGACTTGGCCTGGTGGGGTGCTGGAGAGAAGAGTGAATGCAGGTCTGAATTAAATGTCCTCCTCTCTAAGGCACAGGATAAGGTCAAGTATCAAATGAGTGGAGTGTATGTGTGTGTGTGTGTGTGAGAGAGAGAGAGAGAGAGAGAGAGAGAGAGAGAGATGGGGAGGGGGCGGCTGGCTGGAGTGCCCTCTGGGCTGCCAGTGGCTATATGGGAGTGCAGTGGTTGAAAGACTTCATCTTAAATACTTCAATATGATTTTATTCTGTTGCCACTAGCACGGTTCCTTTGGTAATTAAAAAAAAAAAAAGAAAGACAACCCAGAAAGAAGTCATCCCACAGAAGTGGGGTAACCATCTGTAGCACTGTGGGAGGGGCATTTGTGGGGGACAGTTTGGCATTACGGTACAGGAGGCTGGTGGTCAGATGATGATGGCAGGCTGTGAATGGCAGGCCCAGGAGTTCTGAAAATCCCAAGTCAGGGTTAAAAGGAAAATTTAAGGTCATTATTTCTTTTTTTTTAATTCTTTTTTTTATAATATTTTTATTTTATTTCTAGGATAGAGAGAGACAGCGTGAACAGGGGAGGGTCAGAGAGAGAGGGAGACACAGACTCTGAAACAGTCTCCAGGCTCTGAGCTGGCAGTCAGCACAGAGCCCGACGCGGGGCTCGAACCCACAAACCGCGAGATCATGACCTAAGCGAAAGTCGAACGCTTAACCGACTAAGCCACCCAGGGGCCCTAAGGTCATTATTTCTAACACCCTCTTCTGTTTTCTCCCTCCACCATATATCCAGTGGATAAATCCCTCATGTGTGTGTGTGCGCTTTTCCTGTCCTTGCTCGGGCGCCTCCTGGGTCAGACGCTGGGTGGGCTCCGCAAGTCTGCCCCCTAAAGAAGCTGGGATTGTATCCAGTGACAGGGAATGGAAAACTGCAGAAGGATTCTGGGTCCTCTGGCTTGTGCTCTTAGAAGACCAGCATTGGCATAAAACCTGGGTTAGAGGGGAAATGTGAAACCAGGAAGATAGATAGGAGGCCTTGGCCAGATCTAGGAGTGGGGTGATCCAGTGGTGTGGGGTATCAGAGGGAGGGATGGACCCCAAAAGACAGAATCCCCCCACACCCGGGGCTTCCCTGTCCACAAACATCAGAGAGGAAGAAACAAGTCAGCATCTCCCCAGGGTGAGGGGGGCTTTGGAGAACCCCTGAATGGAGCTGGGGAGCCTGACAGAATAGGGAGGCAAGACAGCTATGTATGTGTGTTCCCCAAAGCTGGATGATAGACTGGGGCTAAAGAAAAGCCGCTGCAGACTGGAAAACAGTTTCTTCTTCTTGAGAAGGGAGTATCCCTTTTAAATGTAGCGGGAAACTCCGTCTGCCTAATGAAGACATGTAACAGTATTTCCCCATGGGTGTTGCTACCTGTATACAGGCTGCTTTAGCCTTGTGCTTCTTGGTCACGCTGGGAATCTGGTGTTATTTGAAGTTGTACCAGGAGGACATGTCAGTGATGCCTTTTTTTGTGATTTTGTTCAGAAACCTTCTTTTGAGCACACCTTGGGGAGTGCTCAGAGAGTCATTACAAATTTTTCTCTCTAACACAAATTAGGGGGCTCTTCAAAGAAGGTCCGGGTGAAATGATGACACATTGACAGGCAAACAGGATAATTTGGGGAAACCAGATTTATATGGGGAACCACAAAGACAGGAAAAATAGCTAGGAGTGTTACGAGTTTAGTTTTCTCTTGTTAATTTATGCGTTTCTGGCTTAGGATGCAGCATGTCTTAAATATTTGTACTCACAGATTGATTTTATGTATTAAAATTTTTTTAAATGTTTATTTATTTTTGAGACGGTGGGGGGGGGGCGGGGAAGGGCAGAGAGAGAGAGAGAAACACACACACACACAGAATCCAAAGCAGGCTCCAGGCTTTGAGCTGTCTGTCAGCACAGAGCCTGATGTGGGGCTGGAACTCACAAACTGTGAGATCATGACCTGAGCCAAAGTCAGACACTCAATTGACTGAGCCCCCCAGGTGCCCCTATACTTAGAAATTTGTAAGTTGAAATGTGTCTAATAGTGCATGTGGAAATGAACTGTATAACCTCTTTTTTTTTTTTTTTTTGCCTGGACAACATGGGCCTTGGGTTTTCAATATCTTTTAGACCAGGGGTTCTCAAGCAGGGGCAGTTTTTGCCCCCCCCTCCCCCTGCCTCCCCCCTCCATTTAGTGAGTGGAGACTAGGGAAGGTGCTGAACATATAACGCACAAGACAGCCCTGCCCTCCACAGCCAGAAATTTTTCAGCCCAAGATGTCAGTGGCATTGAGACTGAAAAAGTCCAGTTCAGATCATAGAAACATTTCTTTTAGGAGCAAGGTGAAGCTAAAGGGAAGAGGAAGAAGAGGGAAGATAAAGCGTTCCTTGAGTCCCTGAAAACCATAATAGTACCCTCACTTTGGACCCCTAGGAGGGAGTAGCAGCTATACAAGCTGTTGGAACCCAGGCATCTGTCTGCCACCCAGGAGCTATTTCAGTAGCTGGATTGCTCAACGCACTAGTTGGGAACCGGAAGTAGAGGCCCTTGTAGTGGGATGAGGCTGTCGGGGTGATTTCTGGAGGCAGAAGGTTTACAGGCCAAGAAGGGAAGTTGGGTCGTGCCAGAATCATTTTAAAAAGTTCTGGGGAATTTTTCGAAGGTGATTTTGTCGAGGACACACCAAGGACGATGCCTAGAAGATGCAGTTTCTGCTCTGGGAGTGCACGAACCCTCTGGGCTGTCGCTCTGAGTCTGAGGACTTCCCAGATTTTTCTGTGTCCCAGTACAAGGTGGAGAGTGACGGACACTTGGTTTTGTATTCAGGTTGTATCTGTGTCCTCTCCCCACACCCCTTTAAAAACTTTTTAATTAGGGAACATTTTAAACATATACACAAATTTAGAAAAGAGTATAACGAACCCCCATTTACCCAATACCCAGCTTCGATGATTGTCAGCCCCTGGCCAATCTTGACTTTTACCCCAGCCATCTTAGACTCCCTCCCCCACCCCCACCCCTTTTTTTTTAAATCTAGAAAATAGCTTAAATAATTCCGGATCACCTGACTATGAGGAGAGGCTTGGCAGTGAAGGAGGGAAGTGATATTCCGGTGCTTGGGTCTCCCTGGAGGAGAACTGATGATGGCTGCATGTAATTTTGAGGGCCTTGTGAGGCCAGGAGTTAGCAAGAGGCCCAGGCAGATCTAGGATGGGGAAGCTCAGCTCTTCCCAGTACAGGTGCCTGGGGACAAGTTTTCTTTCTTTTAAGCCTCGTTGCTGGAGAACGCTACTTCCTTCCAGTCTCTGCTGGTGGGAATGCGTTTCTGGGTTTTGCAGCTGAGGGCCCTTCCGGTTCCTGGAGGGTACTTCCTGTGGGTTTCCTTGTAGGATGACCCCTCTTCTGTTTCATAACTCACTCTGTGTGTGCTGTGTGATGTGAAGTCAGGTGTCCTGTGCAGCCCTCTGGCTGTGGCCTGAGGGGTCTTCACAGCCTGACTCCTCCCTGGAAAACACAGGACAAGGGATGGCTGGGGTGTGTGTGTGTTATTTCTAGTGGTTGTGGGTCCTTGTTTGCTTCCCTGCACTTGTTAGCGGAGGTAAGGCTGCCCTGTTGCAGTTTCTTTCTTTGTAAGCCTCACTGATGGAAGTCTGTACGAGACGAGGATGGCACCGCAGTGTTTAGGTTTTGCAAACAGGGCTTTCTTCTTCTTAATTGTGTCTCCTGGAGCTAAAGGATTACATATATATATATATATGTATATATATATATATGGCCATTGAGAATTGGCATGAATTTACTTGATTCGGTGCTGTGTTGAAACAGGCATACAAAAAAAATGGCTGTAAAAGTTGAGAGAGTTCTTGAATAAGCAGATAATTGATGTCTACAAATTTTAATTAGTGCTGGTTTCTATAAATGTAGACATTCTGGACAAGGTTCACAAGCAAATACTTTAAAGTCCTGGACGCCCGAATGGCTGTATATTTTATTTACTAAATACATTTTTACCCTTTCCTTGTTCCATATAGATGTTTAGGCGGCATCAGCTTATTATGAACATCCTGTATCCACAATTGTGGATTTTCAGGCATCACCCCTTTCTATGGGGAAGGCAGCTCCTACTCTGATCCTAGAAGTTATCACTCTGTGCCTCTACTGTGTGTCAGGCACTTTACTTATGCTAACTTTATTAGGACCCTTCTAGATAGGAATTAGTATTCCTGTTTTGCAGATGAAGAAACTGAGGCTTAAGTTTAACTCAGAGGTTGAGGAATGCTAGGAGGCAGCACTGGGTTTTAACCCAGGTGTAACCAAAGCCTGAATGTTTCCCACTGAGCCTTGTCTTTCAAGGTGAAAAGTTGGCGGGAGTTTGTAGGAGGGTGGGGCAAGTGCTGGGAAAAGGACCCAGAGCCTGGTTACTCCAGCTAATGAAATCCTCACTTGGAAGTGCCCCCGGAAACATTGCTTTTGAGTGTGATAAATTGCTTGTGTCCTGTTTTTGAGCTGACTGGATAAAACAGAATCACACACTGGTAGCCCTCCGACAGATTTGGTCAGCAGATGTGTTTTATTTGGTTTGCACGGTGTTTTTATTTTATTTTATTTTTTAAAAATTGGTTTAGTTGTCATCGTTTAAAAAGTGGGAGATTTCACACTGAAGTTTCCAAATTTCTTGGCTTCTCTTGAGCTGTCAGGAGATCTGGCAACACCAGGCCCACATTCCTCCTTGGCAACAGTCAGCAATAGTGGCTGGTCCTAGCTTGCCATCTCCCCATCCTGCCCTCTTCACTCATTTCTATTACTTGCCAGGACTCTAAAGGCATTTGAATTAGAGGCCCCCTTATAGAGGTTAGCACGTGCTCTCTGCCAGTGTCAAGGATGCTTTGGTGGAGGCTTGTTCTGTATTTAAATTAATGACCCCCAGCCATTTTCCCTTTGTAGAGCGCCTAGGGAGAGTGGCTGTACTTGGCGGAAGAGCAGACACATCCATAGCCCCCTTCGACCCCTTCGCCAGCAATGGCTACGTGGACTCTGGATGGGTTCTTGGACTCAGGTGGACCAGTTAGATATTTGGGATGTGGATACCGAATCAGTGAGTTGAGGAGCCTGCGGCAGGAAGGACAAGCAGATTCAGGCTGACAGTAGTGACATTGGAAAGGTAGATGAGCAGGCAGAGAAGCTGGGTGGCAGCAGAGAGGGTGGAGCCACCTGGTCTCTGCTCTCATTGTCCTTCCTGCAGCGGGTTCCTCTGTGGCCACAGTGTTCATTCAGTGGGATTTACTGAGTGTTTGTTTCCTATAGGGCCAGGAAGTCTTCTGGATTCTTGTGATTATCAGTGAATAAAAACAAAGGTCTTGCTCTCAGAGAGCTAGCTTATATTTTGGTAGGGGAAAACAAATAACTCCAAACAAAAAAAAGCAAAGAAATACAAAATATGTAAGGTGGCGATAAGTACAAGGAAGAAATATAAACTGAGTAAGGAACGAGAGTGGATGTTGGGTGTAAGGCTCTTATGTTAGAGAGGTTCATCAAGGAAGGCCTCTTGATTGAGTGATATTTGAACAGAGATGTGAATGAAGAGAGGAGTGAGCCATGAGGAAACCTGGGGGTGCGGCATTCCCTGGACAGGTTTCTGCAAGTGCAAAGGCCCTGAGGTAGGACTATGTTGGAATTGTTTGAAGAACAGCAAGGAGGGTATTGTGCCTGGAAGGGAGCAACAAATAATGAGGGGGCCCCAGAGGGAAGGCAGGGCCTTACAACTCTGTTAAAGACTGATTTTATTCTAGTGAGATCGGATGCTGTTGGAAGATTTGAGCACAGGTGGCATATCTGGCTTCCGTCTTGAAAAATGTAAATGTTTTATGGAGAAGAGACAGTAAGGCAGCTAAGGCGAATCCAGGACAACTGATTAGCAGGCAGTGCAGTAGTGCAGATAAAATACAGCGGTAGAGGTGGAGGTGGAGGTGGAGAGAAATGGACAAGTTCTGAATATATTCTGAAGATGGAATTGACAGGACTTGAGTATTAGATGTGAGAGAAAGAGAGGGGTCCAGATAATTCCAACCTTTGAATACAAACATTGCTGTGTTAGTTGGCATTTCCCCTTCTTTTCCAGAAACAAAACAAAACAAACAAAACAAAAACAAAACATTCAAAAGCAATAAGGGAGGTGAAAAAATAATAATGAGAACCTTGAGAAAACTATTCTATTTTTGGCAAAAATAGGAGGGAAATGTAATCCAGAGACTTCAAAATGTATGTGAAGCCGGTCCTGAGTACATGAGATCAGGTAAGCAGGAGGAAATGAAGAGAAACAGCGGGGAGATGCTGAGAGAGAGCCCAGTAACTACAGATCTTTGTAAGTACTGGAGGCGCGCCTGGGTGGCTCAGTCAGTTAACGGTCTGACTTTGGCTCAGGTCATGATCTCACTGTCTGCACGTTCGAGCCCCGCATCAGGCCCTGTGCTGACAGCTCAGAGCCTGGAGCCTGCTTCAGATTTTGTGTCTCCTTCTCTGTCTCTGCCCCTCCCCTGCTCACACTCTGTTTCTCTCTCTCAAAAAAAAAAAAAAAAAAGAGTTCTGGAAAATCATGCTCTTTAAGGTGAAATATGCACCCTGATGTTTTATCTGTTGCTTGTAGCAAGTGTTGTGGGTATTGGGTGTACAGCTGGAGGAATATACCCTCCTGGATGTAGTTTGGCTCCAAGAAGTAAAAGAAGTGGGGTTACCTGAAAAACCACACAGGCAAGCCGCCATGTTTGTGGGAAGTATTTGGTCTCTGTGGGGGTGGGGAGGAAGAGGACCTTTGGGTTGCAAAAATAGCTCATTTGAAAGAGTATGGTGGTTGTCTTCCCCACCCCTGGCCAGAGGAACCCCATGCAAATACTGTAGCTGCCAAGGAAAACTAACTCATTCAATGATAATGAAGAAGGAAATGGTAGACTTCGGTTTCTGATAGTGGTAGCAAGGTTATTTGGACTGAAGTTCTTGCTGAAAAATATTAAAATGTTGAGTATATATATATATATTTTAAATGTTTTATTTATTTCTAGGAGAGAGACAGCATGAGTAGGGGAGGGTCAGAGAGAGAGGGAGTCACAGACTCTGAAACAGGCTCCAGGCTCTGAGCTGGCAGTCAGCACAGAGTCCGATGCGGGGCTCGAACCCACGAACCGTGAGATCATGACCTAAGCGAAAGTTGGACACTTAACCGACTAAGCCACCCAGGCGCCCCGAGTATATTTTTTAAATTAAAAAAATTAAATTTCCTTAAAAGCACTAAAGGGACTATCAGGCTGAAGTCTATGGTCAAGTGGGAACCAGAAGGATGTGCAGATCTCTAGAATGCTTAAGTTGCTTTTACCCTGAGAACATTTGCTGATTCTAGTAAATAAAGCTTTGGTTTTGGCAGCCTAGCAGGACAAGGAGGTTAGAAGTCAAAGTCTGTAGCTTGCCCAAGGTGGAGAGTCTCGTAGGAGACTCCATATAAAACTGAAACTATCCAGGGTAAAGGTGACCCAGAAGTAAAGCCATTTCTTCCCATGCCTTAGGGACAGCAGAGAAAGTTGCCCAGTTACTGAGAGGAGCAGATGAACAGGAAAATGTAGGTTGTAGTCATTGGCCAGCCTTTGCACAGATTTTGAGGATGGTTTTATACCACCTTGATTTTACAGAACCACAAGCTGTGAATTTGGTTTAAGGTTGTTCCAAGTGACTATTGCTGTGGGCCCCGACCCTTTTTGTGGGACCCCAGCCTTGTCATTATTACATGAAACCAACAATGAAGCCACCATGTTGGAAAGCATAGCAGAGAAACTGCATAGGAGAGAAACTATATCCAAGTGACATTATTAGAGCCATACCTAGTTTTTCTTTCATTGCTCAAGCTTATTTGAGTTAGACTATTTATTATTTGGAACTGACACAAGAATTTACTCAAAGATCAGGAGGGTTGAGTGTTGAGTTCAGAAACACAAGTATATGGGAATTTCACTCATTGAATTGGATACTCCTCAGTCATCTTTGCTATGGAACCTCTCTTCCCAATTTTTAAAGTTGGAGTATCACAAGGCTCAGGTCTTGGACCTTTTCTCCATTCCTAGATAAATTTATCTTGTTCTAGGGCATTGATTATGTATTTCTACCTGACTCCTAAGCCTATATCTCCAATTTTCATCATTCTTCTGCAATTCAGACCATTTTGATTCTATACTTGAGTGTCTAACAAGATCGGAAACTTAACATGTCTTATACCAGACTCCCGATTTTCAGCTTCCCTACCCCAAACCTACTCCTTTCCCTTTATTCTCAGACTCATAAGAGAGTACCACCATCTACCCAGTTGCTCAGAGCAGAAGCCTAGAAGTTATCCTTGCCTCTTCTCTTTCCTATAACTCCCACATTTAGGCCAACAGGAAGTCCTGTTGACTCTGCCTTCAAAATGTAGCCCAAATCTGAGCACTTCTCCTGGCCTCCACTGTTCCCACCATAATACAAGCCGTAACCATCCTTTTCTTGGATTATTGCAATAGCCTTCCCCAGTCTATTCTACACACATTAGCTAGAGGAGTCTTTTAAAACATAAATCATATTGCGTTACTTGCCTATTCAAAACCAGTGTTTTCCTGTTACATTTGAATACCCCAAATCACTCCCACAGCCTATAGGACTGCGCACAATCTGGCTCCTACCTAGGTTTCTAAATTAACCTTCTTCTTTTTCTCTCACTTACTCTGCTACGGTTGCACTGGCCTCTTTGCCCTTTCTGGACCATCCCAAGTACATTACCACCTTACAGCCTTTGCAGTTCTTCCTTCTCATCTTGTTATGGTTCATTCCCTTACATCATTCAGGTCTATGACCACATATAATTCTTCAAAGTGACCTTCTCTGATTCCTGCAGGTAAAATAGTCCTTCCTTCCCTCTCCTCACACCCTTACCCTGCTGTATTCCTCCTTTCACTAGTCACTATCTTGTTTATTGTCTGTTTTAGTCACCAAGTTTAAGCTTTGTACAGTAGGAGCGTTGTCTTATTTAATGCTTATTCCTAGCACTGGAGTAATGTCTGGGTCATGGTTTGAGTCAACCATATTTTTGAATGGCTTATTAAATTACTAAGAGACTTATTATTAAACAAGTGGTTTTGAGAAAAGTGGTTAGACATTTAAGGATAAAATAGATTATTATTCTTATTTTTTTAAGTAGGCTCCATGCCCAACATGGGGCTTGAACTCATGACCTCAAGATCGAGAGTTGCATGCCCTACTGACTGAGACAGCAAGATGCTCCTAAAATGGATTATTAATAAGAGGATGTTATGAACAGTTTTATGTCAACATATTTGACAACTTAGATAAAATAAACAAATTTCTTTAAAAGTATGATATACCAAAATTAACACAAGAAGAAATAGAAAACATGAATGGAGCTATGTTTCTTAAAGAATTGAATTCATTATTAAAGACCTTCCCACCAAAGGGATAAAGAAACGAATGAACAAAGAAGCTCTGTAGGCCCATTTGTTCACTCTGGAAAAGCCTTCCCAATGTTTAAATGAAGTAATAACATCAATATTACACATATTTCCAGAGAATAGAAAAAGAGGTAACATGTCCCAGTTCATTCTCAAGAAAAATCTTTATACTAAAACCTGACAAGGACATCACAAGACAAGAAGATTAAAGACTGAACTCTCTCGTGGTTATAGATGCAGGAATCCTAAACAAAATATAGTCAAAGTGAATTCAATAATATGTAAAAAGGATAATATGCCCTGACCAAGTGGGAAAGGTTTCAGGAATTCACAACTAGTTTAACATTTTTTTAAAAAGGTGGAGACAGAGGGAAAGGGAGAGAGTCTTAAGTGGCTCCACACCCAGCATGGAGCCCAACACAGGGTGCAATCTCACAACTTTGAGATCATGACCTGAGTTGAAGTCAGGAGTTGGACGCTTAACTGACTGGGCCACCCAGGTGCCCCACAAATAGTTTAACATTTGAAAATAAGATGATTTCCCACAATAGCAGAATGAAGAAAAATATATATAGTAATATCAATAAATGGAGAAAAAAGATTTGATAAAATTCAACATGGATTCATGATAAAAAAGAATAAACCTCAGGAAAGGAAATTCCTTAATCTGATAATGAGTACCTATAAATAACTTAAAGCAAACATCATGCCAAGTGGTGGGATGTTGAAAGCCTTCTCCCTGGGATGTTTGCAATCACGACTTCTATTTAACATTGCATTAGAAGTTCTAGCCACTGTAGCAAGGGCAGCAAAAGTATAAAAGACACATGGATTGGAAAGTAAGAAATAAAACTGTCACTATTAGGAGACAACATGATTGTATATTCAGAAATTTGAAAGAATCTGTAGATAAACTCTTGGAACTAATAAGAAAATGTAGCAAGGCTGATGGGAACAAGGTTAATATATAAAAATCCATTGTACTTCTTTATACTAGTAATGAAGAATAGAAAATGAAATTTAAAAATGATAGCATTTACAATAGCCTCAAAAATATCATATTCATAGGAATAAATGTAATAGAGATGTACAAGACCTTTACACTGAAAACAAGAATGTGTATTGAGAGAAATTAAATAAGACTTTAGTAGTTGGAGACATATACCATGTTCATAGACTGGATGACTCAATGTTGTAAGATGTTAACTCTCCCAAATTTATCTGTAAATTGTGCAGACCGTTCAAAATTCCAACAGGCTTTTTAAGTGGACATTTCCTGACTTTGAAATTTGGATGGAAAGGTAAAGGCCCAAATTAGCGAAGACAATCATGAAGAATAAGAACAAAGCTAAGAGAACTTCCACTACCAGGTATCTAGACTTATTATAAAGCTATAGTAATTAAGGCTGTGGTATTTGTGCCAGAATAGGCAAAGGGCCCAATAGAACATATTAGGGAATTTAGGAAGAGACCTTAATATGATCGTCTGATTTACAACAAAGGTAACACTGAAATGTAGAAGAGAAAGGGCATCTTTTCAATAACTAGAGCTGGTTCAATTTAATATCCATATGGAAAAAATGAATCTAGACCTCTTCCTCAAACCATTCACAAAAATTAATTCCAGCTGCATTGTACATCTAATATAAAAGGCAAGACAATAAAAGTCTTAGGGGAAAACATAAGAGAATATCTGTGTAACCTTGGGATAGCAAACATCTCTTAAAGAAGACACAAAAGCACTAACTGTAGAGGAAAAGGTCGAACAACTAGGTTAGATTGAAATCAAGAACTTCTTTTTTTCTTTTCTTTTCTTTTCTTTTTTTTTTTAAAGAGAGCAAGTGCTAGCAGGGAGGGAGAGAGAGAATCTTTTTTTTTTTTAATGTTTTATTTATTTCTAGGAGAGAGAGAGACACACACAGCATGAGCAGGGGAGGGTCAGAGACAGAGGGAGTCACAGACTGAAACAGGCTCCAGGCTCTGAGCTGGCAGTCAGCACAGAGCCCGACACGGGGCTCGAACCCATGAACCGCGAGATCATGACCCAAGCGAAAGTCGGACGCTCAACCGACTAAGCCACCCAGGCGCCCCATGAGAGAGAGAATCTTAAGCGGGCTCCGTGCCCAGCATGGAGCTCGACTTGGGGCCCCATCTGTGAGATCATGACCTGTGCTGAAATTAAGAGTTGGGCGCTCAACTGCCTGAGCCACCCAGATGCCCCTGGAGTCAAGAACTACTGATCAAAAGACACCGTGAAGAAAATGAAAAGATAAGTCCTAGAGTAGAAGATACTGTAAAGAACTAAAACTCAGTAAAGGAAAGGCAAGTATCCCAGTAGGAAAAAGGACTAACAAAAAAAGTAAATAAACAGTTCACACAGGAAGTTCAAATGGTCAATACATATATTAAAAGGTACTCAACTTGATTTGTTCTCTGGGAAATGCAAATTAGAGTTAAGATAAGTCTCTCTACATATCCACTAGAATGGACAAAATTTAAAAATCAGATAATACCAAGTGTTGACAAGAATATAAAAAACCGGACTCTTTATATTACTGGTGGGAGTATAAACGGATACTGGTAGTATCTACTAAAGCTGAAGACACATACGCCATACTCCAAACTCCATGCCCGGGTATATACCTGACAGACATGTGTATATATGGTTATAAACAGTCATATCTAAGAATGTTTGGGGCACCTGAGTGGCTCCGCTGGTTAAACGTCTGACTCCTGATTTCAGCTCAGGTCATGATCTCATGGTTCATGGGATCCAACCTTGTGTGAGGCTCTGCACTGTCAGCGTGGAGCCTGCTTGGGATTCTCTCTCTCCTCTTTTTCTGCTCCTCCCCCAGTCACATGTGGTTTCTCTCTCAAAATAAATAGATAAACATTAAAAAAAAGGATGTTCATGACACTCATATTATATTAATAGTCTCCAACTAGAAGTAACCCAAATGCCCAAAGACAGTAGAATGGATAAATTAATCATGGTCTATTCATACAATGGAATGTATGTAGGAATAGGAATAAGTAATCTATAGCTACGTACAAAGACGTGGATGCATCTTACAAGCATAATTCTGAGAAAAACAAGCTGGATACAGAAACAGGCAGAACTAATGGTTATGTAAGTCAGAATAGTGGATAGTGGTTGCCTAGGGGAGGTAATGACTGGAAGGGGAAACTCAGGGGGCTTCCTGGGTGTGGGTCATGTTCTGTTTTCTGTGCTGGGTGGTGTGGCACATGGGAGTGTGGCATAGGAGGCTCATGAAATTTAGTTTGTGGAAATTCATCAACTTGTGCATTTATGCTTTGTGTCCTTCTCTGTATGTATCTTATTCTTATGCTTTTTACTTAAAAAGATCTGGATCCTTACTTAAGTTCTTAAACCAAAGTCAGTGACAGCTAGGTTCAATATTAAAGTATAAAATGAAAATTCCACAATTAAATATGGGTCAGCATTAAAAAAATCTTGATCCCATAAATTGGACTGCATAAAATTAGCATATTTTTCAAAAAGCACAATTAAAATTATAATTGAGTCAAAGGCAAATGTCAAACTAAGAAAATATTTGTAAAATAATAATATATTATGGGTTGCCAATCATGTCATCAACATTAAAAGACCAAGTGTAACTAAGGTTTTTCGGAACAGTACTCTCATACCCTGTTGTTGGGACTCTTTCTACAGCATTTTTGGAGGCATTTGGCAACACCCTTTAAAAATTTAAAATGTGCATCCTCTATGACCTAACAATCAATTTCCAGGAATTTTATCTCAGAAAAAAATATTTGCATAAATGTGTAAAATTACATGTATCAAGATCAAATATTCATTAAAACATTTTTTGTAAACTAAATTAACCAATTGGTATACTGGTTAAATAAGGTACATTCTGTATAATAAAATGTACTATGCCTGGTAGAAAGAATGATATTGATCTATATCAAGTAAAAAAAATCAGATAGTCCAGAGAGCTTGATTGCCAAATGAAAAGAGTAAATTGATGAACATTTATTATCTCATTTAAAGAAATGTATATTTTATTGAAAAATACTTGGAGGGGTCCCTGTACAGCTCAGCTGGTTAACTGTCTGACTCTTGATTTCACCTCAGGTCATGATCTCATGATTTGTTAGTTCAAGCCCTGCATCAGGCTTTGTGCTGACAGCGTGGAGCTGGCTTGGGATTCTCTCTCTTTGTCTCTCTTTGCCCCTTCCCTGCTCACATGTATGCACGTACACTCTTTCTCAAAATAAATAAATAAAAACATTATATATACATACATACTGGGAAGATATACACCAAACTATTAACCATGGAAATTATGAGAAATATCCCTTCATAAAGTATCTGAATTTTTTTTTTTTTTACAATACTGAACATGTTACTTTTGTAGGTAGAAAAACAGTGACAAAAATTCCACAAAAGCAAAATGAAGTTTCTTACACAGAATGATCCCATATAAGTAAAAATATTCATGTATTAAGATTGGTAGAGGGGCGCCTGGGTGGCTGTCAGTTAAGTGTCCGACTTCAGCTCAGGTCACCATCTCTGTTTGTGAGTTTGGGCCCTGAATCAGGCTCTGCGGTATCTATGCCGACATCTCAGAGCCTGGAGCCTGCTTTGGATTCTGCATCTCCCTCTTTTTCTGCCCCTCTACTCATGTACTCTCTCTCTCTCACAAATAAATGAACATTAAAAAAATAAATGAATAAAAAGATTGGTAGAAAAAAGACCAGAGTGTCAACACGTGGCTATCTCTGAGAGGTAGGATTACTAATAGCTTTCATTTTTGTATTTCTTTGTATTTTCCAAATTTCCTACAATAAGTATGCATTGCTTTACTAATTGAAAGATACTAATTGGGACTATTAAATTCCGTCTGTGTTTTACCAGCTTCATGACAAAGATACAACTCCTAATGTAGGCATTTTTTCCCCATCCTTCTTGCCTTTCCACCTTTATCTGTTACTTATGTACCTTTCAGTTTTCTACGGAACACAGATACATTCTCCTTGGAAATAATTTAAAGAATATGCAGCATACGGAGAAAAAACTGTGAAGTCCCCTTCCCAATTTTACTGCTTTCCCAGGATTTTTTCCTGTACATTTGCTCACATGTGTATGTGCAGATACAAAGTCTTTTTGAAAACATAAATGGGATACTTGCCCTCTACGTTTTAACCACATCCTAGTATTTGCTGTTCCTTGGACTTTCATGCTGTTTCACCCCTATGGGATTAGTCAAAAGGCCCCTTTTGGCCTTTCCTCCAGTCCCTGTGCAATCAGCAATTACAGTATGTAATTATTTGATGTTTTTGCTAAGGACTTTGGAAGGTGGAAGTTCAAAAGGGACAAAGCAGGAGAGGAAAGCGGATACAGCCGTAGCCACAGGCAGCTGAAGGACGATGGACAGTGTGGCAGGGCTCCATTTCCAGTTTTCCACTGTGGTTCTTGTCCCTTTTATTCTTTTTACTTACAGCGCATCCCCCTGCCTAGACAGCTAGGGCATTTCACGTTCATTGCCTCAGGGGACAAGGACAGAGCAGAATTCAGAAATCAATGCTTGGCTTCTGATTTTCCAAAGCCTGGTCCTCATAGGTGCACCAAAGGACTCAGTGCATAGACAATAGTTTTATTAGAAGGGTGCCTGATGAGTAAGAGGAGCCTTTTCTGGCACCCCTCAATCTCTCCTCCCGTTCCCAATGTGGTAATGGTGCCCTTGGTGAGGGGAATGGGAAGTTAGAGGGCAAGGAGGAGGCGCACATGTTTGCGGACCCTGAGGAGGCTGGCGGCACTGCATCTGGGCTGAATCCTGTGTAAGCCCCTCACAAATCTGGGGAACCCGATATCAGAGGAAGGCTGTGCTCCTGTGTTTAGGCAAAGGCCACGACAGTGGAAGACTCTGGTTCCCATTGCCAGTATGGTCCTGGAGCATCCAAGCCGAGATGGCTTCTTGCCCTATGGAAGCAGAGAAATCCCCCCAAGCATTTCCCAGGGCCCTTGCACAGCACAGGGCAGGGAAAATGCTCCTGAGAGGGGCGGGTGAGGCTTAGAGAGGGCTGAGGAGGCGTGTGGTTGGGAGAGGAAGTCTCTGTGGTACTCTGAGGGGCAGTGATCCAAGGCTGAAAGGGAGAGAGGAGGTGTGGGCAGAGGCTGGGGGCTGGGGGGACTCGGAGCACCAGGTGCCCCTCTGCCTTGGCACCTTGGCACTCACTGAGTAAGGCCCCGGGAATTCAGATGTAACTCTGTAGAGCTGAGGCTGGGAGAGATACTTTGAATTGCCTGCAATTACCAAATGGGAGATTTAAATATAAATTAGATGATTAGAGAGCAGTAAAGTTGCATTCCCTGCACACCTGAGTGTGAGAACTGAGAATTGTCTCTATTACAAACAGAAGAGAAGAGGTTCAGCTTTATTTCTTTGCTTTGATCGTGGTGCCACTGGGCTTTGGTGTGATTGGTCAGGTGCCCAGGGATCTCCTCAAGTATGACTTGTGGGAGCCATCTCACTCTCTCCCTTGCTTGCCTGCTCCATGGGTCTGCCACGGACCTTTGGAGGCCAGTGCGGTTCTGGCAGTCACACATGTGTTTGCCATCCCAACTATCTAGGGGCAGAGTAGGAAGGATGTAAGCAGAGTGGGACCTTTCTGGACGATACTGTATAGGAACCCAGCCCATAATGCACTCAAAGTTGATGCTGAACAATCCGAGAGACGCAAATGAGAACCAACAAGGGACAGTGGGTCGTTTTTTCGTTGTGAAGTGCCATTTCGAATGTGGGGCTTGAACTCATGACCCTGAGACCAAGAGTCGCATGCACTACTGACTCAGCCAGCCAGGAGCCCCAAGGAGCTATTTTTTAACTCATTAAATTTGGAGGGAAATGCTGCTCACTGACTTGTGTTCAGTCAAATGTTGGTTAAGTGATTTTCAGACCTGTGTTTATCAGTGGTTCATAGAATTTGGAGTTAATTCTGGAAACCACCTGGCAACTTTAGCATCACTGGTGCCTAGAAACTCCACTCCAGTGGACATCACAGCACAACAAGCTAGTGGTGATGAGATGACAGAGTGGTGGCACTGGACCATACTAGAGGAAGTTTCTTTCTTTTCTTCTTCTTTTTTTTAAAATTTATTTTTGAGAGAGACAGAGCATGAGTGGGGAAGGGCAGAGAGAGAGGGAGACAGAGAATCCAAAGCAGGCTCCAGGCTCTGAGCTGTCAGCACAGAGCCTGATGTGGGGCTTAAACTCATGAACCATGAGATCATGATCTGAGCCAAAGTAGGACGCTTAACCAACTGAGCCACCCAGGTGCCCTGAAGAAGTTTCTTTGGAGCAGCTCTAGGGACTCTATGAAGCTTGGGATGTAGGTGCTTTTGGTGACCCAGTTTTATTTGTGCTCTGCTGTCTCCCCATTATTTCAGATTTTGCTGATCTTTGGCACAAATCTTAATCTACTCATCTCTTCTGTCCCCTTTCTTTTCCTGCCTTTCCTGCTTATGCTTTGCACACTTGGCTAACCTCTTGGCTCTTTGCTGTGGTTGCTGGTTTTTCTCCATGTCCCTGAATCCTGACCCCACTTGCCTCTAGCCTCTTTCTTCCCTTGTGATGTGTACGTCCTTGCTCAAGTAAAGGCTCCATTATTAATTTTGAGGCATGCCTTTTTCTTTTTCACCTAGCAGATTCTCCACCAGCTGGGAAGGAACATGTATCTGCTCTTCAGGAAATGCTGTCCTTTGGGTGGAAAAGGACTGGTTTCCTGGCAGTGCCAGAATGAAGATCCTTCTCTGCTCGAAACAAACAAAACCCCTTTATCTGGGGAACTTCCTATTTCCTCCACTGAAAACTGTGCTTCTCAAACATGGGGCGTTAAGCTGGGGGCACATGAAATCATAGGATAAACTGGGCACATCTTCCTGGATTACTTGGAATTTTGGAGGAAAATTGTCTTGAATTTTTCTTCCTCGTCAAAACTGCTGTTGCATGTGGGTTGAAGAGTCAAACTCACGTGTCATTTAAAGATTAAACAGAAGATATAAAAATTTCATGCTTCTGGTAAGCTGCTTTGGGTTGTGCCTTCACAATTCCTGGGGTGTCTTCCTACTGCTCTGCTGTCAGGAAGTACTTCAGTGGAGAATTTTGAGAAGCACATAAAACATTCCCTGGAAATGACAGACGGCTACAGATTTGACCCAGTGAATTCAGCACCTTGGGCTGATTTAATGAAGTTGGAAAAAACTTTGAAACATTAATGGAGATTTTTTTCTCCTCATCCCTTAAAGTTACCCGATGTGCCCACTTATTCTGTTATTAATTCATTGCCCGGGGAGCATTTGGATTGTTATAGCAGAAATGTAAAGATAAAGAAACAGGGTTTCTATCGAGATTTATATATGAATCAATTTACATATAAATTCATAGCAGAGACCAGCAAGTCTTTTGATTTGTGAGAGGTGGATATTGAACATCAAAAGTAAATCCCTTTCAAGGAATCAATGTGTTCTGTGTTGAAGTGTGTTTCCCCCAGAATTTCTATGTTGAAATCCTAATCCCCAGTACCTGAGAATGTGCCCTTATTTGGAGATCAGAAGTTGCAGAGGTAATCAACTTAAAATGAGGTCTTTAAGATGGGCTCTAGTCCAATGTGACTGGTGTCCTTAGGAAAGAGGAGAGGAAATTTGAACACAGATATGCATAGAGGGAAGATCCTGTGAAGACACATAGGGAGAAGATGACCATGTCTAAGCCAAGGAGAGAGACCTGGAACAGACCCTTTGCTAAGCCCTCAGAAGGAACTAACCTTGCCAATACTTTGATTTTGAAAATAAATTTCTTTTTTGTTCTCCAGTTTATGGCAGCCCTGGCAAACACAAGCCATAAACCACAGATTGGAAATACTATGTGTCCTTAAATCTAAGATGTTAGGAGTTGTAGGATACACTCCAATTTAAGAGATGTCTGTGTGTAAAGAAATGTACATCCTAGAATCAATAAATGTGGCAGTGTAGATGAAGAACAAAAGTACCTCATTTTATAAACTAACTAAACATGAACTAAGCCAGAGATAGGGAAGAACTGGAGGAGAGCTTATATTACCATGGGTTCAGGGAAAGAGATCCAGCGTCCTATCTTTATGCCATAGGTTGATGTTTCCCAGGGTGAAGCCTTGTAGAGAAGTTCTTTGTGTCATTATGGGACAGCACCTGTGAAAGTACAGAAGGACAGAGTAACATATCTAAGACTGAGATTAGAGAGTAACACAGAACAAAAATGTTCCTCAGGCAATGAATTAATAACAGAATAAGAGGGGGCATCAGGTAACTTTAAGGGTCCCAAATTCCTGGTCTTCAAGATAGTCTTGAAAGAGAGAAGACACTGAGAGCTAGTGAGCCAGTGAACCCAAAGGAGAGTATGGTTGAGGTTAAAAGGATGCAGATGACCCTGCTAGATCTGATGCTTAAAGGCCAACATGAGAAACAAGGACATCAGTGAAGGATTTGGTAGGCATAGAGACCAATGACCAAAGATTAGTTAGGAGGAAGGCAGTGCAATAGAATCTAAGACAGGCACCAGGTGCCCAAATGCCTGAGCCGTGTTTGATAGAACATTGGCAAGAAGGATGATAGCAGTGTGATATTTTGATTTTCCCCAAGTTTAAGCTTGAAACTTGATTGCTGTTATCTAGAATTTACTGGATTTACCTGGAAATAACCTAGACTGGATTTTTTGGCTTTGGGGGGAATTGAGGAGGTAGGTCAAGACAGAAATTAATTCTGGCTAAAAATTAATTTGAGAAAAGTGTATTTGACTTTATATACTCGTACTTGTCTAGATTTGATTTTTTTACTCAGTATACCAGTTTTTACTTAAAACCCATTGCCCACTCCTCCCCCCGCATTATGTGGATTTCACTTGCACAAAGAACAGTCAGTTGTTTGTCTTATCCATTTCCCTTTGGTTTCCTAACCTGCTTTGAGTTACAAGCCCCTTGAGAATGTGATGGAAACCATGATTGTTTCTGTAGAAATGTGCATGTGTGTGCACATCCATATCAAATTTGGCATGCAATTTCAGGGACTTCCCAAACACTCTAAAACTCCTCACATTGTCAAAAAATGGAAATAAAAAGTTGATTTGTGGTTAATAGAAATGTATTAAGAATTCTGGTTCAAGATAACAGACTTTGGTTCATTCACCTCCCCTGCCTTCCTAGAAACCACTGAAATGACAGTTAAAGATATGTAGAGAAAAATGAATCCATGACAGCTCTGAAAACAGGAAGGAGTGCTACGGGTAGACAAGAGATTTCATCAGATTTCTGGAAGATGGAAATTAGATGGGCTTGCATTTTATTATTTTGAAAGTTCAGTATATAATAGGAAACCATGGCCTAGAACTCAAATGGGGGATTCCAAGGGGCAAGACTTTCTTCAGAGAGGCTCTCAGTTTGCGATTGGTACATGTACAGGATAGAAATGGGCTCTGAGGCAGCAGTCTTGGTGGTTAACTGGAAAGATGTCCTCAGGACATTTTGGCTTAAGTAACTCCTTCCTTTCTTAGATGTGTAGAGAGTTTGAATTCTAAGAATTGTTTTTGTGAATTTATAAATGATTTGCTAAAGGAGAGCTCAAGGTATGAAGTTGGACCAAGGGAGTAAGACAGAATGATATTTAAAGCAGACTCAGAGGATAAAGTAGAAATCCTGGGAGTTGAGCCAGAGGGTTAAAAAAAAATTTCAGATCAGGAGGGAGATACTTTTAAGTGCCCCACTTTTGTTTGACAGTGGTGGGAATTCCAAATCCCCTGCCTACTCTCCACCCAGGTATTCCAAAGAGAAGAATCTCTCCACATAAAGGCTACAGTCTGCTTTCATATTCAGAGCAAATAGACCCTGTTAACTTCAAAAGAAACTTGCAGTGAGCTACCTATACTTTCTACAAACTCCTTCATCAGTAAATATAGATGGTCAACTAAGAACCACATGACATCTGAGGGAAATCAACACCATAAAAGATGAAGACCCAGGTAAATGAATAAGAAGTGACCTGAAAGGATATGGAAATATTAAAAGCAATTCAGAGATTTTCATAGTTAAAATAATGACACATTGTTATGAAAAAGATGTGATTAGAAGAAAGAGTTCTCAGAAATTAAAAATGTAATTGTTGAAATTTAAAAATGTAGTAACAGAAAGGACACTGATAAATTACAAATGACTAACTAGGAAGATGAAGTTAAAAAATCTTTTTGAAAGCAGTACAAAAAGATAGCAAGTTTAAGAGATAGGTAAAAAGACAAGAAATATGGTTTGAGAAGGTCCGATATTTGTATAATAGATACAAAGGAGGGGCGCCTGGGTGGCTCAGTTGGCTAAGCATTCAACTCTTGATTTCTGCTCAGGTCATGAGTTTGAATCCTGTGTGGGGCTCTGTGTCAGTGAAGAGCCTGCTTGGGATTCTTTCTCTCTTTCCCTCTCTCTGTCCTTCCCCTGATTGCATGCAGTATCTCAAAATAAATAAATAAACTTAAGGGGCGCCTGGGTGGCTTAGTCGGTTAAGCGTCCGACTTTCGCTCAGGTCATGATCTCGCGGTTCGTGGGTTCGAGCCCGCGTCGGGCTCTGTGCTGACTGCCAGCTCGGAGCCTGGAGCCTGTTTCAGTCTGTGACTCCCTCTCTCTCTGACCCTCCCCTGCTCACGCTGTCTCTCTCTCTCTCCTAAAAATAAATGGAACATTAAAAAAAAAAATTTAAAAATAAATAAATAAATAAGTAAATAAACTTAAAAAAATACAGAAGAAATCATCAAATAAAGCAATAAATTTTCTCTGAGCTAAAGAACCAAATTCTTGAATTAAAAGGAGCCCACTGAATTCTAAGCAGAATAAATGAGAAAAGACCCAAATTAAGACATACTCTGATGGAATTTCACTACTCTGGAAATGAAGACAAATACTATGAATGCTCTAGGCAAGAGGGAAAATCAGATTATTCACAGGGAAATGGGGAATAGATTCACATATCACTTCAGTAATCAGCATTAGATGCTAGTAGACAATGGAATAATGCTTTTGAAGTTTGAAAGGAAAGTAAACCAATAATTCTATACCCAGCTGTATTTTTTTATACCCAGCTGTATTAGTTAGGCTGCTTTTGACTTTAAGAAACAGAAAGCCAACCTCAAGGGGCTTAAATAAGAAGGAAATCTATTATCTCACTTTATATGAAATTCAGAGGTAGAACACAAGTGTTGGTAATTCCATCAGCTTAATATGGTAAATGACAGAAAAACTTCCCTGATTCTTCTGCCATTCTGCTGTGTCATCCTCAGCTTTTTGGCTTTGTACCCAGGCAAGCTCTTCTCTAGTGACAAGATGTCCACAGTAGTTCCAGGCACTGCATCCAGAAACAACAATGTCCAGGGGAAGACAAGAATATCTCTTATTCAGAAGTGCTGACATATTTTTCTTCATGTTTTTTTCACTAAAATTTTTATCACATGCTTATTCCTAAGCCAGTCATTGGAAAGATAATAGGATAACTATATTGATGTAGGTCAGGAATTACCCTGCATGGACACATAGAGAGGGAGAATGCCTGTATCAAAGAAGATCCTATTATGAGAAACATAGGGGTGGGAGTAGATGAATATTGTGTCATGTAGTAGTGTCTGCTCTACCAGGCACATGAATAATTAAATGTGAGAATAAAATAAACATATTGTCAGACATGTCGAGACTCAGAAAATTTGCTTTCCACGTAGCCTTTCCAAAAAAGAACAATTGCTAGAGCATATTCTCTAGCCAAATAATACATGATCAAGAAGTGATGAAAATATTGGACCCAAGAAACCATGGTAATAACTCAGTAGGGCAATGAAAATAAATCCTAGTATAACAACTGGGAGCAGATCTAGAAAGCAACTGGTAACAATCAGAGTCAAGAATGTCTTCGAGAAGAAAGTGGATTCCATTATACACAGTGTATATAGTTAAGAATTTTTATGGGTGCCTGCTGGCACATGGCTTTTCCTTTCTTCTTAGAAACTGGGGTGCAACGGAGGCTGGAGTGGGAGGAATACTTTTCTGCTTTGCATTTTCTACTCTTCTGTACTTTTTTTTTTTTTTAAAGTACATGTATTGCTTTTACAATAAAAGTTTTAATACGGTACAGATATTGGCATATTGTGGAGTAGACTGCTTTCTGATAGCCATCAGCACTAGAAAAGTTGAGAACCCTGCAATGTGTAGAAGTGCTGTGTAGCATCTAGGAAGCAGTGACCACTGGCTGCCACATTTCTCCTTGCTCTCCTGGCACCACCTGGACCTCTGCTCTCACAGGAAGTGTCCTGGTCATCACCATGTTTCTTCCTATGCTAGATGCTCCTCTGTGAGGAGACTTGCCACTATATGAGGGTGAAGTTCAGAGATGGTAGAAGGTATTACTTAGAAAGTCCTCAAATTGCCCATCAAATACTGTTTACCTGCAGTGCTGGAGACTATGATTTTTCTCAATAAGCTCAAGAAAGCTGGCTTCTCTCCACTCAATTGCCATTCTTTGACTAGGCACTCAGTGATCCTCTTGGCTTGTGTTTATAAGCCACATTCTACCACACGACACCATGTACCACACCACACTGCACCACACCACACCACACCTCATCACACCTCCCCACACCACATACCACATATCATATCACACTACACTATACCATGTGTCACACACTACAACAAACTACACACCATATCACACCCACATCACACCACACTCCACCACAACACATAGCACACCATACCATACTACATACTACACTACATACATACTACACTACACACCATACACCATAATACCACACCACATGACACATCACACCACACTACACACCACACATACACCACACACCTCATCATGTCACATCACACCCCACATCACATCCCACCACACCCCATCCCACCACACCACATCACAAACCACACCACACCACACATATCACAACACATACTATATCACATACCACACAACACTATACACCACACATATCACACTCCACATCATACCGCACCCCACACCACATCACACACCATACCATACCACACACCATGTCACAAACCACATCACACCATACCACATACCACACCACACTGTATATACCACACCACACTGTATACCCCACACCACACCGAACCACACACCACAAGCTGACACCACACCATACCATACCACACATCGCACCATACCATACGCCACACCTCCCCACACTGTACAATTCACCACACACCATACCACACACATCATATCATGCACCCTACCACATACAATACCATGCCACACCACACCATACTGTACCACACACACATGATATACCACACACCACTCCTTACCACACACCCCATACCACCCACACATCACACACCACACCACATATCACCTCACATCCCACATCCCACTCCACCCCATGCCACATCCCACCCCATGGCACACCCCATATCACATACCACACCACACACACATCTCATCCGACACCACAGCATACACCATACCAAACCCTACATCATATATCTCACCACATCATATGCCCACCTTACCACACACTGCACCACACACATCACACCACACACTACCATACACCATACCATACCACACACCGCACTACATGCCGTGCTACAACACACTACACCACACAGACATCATACACCACACTACACACATGTCACACACTATACATATCAAACCATGCACTGCACTATATACCATATCATACTGTACTACACTCCGTGCTATGCCACACCACACACATTAGACACCACACCACACACTCACATCACACCACATACCACACTATACCATATACCATACACCACACGACACCACCCATAGCACACACTACACCACACACCACACCACACGCCTTGCTATACACCACACCATACTATACCCTGCAACGCCACACTAGACACTCACATACTCTACCAAACCATACCACATCAGACACCACACCACATCACATACCACACCTCACCACACATCACACCACACTGCACCAAACCAAAGTATCTTAATCTCCAGAATCCTGCTCAGTGTGACAAAATGCTTATACTTGGAGAGAACTGTAGGACCTGAGCTGGGAGAAGGAAAGGGATTCACATCCTTACCTCATGACCCCTCCATGTACATTTGGAAGGAAATGGTGCATGTAGTGGCCTAGACTCTAAAAATCTGTCTTCTCTCTGTTTGTGGTAAAGATGGTGAGGGTCAGGGTGCCTGAACTTATGTCCATGTAAGTTGGATACTTGACTGATTCAACTCTACTGCATTTCATAATTGTGCTTATTACTCAGGGAAACTCAGATTAGATACTGTGCACATGATCTTTCCTAGTGATGAGCTTTCACATACCTTGGGGTGAGCTTAAAGCTCTCTGTGTAGAAACATGTTATAGAAAAAAAAATCTAGAACTGGAAACTCCCAGAACTATCAAAAAAAAGAAAATAGTTATGCAAGACTGGACATCCTACTTCCAAATCGCTCCTGTTGAAGCAGCCAGAGAAAGATCATAGGCATTTGGCACAATTTCCCATTTCCCATTTTAAGCTAGAAGCAGAAGTATTGAATTTTAGTTGACTGTGATGGTTGTGCAATTTAATTACCAGCCTTAACTTTTAAACACTGGAGAAGGCTTTGTTTGAGAGAGAGAGTACTGTCAGATGAGTGGTGCATTAGATTGATGGTAAAGATTTCTACACACAACACTTTCACTACTGGTTCAGAGAGTGGCTCTAGCAATTTTCTCTTTCTTGAATGTTGGTTGTAAAACAAGATTATCAGCCATTTGGATATATCTTCAGAAGCACGCGCTGTGGGCATCAACACAGGGTCGTTAGGCGAGGTGCTAGAACAACAGTTCTCTAGCCCTCCGTGGGAGAGGGAAGCTTCTTGAGTTCATAAAGGTAGGCCCTCACTTGAGTCTTCACAAAATAAGGAAGACTGTGCCCCTCCCCCCACCCCTGTTTGTGCTGGGGTTTGCCGGATTCCTGTATTCATTCGACAAATATATATGAGTGCCTGCTATGTGCTGGGCACTATTCCAGGCTCTCTCAATAGACTAAAGAGATTACTGTCATATAACTTACTTCCTACTAGGGGGAGACACACAGAAAACCCTGTATTAATTATTCCTATATTAACAAGGAAAGGCTATGTTCTTTATTTATTTATTTATTTTATTTTTTTTTAAATGTTTTTTATTGATTTCTAGGAGAGAGAGAGAGACAGCGTGAGCAGGGGAGGGTCAGAGAGAGAGGGAGTCACAGACTGAAACAGGCTCCAGGCTCTGAGCTGGCAGTCAGCACAGAGCCCGACGCGGGGCTCGAACCCACGAACCGTGAGATCATGACCTAAGTGAAAGTCGGACGCTTAACCGACTAAGCCACCCAGGCGCCCCTAAAAGGCTATGTTCTTTAGAAAGAGATAAGAACTTTGGGAAAAATAGAGCAGGGTTTAGAGGAACCATGGATGAAAGGTAGGCCTCATTGAGAAGGTGATGTTGGAGCTAAGTACTAAATGGGCTGGGGTGGAAAGGACAGGGTTCCAGACAGAGGGAATGGCCAGGGCAGAGGCCCTCACGTGGGATCTTCCAGGACAGAAGGGAGGCCCATCCTTTGTGTATGGAGTTTCCGCTTCCTTTCTGATACAGATACGGACCGTTGGAAGTAAAGACTCCAGAACCAGGTGATGGACACACTTGCAGAGAAGCCTAATATTTGGAACAAATACATTAGAAGCGATTTTGTTTATGAAATGAGTCACTATAGCAGTGCATCAGGGAACCCAGATTGGTGGCGCCCACCTCCAGAGTTTCTGAGTCAGTAGATCTGGGCTGGGGCTTGAGCAGGTGATGTGGATGCTGTTTCTTTGGTCACCCCTCTTTGAGAACTGCTGCTCCTATACAAAGGGATTTCTCTAATGGGAAGTCAGTGATACATTTCAAGTATGATTTCTCGACAACTTGTTTAGTGTATCTTTTACATAAATAACTTCTATTCCTCAGGAATTTATACCATCATATGTTGTGAGGATCAAGTGGTCATCCGGGCCAGCCTTTTATCTTTTGGGGCAGTAATGTTTACCACTTTAGTCCGTTTTACTAACATGGAATGGATGCCTGAAGAGGTTGTGGCTTACCCAAGTGACCTACTGAAGTTTCTGAAAAGATGCTGGTATGCAAAAGTAATGAAACTACACTCATTCCTCTTCCTTGTTTCCAAACCACTGGATGTACAAACCTATTTCAGCGTGGCTTTTCAGTTGGAGATAGGCACATTTTGGTTTTAAAAGAAAATCAGAATTGCCGAGACCAGGCTGTGACCTTTGCCACATTTTTAGGTCTGGAAGGCACGTTGGGCTCCGCCTGTCTTGAACTGGTGTGCTTCTGATTTCTTCGTCAGGCCTCCAATGTGTTTCCTGGGTTTGCTTTCCTCTCCTCTTTCCTCCTCAGTTACGCCAGGGCCTGCCCCTCACCTGGCGGCCCTCCTCCCGGCGAAGATGTCTTGCTGCGCAGGGCTCGCCTTGGCAGTGTAGTGTGCCTGTGGCACAAGGTGGTTCATCGCTAGTACCTAGCCTGGGGCGTTGGCACCGAAATGGTCCTTTGTTGGTGGCAAGATTTGGGAGATGAAAAAAACGACACGTTTAACAGCAGCTTCATTGCACTGAACTCTTAAGTTTATGTCTCCCCAAAGGCACGTCTGAAGTTTTTCTCTTTGTTGTACCCTTGGGATGATGAGAGTGACATTTTTTGCCCTAAAAAGATACTTGCCCATTCAGTTGGTCCGTTCACCTCCCTGCACCTTAGTTTCCTTGTCAGCGAAGTGGGAAATGTAATCCTTCTTTAGAAAGTAGACCTTTAGAGGCTCTGGGGCTTGAAGGCTTGGTTCCCTGGCAGTCTGAGCAGCCACCTGGGAGGTGCAAGATTTCAGGATCCGTGCCAGGAAAGAGTGCCTGAAGGGCTTGCTTCCTAAAGCAATTGATCTTTGGTTGTCCCTGCCCTCCCTGTGGCCCCATTGACATTAGGGTGTGTGGACAAGGACCCCTTTGCTGAATTAAGGACAAAGGTACTTTGCAGAGGGGCTCAGAAGGCAACAGGGACTCATATTATTTTTTTTCCTTTTGTATATTTGAAAAGCCCACTTTTAAATCTTAATTTCTAGATAGGCCACTAATATTTTTTAAAAATGAGCAGTTCCAGAAATCCCTGGAAGGCAATAATGAATGATACTGTTAAAATCTGTAACCTCATATCAGGATTTGAACAAATGTCTTTCTTGTTCTCACTGTCTAGCCACCATGTGTGGGCAAAATGCTGGAACAGTTTAGCCTCTGGCCCTTGCTCCAGGCAAAAGTGGGGACACCCCTCAGTCTGCTGTACAGGTCCATGACAGGGTGGTTGAGGGGTGGGGGCTGGAGCCGGACTGTCATCCAGACATTCTCCTTCTGGGTTGCAGACTGTATACAGCAAAGTGGACCCTTCCAGTCTGACTGTGCTGTGGAGGCAGTTCACAGATCTGGTGCCCTCCGGCCCCTGCTTCCATCTTGGCAGGGCCCATTGGATCAGCGGTCCGCACTGGTGGTGCCTGGCTAGAGCCTGGCATCTGTATTTAAAAGCACCCCTGGGTAATTCCAAGGGGTTGAGAGCACGGTGTTAATGGGGAAGCCGGCTGCTTCCGAGTCTGCTTTTGCTCATCTGTCTTGAGCCGGTCTGAATCTTTCCTGGCACCTGGGCAGGTAGAGGGATTTCCCAGCGAGTGAGGCTGTCACGTGAGCGGGCGGGGAAAACTCTGATGAGTGCAATTTGCTCCTCCTTCCCGAGTGACACAGCCAGCAGGAGCCTGGGCCTGCAAGAGGTCCCTCCAGTTCCCCTGGCTGCTGGGCCATCTGGGTTGTCTCACTGAGGCCTCTGTTCTGAAGGCGTCTGTTGACAGGCACCGAGTGGGTGGCAGGGGAGGAGAAGGTAATTTGGTCCCATCTTGGCAAGATGTCCTCTGCGTCAACGGTTAGTGCTCAGACAGTTGCTGATTGTCACATTGTGTGTCTGATGCTTTTCCTTTTCTTTCTTTGTTTCTTTCTTTTTTTAAATATAAAATAAAGACCTACTGTTTCTGAAGAGAACTGGCAATCAACCAGAAAAGTGTGAGTTTGAAGCTTGTTTAGAGAGGGAAGATACTTTTTGCAATTTGGCTACTTTTAGCGCGTATGAACAGGGGCACAGGCACCCGCCCATCAGAACAGACATGGGCCATGTGCTAGAGTGGGGTCCTGGAGAACCCTGTTGGGCCTGGGTTATTCCTCCAGTTGACCGATCATGGGGACCTTCCAGGGATCCTGGGAGAGGGGCCAGGGCAAGGTGGGCAATGGTGGGACAGTCAAGAGGTTTACCAAACAGTAAAAAAACTTCAATATTTTACCAACCAATATGCCTCTTAGGGTGCATACTGTTCAGATACCAGATCTGCTTGTAAAAGGTGCTAGGAGTTCTGGTTGGCTTCTATTAGGGTGTGGGACGAGCCAGGGCTAGGTGGAAAATACCATGAAAGCACGGTTGTGTCTGGTCGTTGTGTGTGTGTCCTCAGGGCCTAGCCCAGGGCTGGACAGACACATAGAAGGCATTCAATAAATATTTAATCACTGAGCCCAGTCTTTTAACCGTTGTGACTCTCCTAAAATCAGGGATCCAGAGTTGCCTAAAATTAAAGAAACACTACCGTGCTGACGCTGCATCAGGTCCTGGATAGAAAGGTTATCCCCAGACATGAGGCTGCCTTTTGTGGGCACAGCATCTGCAGGAGGGAGAGGAGAGGATGCTCTCCTATTACTAGTGTGGGAGGAGCCCTCAGCCTGGATTAGTTAAG
This sequence comes from Proteles cristata cristata, assembly GCA_017311185.1. NCBI lineage: Eukaryota > Metazoa > Chordata > Mammalia > Carnivora > Hyaenidae > Proteles > Proteles cristata. The sequence goes on from JAESUZ010005111.1 coordinate 448,962, forward strand.
CCCGATCATTCCCAGTCTCTTTAGACGGGTGTCTCAGCCAGTGTTGGGGCTCCACTGATGGGTGCTTGTTTCTGAGCTGATAGTTCTGTGTCTTGATTATGTTATTACATCTTTTCCTGTTGTTCTGTTGTAGATTACTTTGTTTCAGCGTGGTGTTCATCACTGTCACTTTTCCCTCCCATTTCTTTGTTCTCCAGTTTTACTTATGATCTATCTTGAGTGGAGGCACTGAGTCTAACTTTGGAGTTAGGAGCCTGGCTCTGGAGCTGGATGACTGGGGTTCAAATCTAGCTGTGTGGTCTATGCCCTCTCTGTGTTTTGGCTTCCCCATCCATAAAGGGAAGGTTAATAGGTCCCACCTCACGGGATTGTTGCAAGCATTACTATAGGTAGCATACTTTGCACAGTACCTGGCAAATCCCAAGTGCCGTATGAGCGCTTTCTCTGTATAAGATTTGATTTAAATGACCAGATTTCAACTATACTGTGTGTGTGTGTGTGTGTGTGTGTATGGGGAGTGATTGGATTTCCTGGTTCTCTGTTTTGGAATTCAAAATAGAACTTGATGAAAATCTTTGACTGTCAAGAGGGTCTTTTAGGTGCTGACTCAAGTGTGTCTTTAGTGTGCTTCTCATCAGCATGTACTGTAGGAGGCTTATCGCCTGCTAGCTGTCCTTCCCAGGTGACTGTCTGGAGGACTGCAATGATATATCCCATTTTGGGGATGGAAGAAGCCCCCCACCAAATATCTGAAAGATAAGCCGTGATAGTTAAAACAGTTATGTGCCAACCATATTCTCCCATTCTCCTCTTCTTCCTCCAGGAAGCTGTTCTCTCACCTCATGTGGTCTCGGTGGTGCTGTCCATCTATTACTGTGACGTGTACCTCCTCGTCTCCTCATGTGGACATGTGACCAATGCTAGGCCAACCCTAGTTCTTCATCCTTCTAATCACAGTGATTGGTTTACAAATGGACATTCATCCCATGTGGCCACAAAGATGCCTCCCTGAGGGTTTTCTACTAGATCTCATGGGGGAGAACTGTGCTCTTCATTTATGTTGGGAAGTTGTCAGGATGTTGGCCTGGGACTGCCAGAAGCCATCTTCTTGTGTTACGGAAAGAGTCTGTGTACAGTAGGAGAAGAATGAAGTGAACATTCAAGATGCACATAGACTAGAGAAAGAGAAGCAGATAGAGACAGAAACAAGCATGTGCTTCGAGCACCTAGATCCAGCTCTACCTGAATTGGTCTATATACACTAAGCTTCTCAGTTATGTGCGTTACCAAATTCCCTTGTTTTGCTAGTTCGAGTTGGGTTTCTGTCAACTGCAGTTAAAGCAATCCTGGCTGGTAGATTCTGGAAATATTTTCTGATATTAAATTTTCTAGAATGCCCTGGTATGGCTTCATATGTAAAAGCTAGAAAAAAAAAAAGAATAGATCAATTTGCTGTCTGGCTTGACTCTTAATTTAAGAGTAGGTCACCAAGGCACTTCTTCTGTGACCTGATCCCTCTCCTTATTGGACTTCACAGCTAACTCTGTACTTTGCTTTGTGCTCTATCTTTTTGGGATGTGGTTCCCTTGACTTGGTAGCTTCTCAATAGCTCATTTATCATTCCAAATCCTACTCAAACATTTCTCTTCTGAGGCTGTCTCTGATCCCACATTCCCTTAGCACTTCATTTTTTCTCAGTTTATCTCAACCTGCATTATGTTATAGTTGATTGTCCTTTGGAGGCCTCCTGGTTTGGAGATTCTAATGGTGCTGGTGTGAATGCCCACTGATGTGAGGTGTACACCTGGCCTTCTCCTGATTCCATCCTGACTGCAGGACTGTTGGGAGGTGCTTGAAAAATTCACCTGTATTTCCCTCTAATACTTTTATGTGTTAATTTTTGTATTTACGTCTTTGCACCAATTCAGATTTCTTTTGGTTGAAGGAGTGAGAATGGGATCCAATGGAGACGGTTTATGGTAAATTATTATGGAGGACTTTTACTTTTTTACTTAGTTGGCTTGTATTTTGTAAATTTTCTACCATGGGCGAACTGGTGTGTTTTTGTAATTAGAAAAAAAAGTATTAAAAACACTTAACATGAGGGCACCTGGGTGGCTCAGTTGGATAAGTGTCCGACTTCAGCTCAGGTCATGATCTCATGGTTTGTGAGTTCGAGTCCTGCATCAGGCTCTGTGCTGACAACTCGGAGCCTAGAGCCTGCTTTGGATTCTTGTCTCCCTCTCTTTCTGCCCCACCTCTGCTTACACTCTGTCTCTGTCTCTCTCAAAAATAAGTAAACGTTAAAAAACAGAGAAAAAAAAGAAAAAAACCCCACTTAACATGATTCCCAGTTATATAGATGGGATCCAAGCAGGAGTAGCAGACTAGCATGAGGGAAATGCTAAGAACAGCTTGTTTTATCTTCTAGCAGTGTTCTTGTACTATTGAAGACACAAGCAAACCATTTGTTAGCTGATTCTTAACCATTTCAGATGATTTCAAATGGTAAGTTTTGAATGACCAGACCTTAAGCAAGATTTTATGATCAGATTCAACAATTAGCATAAGCATCCAACGCTGACTAATATATATGTTTAGTTTTACATTCGACAGCACGAAGCCACACCCAAATGGCCTACTCTTAGGATATTAAATATATGCTGGGTGGTGTACACACATCCATTTAAGATAGAAGCCAGAGGCCTGCCTGAAATGCTCAGTGTTCTCAAAGAATATATAAAATTGAGCAAAAATCATGAAATCACGAGGGTATACATTGGCTTAAGCCTCCCATCCCACCCCCTCCCCCATTTAATAAAATGTGTCAAATATCCAAAGATAGATGTGCCAAAGATGGATGGAGACAAATAGTGATGGTTAGTTTCTCTAGGCAAAACTCAATGTCCAGTTGCCTGACTGTACAATAATTAAGACAAAAATTATTGGATGTAAAACTTTGTTTAGAGCAAATCAAGGTAGAATACAATCTTCTTCTGACATGAAATGGGAACTGAGCATACTATGTTCAGTTTTACAATATATTGGCTTTACTTTTACATGTTAATCTTATATTTTACCCCCTTGCTAATCCTTATTTTTAACATACCGGCTTTTAACACTCTAGGGCTGTTTTGTTCATTGATGTTAAGCCAGAGTACCTCGGGATATTTTACAAACACATCCATCGAAATTGCTGACTTCTCCAGTTTTGACAATTTACTAAACTGATATAACAGGTAGTTCAATTTAGCTGCTGCGTGGAAGGCAATTGTTTGTCACAGTTTGATATTTAACACTGCAGCTTACCCATAAAAACTACAATGTATGCTAATATGTTCTATTCAGGCCTGTTTCCGACAAAGCCTACAATTTAGCCACTTCGAGTTCCTACAACTGCTGTTTACTAATAATGCTTGATTTCAACAGAAGAAACATTCCTTCAATGCCAACAGCATGGGAAAGTCATATTTTGAGGGCAGTTAATCATTTGGTGATTCTTTAATCCTTATGCTAAAAGTTGCATGTAATTTTCACATCTCCCCTGTTTTCTTTCTTCATGTTATGTTGTGTCTTGGATCCTTCACAGAATTCAACCAAGTGGTCATAGTTTATGCAAGGGATGTATTCCTAAAATACCCACATGATTCAAAACTTATACAGGTCATGTCTAATTTTCACTGAGGAATAAATGCGAAGTAGGATTTGCTTGACTCAGCTGTGTACGGTGAGAGACTGTATTGTTTTATACAACATTATCTGAAATGCTACTGCACTGTCTATCTTTTGCCTTCATCATGTCTGTGGAATCATTAGACTGTCCGTCTCTGCATGTGTTCGTGCTGCTGAGTCAAGAGTGTGAGTGGAGCCCCTCCCTGAATAGTAGGCATGGGGCTGCCACCACAGGAATGATGGCGGATCGGTTTTTACCAACATGGCCATGAAGTCATTGGCATTCCTTCCATTGAGAGGTTGATATGTGTCCCTTCCTCTGGACTCTGGGCTGGCTATGACTGTTTTGACCAATAGTGTGCAGTGGAAACAGTGTGGTGTGATTGTCACAGTGTAGCAGATAGAGTAATGTCTTCCCCTTACCCCAGTATAGACGCCCATGTCCTAATCCCCAGAACCTGTGAATATGTTACTTTACATGGCAAAATGCACTTGGATATTGTTAAGGATCTTGAGACGGGAAGATCATCTGGTGGGCCCAGTGAAACCACAGAGGTCCTTATAGGAGGGAGGCAAGGGTGTAAGAGGCAAAGAGAGATTTGAAGATGCTGCACTGCTATCTTTGAGGATGGGGGAAGGGGCCACAGGGTGAAGAATGTGGGCAGCCTCTAGAAATTGGAAAAGCTAAGGAACAAATTCTCCCTGAGAACCTCCAGAAGAAAGGCGGCCCTGCCAGCACCTCAGTTTTAGCCTAGGGAAACCCATTTGGGGCTTTTGACCTCCAAACTGTAAAGTAATGATGTTGTGTTGTTTGATAGTGCAGCCCAAGCCACACGGAGAAGTGGGTGCTCTGTCGGTAGCCATGGGAGGCCGGCCCTTGAGCCTTTCCAGCCCGAGTGACAGATCATGAGTGAAGAGAGCTCCATATGGTCCTAGTCTGCGGCCATTTGGATTCTCCCCAGTGGTTTGAGTCTTCCCAGCTGAGACGCCAGACATAGTGGCTCAGAGACAAGCTATCCCTGTTGTCCTCTACCCAAATTCCTGACCTACAGCCTCCATGAATTTAATAAAATGGCTGTCATTTATACCAGCAAGTTTGGGGTTGCTGGCTGGGCCGAAGGAGAAGGTCAGGATTTGTGAACCAAGGCAGAATATCTCAGTTGTTGCCCAAACACCAGCGTGGGCTGGCGCATGGTCAGAGCTAAATACTACATGCTGGTTTTCACTGATCGATGCTTTGATGAGGCTGAAGGAAAAGGAGATGAATTCAAGAAGCCTGAATCCTCAGGTGGTTTGGTGTAGACCTTGTGTTCCAGAGAAACCAAATTGATGCAAAGCCTTTTTTTTTTTTTAATGTTTTATTTATTTCTAGGAGAGAGAGAGAGACAGTGTGAGCAGGGGAGAGCCAGAGAGAGAGGGAGTCACAGACTGAAACAGGCTCCAGGCTCTGAGCTGGCAGTCAGCACAGAGCCTGACGTGGGGCCCGAACCCACGAACCGCGAGATCATGACCTAAGCGAAAGTCGGATGCTTAACCGACTAAGCCACCCAGGCGCCCCAAGCCTTTTTTTTTTTTTTAATGTTTATTTATTTTTGAGAGAGAGAGAGAGAGAGAGAGAGAGAGAGAATGAATGGGGGAGGGGCAGAGAGAGAGAGGGAGACATAGATTCTGAAGCAGGCTCCAGGTTCAGAGCCATTGACACAGAGCCTGATGCAGGGCTTGAACTCATGAACCGTAAGATCATGACCTGAGCCGAAGTTGGTCACTCAACCAACTGAGCCACCCAGGTGCCCCAAGGCCTTAGGGGCTGGGATCCTCTATCACACTGCATCAGTTAAGATGATCTTGGCAGCAGGCAGCAGACATCCTGGACACCAGTGGATGAAAATATAAAGATATTTGCTCTTTATGCACAAGAAGCCAAGAGGGAGAGAAAGCCAAGAGAGGGTGGGTTTAGTGGCTTAACAAGATTCTTCTACTCGGCCATGCTTAGCCTTTGGTTTGTCCCCAGGCTTGACTCTGTGTGGCATAAGCCCAAAAGGACAAGGTTGGAGGAAAACATGCAGCCATTTTATTTATTTGTTTTAAAAAAGTTTTTAAATGACATTTATTTATTTTTGAGAGACAGAAAGAGAATGCAAGTGCGGGAGGGGCAGAGAGAGAAGGATACACAGAATCCGAAGGAGGCTCCAGGCTCTGAGCTGTCAGCACAGAGCCTGACACAGGGTCTGAATCCACGAACTGTGAGATCATGACCTGAGCCAGAGTCAGGTGCTCATCCAACTGAGCCACCCAGGCGCCCCAACATGCACCATTTTAAATGTATGCCCATAAGCCCAGGCCTACCCTGGCACTACCTGGTGGACCGTGGCACTGCCTGACAGCTCTGCACTGTCACTAGCCATGTGCTTGCCATTCATTCAGTCACATGGCAAATGGTGACTGAGCTCCTCTTCAAGCTCCCATTCCTCACTTCCTCTCTCCACGCATTTCCAGCCTGATCTTTCTGCCCTCATTCTCAACGGTGACTTTGTTTCCTATCTTTTTGAGAGCATGCAAGGGATCAGAATAGAAGCTCCTCTCCACCACATCTTACAGCATCTGCACCCATAGCACCCATGCCTTCCTGCCCGACTGGACACTTCCGGCTGTGTTCTTGCCTGTGCTGGCTCTCTGCTCGTGCTCAGGATCCTAGCCCTGCTTCCCTGCTCAGGGGCATTGTGTCCTTTCTCTCTTGCATCCCAGTTTTTCCTTTTCTGCTGGATTATTCTCTGTTGTTGTTGTTGTTAATGTTTTATTTTTGAGGGAGAGAGGGAGAGTGTAAGGTAGGTGCAGAGAGAGGAAGAGTAGAGAATCCAAGCAGGCTCCACACTCTCAGCGCAAAGCCCAACGTGGGGCTCGAACTCACGAACTGTGAAGTCAATGACCTGAGCTGAAGATGGACACTTAACCCACTGTTCTGCCCAGGCGCCCCTCGGCTGGATTGTTCTTCTCAGCATACAAACATGCTGTCTTCTCTCACATTGCAGTGTCTCTTCATCCTTCTTTTTTATTTATTTCTAGGAGAAAGAGAGAGACAGCGTGAACAGGGGAGGGTCAGGGAGAGAGTCTTCATCCTTCTTTAAGCCCATCTTCATCCTTCCTTTTGCTTAGGGTGATGATTTTGGTGCCTTAATGAAAATGAAGACATTTTTATGATGTATTATATATATGATATAATATACATACATATACATATGTGTGTATTATGTATTTGTATACATATCTGATATCTGTACAATTTTTTAAAATATTTTTTTTTATTTCTTGGAGCGAGAGAGAGAGACAGCGTGAGCAGGGGAGGGTCAGAGAGAGAGGGAGATACAGACTCTGAAATAGGCTCCAGGCTCTGAGCTGGCAGTCAGCACAGAGCCTGATGCGGGGCTTGAACCCACGAACCACAAGATCATGACCTAAGCGAAAGTCGGACGCTTAACCAACTAAGCCACCCAGGCGCCCCTGTGTACAATTTTCTTTTGGTATTTGCATTACATAGCTTTTCCAGCTTTCTATATCTTTATATTTTACATGGGTCTTTTGCAAATGGTGTACATATGGCTGGACTGTGTTTTCTCTTCAGTCTGATAATCAGACTTTTAGCTAGGATATTTCCTTCATGTTTAGTGCTACCTCTGAGCTTTTTTGGGTCTACATCTCTTATTAGGGCTTTTTACCTATTCTGCTTATTTCAATGTTTTGTTTTCAGTTATATCATTCCGTCATTTCCCCTTTCCTGGTTCTGAATTTATGCACTCTATTCATGTTCTTTTAGTGGCTACTCTGGAAGACTTTAACTGCATTTACCTCCCTCCTGATTATAAATGATTGTTGCCATGCATTGTATTCCTCTTAAAAATACTACACAAGGCATTTTTGCTGTTTTATACCAATAGTGTTAATTTAGTTCTAGAAACATCTTGGATACTTAAGTGTTTTCCCTTCTTGCATCTCAGGTCTTTCATCTGGGATTACCCTTCTTCCTCCTGCAGGACATTCTTCAGAATTTCTTTTAATGAGTATTCCCTGGTAGCAAATTCTCTCAGTTTTTGTTTGAAAATGATTTTCTTTGGCTCCCACTTAAAAAAGATGTTTTCACTGAGGCTGTAATTTGAGATCAGCAATTGTTTTCTCTTAACATGGTGAGGATATCATGCCATTGTCTTTGGCTTCCACTGTTGCTGCTGGGAAGAGAGCTGCCAGTCTTTGAAGTAATCTTTGTTTTCTCTCTGGCTGCCTTTAAGATGTTTTCTCTGTCTTAATTTCATGAAGTGTTACTGCACAATATGTCTGGAGGTGGGTTTCTTTTGTGATTGGGTTTCATTGGGTTTTTTGAATCTGTGATTGGCATCTGACAAGCTCTCAGTGACGGGGAATTAAAGGGGCACTTGCTGTGATGAGCACTGGGTGACGTATAGAATTGTTGAATCACTAGATGATACACCTGAAACTAACATAACATTTATGTTAACTTACTGGAGTTAAAATAATGCATAAAAAATTATCACATGTACACACTTATACACAAAATATCGCTTGTGTCCCATTCTCTCTCCTCTTGTTCTAGGACTCTGAATAAATGTGTGCTGGACCTTATCCCCTCTGTATCTTAATTTCTCTGTTGTAATTTTTTCTGGTATTGTCTCTCTTTGCAGTATTTTGGGTAAGATCTTTGGACCTTTTCACTAATTCTCTCTTCAACAATGTCTAATCTGTTGTTAAACTTAGCCACTGATCTTTAGTGGGTTTTTTTGTTTCTTTGTTTGTTTTAATTCTGGAGGTTTTCTTCGGTTACTTTTCAAGTCTTTGATGCCAATTTCAGATTCTTGTTGCTGGCAGATGTTGTCAGGCTTGTGCTTTATTTCTTTAAACAAGGTCAAGCATGGTGGCTTAATAATTTGCATTTCATAATTTTAATGTTGCCGATCTTGTCTTATCTGAGTTCAGTGGATGTTTCCTAGGGTGCCTAGGTACTTTTTCTCATAATTTCTGTCAATTCTTTGAGGCCGAAGATGAACATGCTCTGTTTCAGAGAGGATTTTTTTTCTTTTGTTTCTGCCACGTGCTTAGGGTCTCACTGTCTTTCCTGTGGCTTGCAGTGGACCTTCCCCCTACTATCTGCCTGTTAGCAGAACTGGGTCTTTCTGTTAGAAGTGAATGGGGGCGCCTGGGTGGCTCAGTTGGTTAAGTGTCCGACTTCAGCTTGCATCATGATCTCACGGTTTGTGGGTTCGAGCCCTGCGTCGGCTCTGTGCTAACAGCTCAGAGCCTGGAGCCTGTTTCAGATTCTGTATATCCCTCTCTCTCTGATCCTCCCCTGCTCACTCTCTCTCTCTCTCTCAGAAATAAATAAAACATTAAAAAAAAAATAAAGAAGTGAATGTACTTGGGCTTGAGCCTTGCATCGGGCTCTGTGCTGACAGCTTGGAGCCTGGAGCCTGCTTCGGATTCTGTGTCTCTGTGCCTCTCTTCTACTCGCTCTCTGTCTCTCTTTCAACAATAAATGAATATTTAAAAAAAAAAAAAGAAGAAGTGGATGTACTTGTTTGTAATAAATGAAGCCTCTCTGCCCTCTGGCCTTTGTCCTCCATGGTTTCTCTTTATCCTTTATCTCTCTATCCATTCCCTTTGCTTTCCACATGGCTTTCCTCCCTCCACTTAAGCCAGGACTCCTCACCATAGCTTTGATTTCTAGAATGTTAATTCTGCTTTTAGGTATTTCTCAGGCAGTTTCAGGTTCTCAGTGTTGCTTTTTTCCTCATTTCTCGCTTAGCTCAGTCATATCGACTTTGATCCAACAACTTTGATCTCTTTGTTTTTCTTTTCCATACAGGTGACATTCTTTTTTTTTTTCCTTGTTGATTTTCTTTTTATTTTCTTTTTCTTTCTTTTTTTTTTTTTTACAAATAGTTTATTGTCAAATTAGTTTCCACATAACACCCAGTGCTCATCCCCACAAGTGCCCTCCTCCATGCCCACCCCTCCTGCCCCCCACATCCACCAGTCCTCAGTTTTTGTCAGCATTCAAGAGTCTCTCATGGTTTGCCTCTCTCCCTTTCCCCCACCATTTCCGCCCTTCTTCTTCCCCTTGGTCCTCTGTTAAGTTCCTCCTAATCCTCCTATACGTGCACACATATGATATTTGTCCTTCTCTGCCTGACTTATTTCGCTCAGCATAACACCTCAAGGTCCATCCATGTTGCTACACATGGCCAGATTTCATTGTTTCTCATTGCCATGTAGTATTCCATGGTATAGATAAACCACATCTTCTGATCCATTCATCTGTTGATGGACACTTAGGCTCTTTCCATGTTTTAGCTATTGTGGAGAGTGCTGCTATGAACATTGGGGTACATGTGCTCCTATGCATCAACATTTCTGTATCCCTTGGGTAAATTCTAGCAGTGCTATTGCTGGGTCATAGGGGAGTTCTATTGTTAGTTTCCTTAGGAACCTCCACACTGTTTTCCAGAGGGGCTGTACCAGTTTACATTCCCCAGGTGACATTCTTTTTAAGTTTCCTTAAGAGAACAGAATTATTTGAATTCTTCCTTGCAGTTTTTTCTTTTTATTGTTGAAGAGTCACTATTTGTTGTCTCTCTCTCTCTCTCTCTCTCCCTTCCTTCCTTCCTTCCTTCCTTGATAGTTCTAATCCAGAACTGTTATTTGGTAATAATAATAATAAAAAAAAAGCATTAGAAAAGTTTTATTGATTCCTCTACTTCTTTATCTGGCTACCTTGGAGCCCTCTCCTTTGTGGAAGAGAGTCTGTACTTTTGTTAAGTCCTTCTAGAAGGTGGGCCATAGGCTGAGACTTTTGGTAGCGTTGCTATCAACAACCTATTTTTTATTTTATTTTATTATTTAAAAAAATTTTTTGTGTGTCTTGATTTTATTTTGAGAGACAGAGACAGAGAGTGAGCGGGGAGAGGCAGAGAGAGAGGGAGACACAGAATCCAAAGCAGGCTCCAGGCTCTGAGCTGGCAGCACAGAGCCCCATGCAGGGCTCAAACCCACAGACTGTGAGATCATGACCTGAGCTGAAGCTGGATGCTCACCGACTGAGCTACCCAGGTGCCCCAACAACCTATTTTTTCTAATTAAAAATGAAGCTGGGGTGCCTGGGTGGCTCAGTCGGTTAAGGATTTGACTCTTGGTTTCAGCTTAGGTCATAAGCTCATGGTTCGTGGGTTTGAGCCCTGCATCAGGCTCTGCACTGCAGGTGGGGAGCCTCTATTTCTGCCCCTCCGCTGCTCTCTGTCTCTCAAAATAAATAAGTAAATAAATACATACCTAAATAAATAAAACTTAAAAACAAAAGAAGCCGAACAAAACCTTCAGGAGCCGCTCTGCTGCTCAGAGGGAGGTGGAGCTGGTGTCCAAGTAAGCCCTTCTGACTTTGGTGTCCTGTCTCACCCTGGGTGGGCATGAGCCAGCCACTCACGAGTGCAGAACTTATTCCAAGGGTTGGCTTAGGTGAGACTGTCTTTTTTCCCAGCCAGCTGCACGGTTGCTGTTTTCTGTTAAGACTGTTACTCTTTGGTGGTTATTCACTTATACCTTTCTTACCTTCTCATTCAGATGGAGGTGGGGCAGGTGGAGATACCCACCAGCAATCTCTCTCTCTCTCTGACTATAGTTAAAGAAAAGGATAACAACGTATGCACCACGTTTTGAACTATGGTGTGTGCTCTCTAACACTGGCTCTTGGCGGTTAAGGCAGACTTATGTGCATTATTGATATGTTGGTCTTGCTTTTGGTGAGTTATGGTTATGTTGTTTTAAGCATTTAATTTTTTTATTTTTTATTTTTATTTTTTTTATATTTTTTATTTATTTCTAGGAGAGAGAGAGAGACAGCATGAACAGGGGAGGGTCAGAGAGAGAGGGAGACACAGACTCTGAAATAGGCTCCAGGCTCTGAGCTGGCAGTCAGCACAGAGCCCGATGTGGGGCTCGAACCCACGAACCGCGAGATCATGACCCAAGCGAAAGTCGGACGCTTAACCGACTAAGCCACCCAGGCGCCCCGCATTTAATTTTTTTAATGTTTATTTTTGAGAGACAGAGAAAGAGCATGAGCAGAGGAGAGGTAGAGAAAAAGAGGGAGACAGAAAATCTGAAGCAGGCACCAGGGTCTGAGCTGCCAGGTCAGAGCCCAACACGGGGCTCAAACCCACGAACCGTGAGATCATGGCCTGAGCCAAAGTCAGACGCTCAACCAAGTGAGCCACCTAGGTGCCTCAAGAAATTTTAGACTGGGTTTCAAATGCATAATAGGTATCAGTGGAAACTTGCTGATGGTTATCTTTTCCTTCTTTGGGGAATCGTGTATGCTGGTCTTTCACTTTGTTGCCATTTATTTGGTCTAACCAACATTTATTGAGCACCTGTTTTGAACTAGGCAGGGCCCTGACAATATTAAATGGTTTCTCTGTCTTCTAACTTGTCAAGATCTGTTTGTATTTTAACTATTTTTTTTTTCTAAATTGGCAGTTTTGATGATACACTTCACATTCTCTCACCTGTTCTGTCAGCAAGGAATTAATGGAAATGTTAAATAGCACGGGGAAAGAACTGTCCCTCGTGGAGCTACATTCATCAACACCCCACAAACTGACATTTATACTGGTCTGTTAATCAATTTTGCATTTACTGGATACATAAATTATAGTTCCCTAGGCTCGTGATGGGCAGATCATGCGAGATGAAACCTGCATTAAACAAATTCCTCTCCTTGAAGGATGAGAATCCTCAGATTTATTCTCAAAAGCATCATGATTTTTCTCCTGGCTGTAGCTGTGTGTTAGAATAAGCTAGGGTTGGCTTTCATGTTTTCTAGAGACTTCGAGTGGTGCAGTAGGCAAAGGACTTCGTTCCATCCATGCCTTTCACTGTTTTGTTTGTAAGACAGAAGAAAGGCAAAGTGTAAGAAGAATCTTGTTATCTTCCAGTTCCTTTTTTGTATTTCCATTCCTGAAACTTTAGAAGTCGTTGTCACTCAAATAGATTCTGACCTTCCTAGGCCCTTTGGCATGGCCCGTGTTTCCGTGCTGTATGCTTGCTGTTAATTAAAAGCGAGCGAACCAGGAAAGCCTCGGAAACGCCACCGTAGAGAAATCCACTTTGAAAGTAGCATATCCTTCCATGTACATATAAGGGTACTTATCAGTGGGGTCAGTACTTACCAGTGAGGTCAGTATGCTGCTGCCCTACACCCTTTCATGCTCATCTCATTTTCAGGAAGGAAGCATTTTTTTTATTTTGAATGATTCCTGTCAGAAATACTTGCCTGTCCCTCTGCTTACATTTTAGGCAGCAGACCCTTTGCAGCAGGTTTTCTGGGGCCGCCTCGTAAAAGCCCACCTGCACCTTGAGAGTCACCCAGGCCTCTCTCTTGCGGGGCAGTGGACTTCAAGAGTGCTTCTAACCAGGCTTCGCTCGGACTCACTCAGCCACGCGCCCATACCCTCTGTGCCTGTGGGCACGCCTGGCCCTGGTGTGATCTCAAGTTCTCTGCCTCTTGGCTGGGACACGTGTTTCTCAGGGAATATTTGCTCAGCAGGACTTCTGCTCCAGTGGAATGTTCCCCGGGGTTGTCTTACAAGGCATTTATCCAAGAAGAAAAAATGTGAGCATTTGCTCTTCCAGCCCCGGCGCTCACCTGTGTGTTAGGGTCAGTAAGCCTTTTTTGTACCAAAACTAACAGCTCATGCCTATGCACCCCAAGGGCTTTTGTTCACAGCACCCCCATTTTATTTTGTTTTTATTAAAAAATGTTTTTAATGTTTTTATTTATTTTTGAGAGAGAGAGAGAGACAGAGTGTGAGTGGAGGAGGGGCAGGGAGAGGAGACACAGAATCCGAAGCAGACTCTAGTCTCTGAGCTGTCAGCACAGAGCCCTACATGGGGCTCGAACTAGTGAACTACAAGGTCATGACCTGAGCTGACATCAGATGCTTAACCAACTAGCCACCCAGGCGCCCCACAGTTATCCCCATTTTTAAAAACATCTTCACTAAAGTATTATTTGCATATCATAAAATTCACCAAGTTAAAAAAATTTTTTAATGTTTAATTTTGAGAGAGAGAGAGACAGATAGACTATGAGCGGGGGTAGGGGAGAGAGAGAGGGAGACACAGAATCTGAAGCACCTCCAGGCTCTGGGCTAGCTGTCAGCACAGAGTGAGGCTCGAACTCACGAACCATGAGATCATGACCTGAGCCAAAGTCGGACACTTAACTGACAGAGCCATCCAGGCACCCTGTTTTTATTATTTTATTATTTTTAAATGTTTATTTTTGAGAGAGAGACAGAGTACGAGTGCAGAAAAAGTCACCAAGTTTAAATGTGCAGGGTAATGACTTCAGAGCTGTGCAGCTATCACCACAAGCAGCTGTAGAATGTTTCCATCCCCCAAAGAATCTATTGTGTCCCCAGCTCCAAGCAACAACTAATCTACTTTCTGTCCCTGTGGAGCTGCATTTTCTTGGCATTTGTGGAAATGAAATCATACGATGTGTGACCTTTTGCATCTGGCTGCTTTCGCCTAGCATAATGTTGATGGTAGCAGGCTATCAGTACTTGGTCCCTGTTTATTGCTGAATAGTGTTCCAGGGTGTGGATAGCCCATATTTGGTTTATCCATTCACATGCTGATGGACATTTGGGCTGTGTCCACCTTTCAGCTGTTATGAGTGATGCTGCTCTGGCCTTCACGTACAAGTCTTTAATGTGGACAAATGTTTTCCTTTCTCTTGAGTAGATACTTAAGAGGGGGAATTGCAGAGACATGTGACAAGGTCATTTTTAACTTTTGAAGCAATCACCCAATTGTTTCCCCCATTTGTATTCATTTGGTTTCCTCAGACACTTTTCCCAGGTGGGGCTCCATTTTGTGTTACTATCTGCGGTATATGAGGGTTCTTGTTTCTCCACATCCTCGCCAGTACTTCCCCATGTTTGTTAAAGGGTGGCTTAGAGCAGGCACATTATGAAGGCGGCACCACTCTGCCTGTTCCTTTGCTAGGCATTGTGCCTTTGCTGGCCCAAAGATCCGTTCACTCAGGTGTGTTTGCACCTGGATGCAAGTCTAAAATGGCTATAAAAATATCATTTCCTGACATTCATGTTTCTACTTTCCTGACTAGTAGTGGATTTTTAAAAGTTTCTTTTTTCTTTACTATAGATTTTTTTTTCCTATAAAGAGGGAAGAGTACCCCATGGCCCCCAGATGTATACAGTACATTTGGTAATACTGTGCAGGGAGGTCGGAGGAGGTAATTGTGTTAAATTGTCTGTAGAAGTTAGTAAGTGTTACTGTCAATATGCAGATATTGCTGAGCCATGGAAATGTGTGCTGATGTGTCCTATTAGGCCTGGTGGGACCTGCCTGTTGTGTACTGGAAGGGCCTAAAAAAATGAAAAAAAAGAAAGAAAAAGAGAGTGAGGCATTTGGAAGAGAGAACGAGATAGTGAGAGGCCTGAGGAAGAAGCACACAGTTTGGCCCTTAGCACCCATAGCCTGTGACTGCCTGTGTGTCTTTGGGAAGGAATTAAGCTTCCCTGAATCAGAGTCTCCTCCTCGGGAACTTGAGGATAACTGTGTCAGTCTGGTGGGCGCCAAGGGCCTGGGGCCAGTGTGTGGAATGCCTCACCCAGAGCCTGGCACTCAGAAGGCGGGGGGGAGTGGAGAAGGATGGGGAGGAGCCCGTGAAAGCTGGTTCTGGGTCAGGGTCAATGCTACAGAGGGTAGACCAGTCATTGTCAAACTTTCATGCACCGGAGAATCACTTGGAGGCCTGGCTGTATGCACACTCCCCAGACTGATGATCCAGGAGGTAGGGGTGAGGCTGGAGAATGTGCGTTTCTAACAAGTCCCCAGTGTTGCTGCTGCTGCTGCTGGTGTCACCGTGAGAGCGCCGGGTGTGAGAGGCAGGAACCGCTGGGGAGCCAGGGCACCGAAGCAAGTGTCCCAGGCTTCTGAGATTTTGTGAGGGGTCCCCACATCCCCCCTCCCCGTGGCTTTCTATCTTTTGTTTATTGCTCTGTTCTGGGTAACCAGAAGAGCACCTGGCATGGAGTAGGTGCTCAATAAATAGCTGCTGAATGAATGGATAAAGCTGAGACTTACATATAGTAGCTTGCTAGGGCTGCCATAGCAAAGTGTCTCAGACTGGGTGGCATAAACAACCAAGGTATTTTCTTACAGCTCTGGAGGTCTAAGGTCAAGGTGCAGGTAAGCTTGGTTTCTCCTGAGGCCTCTCTCCTTGGCTTGCAGACAGCCACCCCCTCACTGTGTCCTCACACGGCCTTTCCTCTGTGCGTGCGTATCCCCAGTACCTCTTCTCCTCCTTCCTTCCTCCTTTTTCCTTCTCTTCTCTCCATCTCCTTCTCCTTCTTCTTCCTCCAATGGTCCTATTAGATTAGGGCCCCATTCCCTATGACTTCATTTAACTTTAGCTATCTCTTTAAAGCCTCTGTCTCCAAATATAGGCACATTAGGGGTTAGGACTTCAGCATATGAGTTTTGATAGGGGCACAGTTTAGTCCATAATACCACAGTGGTGAGTCCGCTGCTGACTGGGGTTGGGAGGGGGGGCTGTATAAAGATGAGAATGCCCCAGTCTAGTAGAGTACTTTGTGCCTTACTGAAAGACTAAGTTAAGACATAGACTTGGGTCTTCATGGAAAAGAAAAAAGGGAATTAAAACACCAACAGACACAGTTTTGAGAAGGAACTGTTTGTTTCTTTTATTCCAGAACCATTTCTATTGACAGTGTGAGTTGTTTTATTTTTTTCCCCTTGACTCCATGGTGTGAAACTGAGTGAGATTATTTTTCGGTTACATGTTGTTCATAGCCCCAAATCTTCCCGTGCTTCTAAAATTTGACACTAGAGCCAGAACGTCCACGTGAGAGAGGTATACTGTCCCGAATGACGTCAGGGAAAGCCACATTGCTGGAGAAATCACACAATGGGACAGACACAGCAGGGGCCCCCTCTCTTTTGCCTCTGGTGGTGAAAGGAATTATGGAATTTGTTACTTATGCTTCGAGTCTTACAGCCTACTCCCTCTACAACACAGTCTCTATACACTGTAGATTCTCAATGAAGACATGACCCCAGAGATCTGTATTTTATTTGCAAATGTTATGATAAATGGGTTTGATAACATTGGTGTTTCCTGATCTGCCTGGTCTCCAGCCCCTGCTGGAGCTCACACGGGAGCATTGGCAGCCTGGGGGCTGCCCAAGAGATGTGCTCACCTCCTTGCCTGCACCTGCTTCCTCCCCTGCTGGCGGGCCAGGACCACCCGAGGCTGAGAGGGCAAGGAAGGAAGGCTGCTGGGAGCTGGGGGACTGTGGGGGTCACCTCTCCTTCCTGGGGTGGCTGTGTTCCCCCATTTGGTGGTAACAGCAGGTGACGCTTAACACGGAGGAAGCAACAGCTGTAGTGTCTGTACTGTGGAGTTGCAGGAGCCATGGAAGGCGATCATTCTCATCCTGTCCCTGCCAGGTCCTGTCCGGAGCTCCCTGTCTGAATTTTGTGTTCTCTCCCTCCCTCCTCTCTCTCCCCATTCAGCCTACTTTATAACACACTCCATGTGCCCAACTCCTCCTTCCCATTACTCAGCTCACCTAGTCCCTTTCTCCTATAGTTGTAAACAGGGGGGCTGTGATACCCTGAGCACTGCGGTCGTATTAGTTAGCTAGAGCTGCTGTAACAAAGTGCCACCAACTGGGTGGTATAGCTTAGAACGACAGGAGATTCTCGTCTCTCGGTTCTGGAGGTTGGAATTCCAAAATCAAGGGTTAGCAGGGCTACACTCCCTCCAAAGGTCTCCAGGAAGGATCAGTTCCAGGCCTCCCTCCTGCATCTGGCCATTCCTTGACTTGTGGCACCATAGCTCCTGTCTTCACGTGGAATTCCCCCGTGTGTGTGTCTGTGTTCAAATTTCCCCTTTTTGGAAGGATACCAGTTATACTGGATCTGGGGCCCACTCTACGCCAGTATAATCTCATCTTAATTTAACTAATGACATCTTCAGTGGCCCTCTGTCCATAACAGTAGTTTTGAATTACTCTGAGAAATGACTTTAGAGATAGGCTGAATTGGGTTTCTAAGAAATGCTTGTAAATAAATACTGTACCATTCATTTTGATATGCTTACTTTGAAGATAGCAAGGGGTAGAAGTGACATCTTTTTTAAAAGGAGGAAGCAAAGAAAGGGGCAGTAACATGCACAGGTGTGAATTCTTAGAAGCAGGATGAGAACAAACCAGAGACTTAGAGGGCCTTTAGCTGCCTGTTTTGGGGTAGCATTCTGGAACAAGCAAGACCAGCAAGGCGGCTGGGAGCTGGGATTTGCTAGTTGGGTTTGTGGCATCGAGTGGCCCCACTTAAGCCAATGACTTGCCTGCTCTGGGCTTTAGGTTACCCTGTCTCGGGAGGGAGAACAATGGTGCCCTAGAGAGGAGTGGCAGGAATGAATTATGAATTATGAATTGTGCTACAGGTGAGTTTAGGAGATCATCAGATGGAAGGTGCACTTTCAGTTACCACCTGGTCTGGACACAAAAAATGACCTTCTGCTTCCTTTTCTACTTATCTGCATGGGTCGTGGCCGCAATCGCAAGGACAGAGGTGAGCCTTGTTGATACGGAGGTGGGCATGGTTGACTTAGAAGGCAGATCAAAGAGAAAAATCAGTCAGGTGGACAGGTTCCCTGATCTTGACATCAAATACTGAGTGTGGCACATGCTGTTCAGATGCCAGCATGAGGAACGTTCAACCTCCCGTGAGTGTGGCCAGGGGTGCCTCCTGCTCAACTGTTCCATGTGCCCTTTGCCACTCTGTATGCCTGCAGCAGAGCCCTTGATCTCTGAACACAGCCTTGTGGGCTCATTAACTCCCAATGGGTATGTTCTCCAGAAACATGGTTATCACTGGACATTGTCACCACAGAGTCTCTTTATGTGCTCCCTAGCAAGATGCACCACACCAGACTCCCGGTCCGTGTGGTCACTGCTTAGAGGATCTCGGCCTCCAATTTATACTTTTTAGGTCAAAAGACAGGTTCTCTGAAAACAAGCACTGGCTGTATGCTTTCCTTTCTAGCGATAGCCAGCAGCAGAATTCACTTCTACTGTGCTCAGATGGGTGCATTGTAACTGAGACCAGCTGAAGGAACAATGAGAATTCTTTAAATTGATTTTTCTTACTTCCAAAGAAATATAGTACTTTGAATCACTCACCAAGTGTGTGGTGTGAGTCACTGGAAGAATTCAAGGACCATATGACCAGGTTGATTCAGTCAATATCCGCCTATGGCCCGGTATGTGCTAGCATAGGGCTGACCTAGGAATATTGCAGTGGGCATCCTTGTGTTGAGGGAGTGATTTGGATGGAGTTCATTTTTGTTTATCCACTTGTCTCAGGGAGATTTGCAGGCAGGAGGCTGATTTAGGAATGTCCTCTGGATCAACATCAGTGGGGGAATGAGGGAAGCAGGCCTGGGCAGAGGGGGAATCTGAGCTGTGATGTAGTCACAATGGAGGCTTCAGCTGGTCCCACCGGAGACTCAGGAGCTGGCATGGCCTCTCAGAATTGAGACAAGGGGACAAGACCTTTGTATCCCTGTATCTAGCAGTCAGTGGACACAAGGATTGCCCTGAGGAAAGAGGTGGAGGCAGCCCTTGCTGTCCAGAGAGCTTCCCAAAGGAGCAGCGGAGAGCCACCAGCAGTGGTGGGAATGGGGGCCTCAATCCTGAAGGGCAGTCTGTGTGGAAATAATGACTGTGGCAGAGTGTCCACTGCCCCTTCAATACATTACTGCTGAGTATCTATTACTGAGGCTGTGATAAATAACCCAGGCATGACCTCTGCTCTCACAGAGCTTGCTGTCTCATAGAAGGCCAACAAGTGAATAGGCAATTATGATACAGAGTTTATAGTCCTATGGGATTACATGGGTGGGGGCAGCCAGTAAGGCTGCCTGGAGGAAATTATATCTCAGCTGAAATCTGAACATTAAGGAGCTGGTCATGTGAAGAGGGGAGTGGGAAGAGTATCCCAAGCAGGACATCCCAAGGGCCAGAGGGGGAGAACATCACATCTTTGAGGAATGAACAAGGTTCAGAATGGCCAGAGGATACACAGTATGTGTGGGCACGGGGTGGGGTGGAGGTGTTGTTATAGCTGGAGGGGTGTGCCAGGGCCGGGTGTGACAGTGCCCTGAAACCATCAAGGGGGACAGGCTGGCCCAGCAGGAGTTTAGGAAGGGAAGATAAAAGAAGGGAAGAGATGCTGGTGCTCATGAGATGGGCTGTATATAACAGCAGCTGGTAATAATTGAAGTCAGGAATAGGAGGAAATCCCAAAGACTTCTACCCCTCCTTTCAGTTCAGAATCCTGTCATTATGTTTATGTTTGCCTGAGCCTGTGAGAATCTCACACAACAAACGGGCATCACCTTTTCTTTTCTCTTGCGCTGGACTTTCCTCCAATCGTCCCATCCCCATCCCTTACTGTAGCCATGTTCAGTTCTCTTCTTGCCCAGGGCAGTCCTCTGTCCCCTTCTCAAGCTGCTGCTCTAGGCCACTCTTGCCTTTGATGCCCATTTCTCTGAAGATACTCATTTTTGGTCTGTTGCCACACCTCAGATGGCCTCATTCCTGGGCTCATAATCTAGTTTCCACCCCCCTTCCATGGAAATTTCTTCGAGTGGCACGGATGACCTTTTTCAGAGACCTCCTCTGTTGTTGTCTTCTAGACTCGCTGTCTCATTTGGTTCTGGTGACCCGCTTTTCACCTGGAGTGTTCTTTTTCAGAGCTTCCCGAAACTGGGGCCTCTTGATTCTCTTCTTGATTTCCCCCACTTTTGCCTCCTGTGCTTCTACTCTTACTTCTCTAGAAGTAGGAGGTCCTGTGATTTTGTCCCTCTTCCTTCTCTCTTTTCTAGCAATTCTGTGTACTCCCATGTGGAGATCCTCCCCACCCCCAACACTAGATTGTCATTTCCAAGGGATACTGATTTGTCTACTTGGCTGTCTCCTCAGAGCTACAGACTCCCAAGTTCCGTTTCCCTTTATCCTACAGCCATACTTACGCTTCTTCCTGCCTTTTGATTTTTGTGAATCACATTCTTCCTATTCATCCTTGTTGGAAAACTTGAAGCTTTGACAAATCGTTCTTTTCTCTTCTCCCTCTGCACCTCCAACCCTGCCCCACAGGCTGACAGTTTCCAAGTATTATCAGACTCTTCCTTTGCATTCTGGCCTTCTTTTCAGTATTGATTGATAAGTCATTTAACGTCTCACCCTTAATTTCCTTATCTATGAATTTGGGACAGTAGTTGACTTGATTATCTCATGAGTTCTTATATTTATACTATATGATGTATGATACAAGTAGATATACTTTAGGCCTTTATTATCTAGACTAGAACATTAGCCTCCTAATGGATTTCCCCAACTCTAATCACATTCTCTGCTTCTGGTCCATCCTACACAGCATTGTGTAATCTATGGAAATGATCTTTCTGTGGAGAATTTCTGATCATGTCACTCATATGCTCCTAAACTCTCACTGGCATCCTACTACTTACTAAAATAGGAGTTCCCTTCACAGGCATTCAAGACTAAATGGTATATGGTGCTGTGTTAGACATACTTATAAGATGACCCCCAATGATCTTCACTTTCTTATTCCTTATGTGTGCGCTAGAGCTAGTGACTTGCTTTCAATGAATAGAATAGGCCAAAAGTGATGGGATATCACTTCCATTATTAGGTTATGGAAGACTATAGCTTTTGTTTTACTGGTCAACTCTCTCTCTCTCTCTCTCTCTCTCTCTGTCTTCCTCTCTCCCTCTCACTCTGCCTCTCCCAATCTCTTGTGGTCTTTGATGAAGCCAGCTGTCATGCTGGAGAAGCCCACATGGCAAGGAACTGAGTGTGGCCTCTGACCAATAACAGGGAACTAAGTCCTTCAGTCCAGCAGCCCATGAGGCATTGAGATCTGCCAACAGCCCTTGAGTGCCAACAACCACCAGATGATCTTCTGAGCAGTTTCTGCCCCAGTGGAGCCTTGAGATGACGGTGGCCCCAGCAGATACCTTGACTGCAGTTTGTGAGAGACCCAGGGCCAAGATCTTGATCATGGCCTGTGAGAGACCCTGAAGCTGGTAAAGAAGATCCACTTAAATCTTGCCTGGATTCCTGACCCACAGAAACTATGACATTAGAAATGTGTGATGTCGTAAGCCTCTCAGCTTTGGGGATAGTGTCCTATTCAGCAATTGATAACTAAAACACACACCAGTATCTTTATCCCTTACTAGGGCCTCATACTTCTTTGGAACTAAATTCCACAGTCTTTCCAGACCACATTGCTCTCTTGCCTCCCTGATATTTCTGTGTTCTCTATTTTCCTTAAAACTCTTCTCTCTTCTTTATGTGGAAAAATCTTGTTCATCTTTTTGCCTTGAGCACTGAGCACTTAGACACTTGCATGTAATAATGTTTCAATAAATATTTGTACATTTGAATTATTGAAAAGGATTTCTAAAATAATAATTATTTGGAAGAACTTACTTAGAGACAAAGTGTTTAAGATACTTAAAAATTAAAATTAAAAAAAATTTAATTCAATAAATATTTCCATAGGATCTGCCTGGGTCAGATAGTATGGATGTGATGTCAAGAACCAGAATGTTTGGTCTGGAACATGGAATTCTCCTTTCACACATGTTCAGCCCTTCACCTAGTTAAGTCCTATTTCTCTTTCAGAGCTTATCTGTTAAGTACCATCCCTTCAAGGCAGCTTTCCCTGACTCTCAAAATAGATCAGGTTCACTCATTATATGCATTCTTTGATGCCTGTACTTTTCTTTTGAGACGTGTCCCACCATTGTAATTAAATGTGGTGGTTAAATGTGCATTAATCCCACTAGACTGTGAGCTTCAGGAGACCAGACACCCATTCTGTCCTTGGTCACCCTTGAATCCTTCCAGCTGGTCCAGTGCTTTCTCTCTAATAGGAGACCAGTACATATCTGTTGAATCAGTGTAGACCAATTTTGTCCCTAGTAGTCACTGGACCCCAGAAGAACATACTCTAGGTGGGGCAGTTGCAGTGGCAATCCAGAATGATGGCAAGGGCCATGACACAGATCTTGGTATGGGGTGCAGTGCAAATATAGCAGAGGGGAGGTGGGAAAGACATCACAGAGGAAATGGCAAAGTGAGCTGGATTTTGAAGGATAACAGTAGTTTGGGAGGTGGGGGAGTGGTAAACTTGGTGAGAGGAGGGCTTTCTCATGTGAAAATCAAGTCAAGAAGAATCATGGTGAATTAGAGCAGAACTTCCCAATGGAGTGGGGTGCTGTGGTATCCTGGGATGCCCTGAATAGGTAGAAGTTTACCAATTTATTGATCTTTATCTATTTATCCTGGTGTATTCTCAAATACAATCGTTTTCTGTATATGCCTTGATAAGAAAAGTCTAGGAGACATTGGATCAGCTCCATATGGAAGAGGACAGGTGTGACGAGTTTTGGCAATGATGAGTCAGGGAGAAGGGCTATGACTCGGGCTTCTGTACTCTGCTTATGAAGTTTGGATTCTGCCCTGTAGGACACAGCGAGCCATTTATAGTTGGACTACCTTGTATACATCTTTTATTGATTTCAAACTAATGTGGTCCAAAGGAATAACGTTTATAAGTTCTACCTCCAATTTTTCAAAGGCACAACACAGAACATCCTGTGGTGTGGCAGTTTTCACTATTGTGGCAGTTTTCACAACGTGTGTTTTGACACTTTGGTGCCTTGTATCAATTGTGGTTCCATTATAAGTAATTTACTACAGTTAGCAAAATATTGATGCTTTCAGATGACTATTTTTTTAAGGACTGTTTTTTAAAGAACAGCTTTAGGTTCACAACCAAATTGAGAGGAAGGTACAGAGATTTCCCATATATACTATGCTCCCATTATCACTATTATCCACTGGAATGGTATGTCTGTTACCAAGGATGAACCTACATTGATGTATTATAATCACCCAAACTGCAGTAATTGACCTTAGGTTTCACTCTTGGTGTCCATTCTGGGGGTTTGGACAAAGGTACAGTCATTACAGTATTGTACAGAGTATTGTCACTGCCCTGAAAATCCTCTGTGCTTTGCCTCTTCATCTCTCCTCCCTCCACTCTTGGTGACCATTGATCTTCTCAGTGTCTCCATAGTTTTGCCTTTTCTGGAATGTTGGAAGCATAGAGCATACAACCTTTATAGGTTGGCTTCTTTCACTTAGTTTTATGTATTTAATGTTCCTCTATGTCTTTTTGTAACTTTTAAACATTTCATTTCTTTTTAATACTGTAGAGCATTCCATCATCTGGATGTCCCCCGGTTTATCCATTTACTTCCTGAAGGACATTTTGATTACTTCCAAGTTTGACAGTTATGAATAAAGCTGCTGTAAACATCTGTTTTTGTATGAAACTCACTAGTTTTTCAATTAAAAAAATTTTTTTAACGTTTATTCATTTTTGAGAGACAGAGACAGAGCATGAATTGGGGAGGGGCAGAGAGAGAGGGAGACACAGAATCTGAAGCAGGCTCTAGGCTCTGAGTTGTCAGCACAGAGCATGACACAGGGCTAGAACCCACAAACTGTGAGATCATGACCTGGACCAAAGTTGGACACTTAACTGACTGAGCCACCCAGGTGCCCCCAAAACTTACTAGTTCTTTAAAATAAAGTAAGCTTAATAATTTTTCCTAGATCAGATCTCTATTTGTCTTCTAGGATTGCTGTCATAAAGGGCCACAAACTGGATGGCCTAAAACATCAGAAATTTATTGTTTCATTGTTCTAGAAGCTAAAAGCCCAAAATCAAGGTGTCCTGAGGGCCATGTTCCCTCTAAACTCTGTAGAAGAGGACCCTTCCTTGGCTTTTCTAGCTTTTGGTAGCTTCAGATGTTACTTGGCTTATGGCAGCATTGCTCCAATCTTCGCACAACACTCCCTCTGTGCATGTCTGTGTGCCTACGTCCAAATGTCTCCTTTTTTTAAAGATGTCAGCCATATTGGGATAGGCTCTTCTCTGATCTTATCTCAACTTCACTACATTCCCAAAGACCTTTTTTCCAAATAAGGTCACATTGGAAGGTACCAGAGTTTAGGACCATATCTTTTTTTAGGGGGTGGGGGAACACCAATCCATAACAGCAATCCATCATTTTCACTCACGCGCACTTTAATATTCTTTCTTGGGTCAGTTTAAACTGGTGAAGTTTTGCATTTAACCTATAGTGATATTATGTCAGAATATGAATATGTCCATGGCATTGCCATGCTTGTGATTTTGAGTCTACAGGCAGAAAATATGTTTGACAACCAGTGGTGTAATATAACCTTGTCACACTGACTTGCTTCTCAAAGGCTTTGTTTCTTTTTCATCCTTCAGAACCTGACCTTTTAAAACTTGACCACATTAATACATTGGTTATCAACTGAGAATGATTTCCCCTTCCCCTGCCCTGGGAACATTTGACAGTGTTTGGAGATGTTTTTGGTTGTGACAGCTGAGGTGGTGATGACAGGGTACTCCTGGCATCTTCCTGGTATGTACCTGGGGTGCTACTGTATAAACATCTTGCAATGCTCAGGATGGGCCCCCACAATGAAGAGTTGTCTGGCTCAGAGTATCAGCTATGCTGTTCTTGAGAAATCCTGCAACATTGGATTTTGTGTGGTTCAGTGTCTAGGGTGGTAGTCATAAAATGCTTGGTTGAGTTAGGTTGGACTCGAGTTTGTCTTTGTCTTACAAGATTTTCAAAGTCATCTTTCTAAGAGGCTTTCATATTCTTCACACTTGTGCCACTCTGGTTAGTGTGATGAAGTAAGTTTGAATATAGACTCATCAGTACTCCTAATGCCTTTGAAAGATGAATAAGAATTCCAGTATCCCATTTGGTCCTACCTTATAGACCAGAGTAGATGCATAACTTTCATGTACTCAGTGTCTAGTAAAGCCCCAGAGGGTATTTAGTAAATACAGTTTTCACAAATGACAAGTGTTTTGTGAGATGAAGATTGAAATCAGAATTTGATTTGTCGAATGACTTGGTATTAAATTTTCTCAGCCAAT
Source organism: Proteles cristata cristata (assembly GCA_017311185.1). Lineage (NCBI taxonomy): Eukaryota > Metazoa > Chordata > Mammalia > Carnivora > Hyaenidae > Proteles > Proteles cristata. The sequence continues at coordinate 474,837 of JAESUZ010005111.1, forward strand.
TTGAAAAAGGCACTAGGTAATAATTATTCCTTGTATACTGTCAGTTATTTTTAAACATTCATTTGGTTCATTGGACTCAGGGAAGCTGAGCCCTTCTGGCCAACACCAGCCCTGAATAAGGCCTGGGCTTGAGGTTTGATTGGTTCCAGAGAACTGGGCCCTTGTTCCTTCTCTCTTGTGAATGGCTTCTCATTTTGGCCTTGAGTGTCTCTGGGTAAACATCTATTGTCTTTATTCTTTTGGATTGAAGTATATTTTCCATATTCCTGGCTTAAATGAATCTCCTGATGCCTTTTTACTTATAACCCCAATACACTGCTTGGATGGATCACCACCCATCCTTTTTGATGGGATTCTTGATCTTTTATCCCAAAGGACTTGTAAACTAAATCTTGGCTTCTGGTGCTTCTCATTCTAGCTGATCATTGCTGGGAAGATTTTCTTCTATCCATTGTCTTCTTTTTGAGTCATGCAAGGCACATAACAGCACTTCATTCTATAGAGGCTGATTAACTAAAGCCCATGAGGTCATTTGTCATATGTCTTTAGGGCCTCAGAAGAAGGAACAGTATCACTAATTGGGCCTAAGAAAGAAGGGAGAAGAATATTAAAATTTCAAGATAAAGATGTTATTGGATAGTGCTGCTGTTTTCATTATTTTATTGATAATAATCATAAAGCCTCCTTAATTACCAATTATGAAGTCTCCTATTCTCAGAAACAGAATGCTTTCATCTTTCCTCTTGGGCCAGTTATTGCTGTAATGCTACATAACAACAATGACAGAAATCCCACAAAATCTCAATGTCATACAACTACAGGCATTTGCTTCTCATTCATGCATCTGCAAATCTGTTTGGTGAAGGCTGGCTGATCTGGGCTGGTTGCAGGTTTCCTTAGATCTACAACGCACATCTTTCACATTTCCTCTATCAGTGGCATGTTTGGACTTAACACATGCTCTGCCCATGGTGATGGCAGAAATACAAGATACAGACTCCATTGGCCAAAATAAGTAATGTGACAAAGCTCAACATCACAGTAGATGTCCTGGTTACCATTGCTATGGAAAAGGTTTCCCTGAAACGTAGTGGCTTAACACAGTAACTGTTGTTCACGGTCTCTCATGGTTTCTCTGGGTCAGGTATTCAGGAAGGGCTTAGCTGGATAGCCCTGCCTCAGGGTCTCTTGGGAAGTTGCAGTTGGGTGATGACTGGATCTGGCATAACAGCTGACCAGTGTTTTCAGGCTTCTCTCTGGTTCCCTCACTTCTTCGATGTGGGCGAGTTTGAGCTTTCACTCAGCGGGGTGGCTCTAGGGTTGTCAGACTATATGCAAAGTGGTTAAGAACTCTAGTGTAGTTTCAGAGAACCAAGTGGAAGCTACGTTGTCTTTTATGACCCGCTTTGGAAATCACATAGCCTCACTCTGCCACTCTTTTGATGGAAACAATCACAAAAGCCACTTTCAAGGCAAAGAGACATGGGTCCCAACACTCTCTGAGAGGGGTGGTAAGGCCACACTGGGAGAAGTGCATGAGGGATGGGAGATAGCATGGCAGCCATTTTTGAAAAATACAGTCTGTTGCAGTGGGGCATGGAAGGATTTTCTGTCTGTATAGGAAAGGGAGGAGAGTGGATGTTTGCGCAACAGAACTCCAACTATCATACCTTTAGCACGTTGTATGGGGCTGTAAACATAGCAGCTGCTTAACAATGTATCCTGGATAGGTGTCTTGGGCTGGGTACTTAGAAGCGTGGCCCAAATGGAAGCATGTGCAAAATAGTCATTGAAGGACTGCTTTTAAGAAAAACCCCTAGGGGTGCCTGGGTGGCTTAGTTGGTTAAGCGTCCGACTTTCGCTTGGGTTGTGATCTCGCGGTTCATGGGTTTGGGCCCTGTGTCGGGCTCTGTGCTGACAGCCAGCTCAGAGCCTGGAGCCTGTTTCAGATTCTGTGTCTCCCTCTCTCTCTGACCCTCCCCTGCTCACGCTGTCTCTCTCTCTCTCTCTCCTAGAAATAAAATAAAACATTAAAAAAAAAAAGAAAAAAGAAAAACCCCTAATGGAGTGAGAGAAGCAGTACAGGACAGGGAGAAGCTGGGCAAAGATATGGTTTTAGAAGTCTAGCTTCAGCCAGTGTTATGGACTGAATGTGTCCCCTCAAAATTCACATGCTGAAATTCTAACCTTTAATGTGATTGTATGAGGAAGTGGGGCCTTTGGGAAGTAATTAAATCATCAGGGTGGAGCCCTCGTAAATGAGAATGCCCTTATAAAAGAGGCCCCAGAGACATCTGTAGCCCTTTTCTCTGCTTGCGAGGATACACAAAGACAGTAGTCTGTGACTCAGAAGAAAGCTCACATTTGAACTCCACCTTTCAGGCACCCAGATTTCAGACTTCCAGAGCCGGGAGAGATACACTTCTGTTGTTTATAGGCTATCCAGTTTATGGTGTTTTGTTATAGCAGCCTGAGCAGATTAATTCCATAAGGACCTCAAGAGTGTGAATTGTACCACGAAGGTTTTCCTTTCCTTGAGCTAAAGGAGTTGACCTTTTATTTCCCTGCATCAGTGGGTCACAGGAATCCCTGTGGGGAAGAGGAGGAGGCGCCTCTAGATAAAGCAGGTCTCAGAAGCTAAGAGGAATCCTCTAGAAAGGAGTGCAGGTATGAGCCATAGCAGCCAGCATCCGCAGCAGCAGGAGGAGGATGGGTACACCTGTCTGGTAAGTGGGGTTCTGAGTGGGATGCCAATAGCATCTGTGACAGTCCACCCCTTGTACCACTCAGATCCACTTATTTCTCAGTTTAAGGTTACTCCATTCTCCCCCAAGTTTTCTAGGATTCTTGTTGGTCAGTATTTTGGGGCAAGTGGGACAAACTATAGTCCCACTGTTGCAATTAGTCTTGAGGCCATAACTGATACCCACTATCTCCCTTGTCAGCTACTCTTTCTAGAATCTCCTTCCTCGACTAGCACTTCTGCTAATCAAGGTAGCTGGTGGTCTGGTGGCGTGAGCCAGACTTGTGTGCCTGAGGGGTCTGTGTTCCTGGTTACCATGTCCTTATCAGGCTGTGGTTGTTGCCTTGGCCAATTTATGTTTAAAACTGAAATGCCATGACATACCATGGAGCATCACTTGTCATATCTATCACATGTCATCCGTATTCCTCCTTGCCTCATTATGGCAGCACCCTCACATCCTCATGATGATCATGGTCAAACCCACTTGCCAGCAAGACAGCTCTACTTCTTTTTTTAAATAAAATTTATTGTCAAATTGGCTTCCATACCAACACCCAGTGGTCATCCCAACAAGTGCCCTCCTCCATGCCCATCACCCACTTTACCCACTCCCCCCCCCCCCAGTCAACCCCCAGTTCTCTGTATTTAAGAGTCTCTTATGGTTTGCCTCCCTCCCTCTCTGTTTGTAACTGTTTTTCTCCTCTTCCCCTCCCCATGGTCTTCTGTTAAGTTTCTCAAGATCCACATATGAGTGAAAACATATGGTATCTGTCTTTCCCCGACTGACTTATTTCACTTAACATAATACCCTCCAGTTCCATCCACGTTGCTGCAAAAGTCACGATTTTATTCTTTCTCATTGCCAAGTAGTATTCCATTGTATATATAAACCACATCTTCTTTATCCATTCATCAATTGATGGACATTTAGTCTCTTTCCATAATTTGGTTATTGTTGAAAGTGCTGCTATAAACTTTGGGGTACCTGTTACGCTATGCACCAGCACTCCTGTATCCCTGGGTAAATTCCTAGCAGTGCTATTGCTGGGCCATAGGGAGGTTCTATTTTTAATTTTTTGAAGAACCTCCACACTATTTTCCAGAGCAGCTGCACCAGTTTGCATTTCCACCAACAGTGCAAGAGAGTTCCTGTTTCTCCATGTTCTCACCAGCATCTATAGTTTCCTGATTTGTTCATTTTAGCTACTCTGACTAGTGTGAGGTAATATCTCAGTGTGGCTTTGATTTGTATTTCCCTGATGGTGAGTGGCTTTGAGCATTGTTTTATGTGTCTTTTGGCCATCTGGCTGTCTTCTTTGGAAAAGCGTCTATTCATGTCTTCTGCCCATTTCTTCACTGGATTATTTGTTTTTTTGGGTATGGAGTTTGGTGAGTTCTTTATAGATTTTGGATACTAGCCCTATTTCTGATATGTCATTTATAAATGTATTTTCTCATTCCATCAATTACCTTTCAGTTTTGTTGATTGTTTCCTTTGCGGTGCAGAAACTTTTTATCTTGATGAGGTCCCAATATTTCATTTTTGCTTTTAATTCCTTTGTCGAGTAAGAAATTGCTGCAGCTGAGGTCAAAGAGGTTGTTGCCTGCTTTCTCCTCTAGGGTTTTGATGGTTTCCTGTCTCACATTCAGGTCCTTCATCCATTTTGAGTCTATTTTTGTGTATGGTGTAAGAAAGTGGTCTAATTTCATTCTTCTGCATGTTGCTGTCTAGTTCTCCCAGCACCATTTGCTAAAGAGACTGTCTTTTTTCCATTGGATACTCTTCCCTGCTTTGTCAAAGATTAGTTGGCCATACATATGTGGGTCCAATTCTGGGTTCTCTCTTCTATTCCATTGGTCTATGTGTCTGTTTTTGTGACAATACCATCCTCTCTTGATGATTACAGCTTTGTACTAGAGGCTAAAATCTGGGTTTATGATGCCTCCTGCTTTGGTTTTCTTCTTCAGTATTACTTTGGCTATTTGAGGTCTTTTGTGGTTCCATACAAATTTTAGAATTTTTTGTTCTAGCTTTGAGACAATGCCAGTGCAATTTTGATTGGGATTGCATTGAATGTGTAGATTGCTTTGGGTAGTATTGACATTTAAACAATATTTATTCTTCCAGTCCATGAGCATAGAATGTTTTTCCATTTCGTTGTGTCTTCTTCAGTTTCCTTCATAAGCTTTCTATCGTTTTCAGCATACAGATCTTTTACATCTTTGGTTAGGTTTATTCCTAGGTATTTTATGGTTCTTGGTGCAATTGTAAATGGGATCAGTTTCTTGATTGCTCTTTCTGTTGCTTCATTATTGGTGTATAAAAATGCAACCCATTTCTATACATTGATTTTGTACCCTGCGACTTTGCTGAATTCATGTATCAGTTCTAGCAGTCTTTTGGTGGAGCCATTTGGGTTTTCCAAGTAAGAGTATCATGTTGTCTGCAAAAAGTGCAAGTTTGACTTCTTCCTTGCTAATTTTGATGGCTTTTATTTCATCTTTTTGTCTGATTGCTGATGCTAGGACTTCCAATGCTACATTAAACAACAGTGGTGAGAGTGGACATCCCTGTCGTGTTCCTGATCTCAGGGGGAAAGCTCTCATTTTCCCCATTGAAGATGATATTAACTGTGGGCTTTTCAAAAATGGCTTTTATGATGTTTAAGTATGTTACTTCTATCCCGACTTTCTTGAGGGTTTTTATTAAGAAAAGATGCTGTATTTTGTCAAATGCTTTTTTTGCATCTATTGACAGGATCATATAGTTCTTATCCTTTCTTTTATTAATTTGATGTATCACACTGATTGATTGTGAATATTGAACCAGCCCTGAAGTCCAGGAATGAATCCCACCTGATCATTGTGAATAATTCTTTTTATATGCTGTTGAATTCAATTTGTTAGTATCTTGTTGAGAATTTTTGCATCCATGTTCATCAGATATATTGGCTAATAGTTCTTTTTTGTGGAGTCTCTGTCGGTTTGGGAATCAAAGTAATAGTGGCTTCATAGAATGAGTCGAGGTTTTCCTTCCATTTCTATTTTTTGGAACAGCTTGAGAATAATTGGTATTAATTCTGTTTTAAATGTGCGGTAGAATTTCTCAGGGAAGCCATCTGGTCCAGGACTCTTATTTGTTGGGAGATTTTTGGTAACTGATTCAATTTCTTTACTAGTTATGGGTCTGCTCTATTTCTTCCCATTTGAGTTTTGGTAGTGTGTAGGTGTTTAGGAATTCGTCCTTTTCTTCCAGGTTGTCCAGTTTGTTGGCATATAATTTTTCCTAGTATTCTCTGATAATTGCTTGTGTATTTGAGGAATTGGTTATAATAAATTCATTTGCATTCATGATTTTATCTCTTTGGGTCCTCTTTTCTTTTCTTTTCTTTTTTTTACAAATAGTTTATTGTCAAATTAGTTTCCACATAACACCCAGTGCTCATCCCCACAAGTGCCCTCCTCCACTCCATGCCCACCCCTCCTCCCCCCCACATCCACCAGTCCTCAGTTTTTGTCAGCATTCAAGAGTCTCTCATGGTTTGCCTCTCCCCTTTCCCCCACCATTTCTGCCCTTCTTCTCCCCCTTGGTCCTCTGTTAAGCTCCTCCTAATCCTCCTATACGTGCACACATATGATATTTGTCTTTCTCTGCCTGACTTATTTCGCTCAGCATAACACCCTCAAGGTCCATCCATGTTGCTACACATGGCCAGATTTCATTGTTTCTCATTGCCATGTAGTATTCCATGGTATAGATAAACCACATCTTCTTGATCCATTCATCTGTTGATGGACACTTAGGCTCTTTCCATGTTTTAGCTATTGTGGAGAGTGCTGCTATGAACATTGGGGTACATGTGCTCCTATGCCTCAACATTTCTGTATCCCTTGGGTAAATTCCTAGCAGTGCTATTGCTGGGTCCTAGGGGAGTTCTATTGTTAGTTTCCTTAGGAACCTCCACACTGTTTTCCAGAGGGGCTGTCCCAGTTTACATTCCCACCAACAGTGTAGGAGGGTGCCCGTTTCTCCACATCCTCGCCAGCATCTAGAGTTCTCTGATTGGCTCATTTTAGCCACTCTGACTGGCGTGAGGTGGTATCTCAGTGTGGTTTTGATTTGTATTTCCCTGATGAGGAGGGATGCTGAGCATCGTTTCATGTGTCTGTTGGCCATCTGGATGTCCTCTTTGGAGAAGTGTCTGTTCATATCTTCTGCCCATTTCTTCACTGGGTTGTTTGTTTTTCGGGCATGTAGTTTGGTGAGTTCCTTGTAGATTCTGGATATCAACCCTTTATCTGATATGTCATTTGCAACTATCTTTTCCCATTCCGTTGGTTGCCTATTAATTTTCTGGGTTGTTTCCTTGGCTGTGCAGAAGCTTTTAATCTTGAGGAGGTCCCAACAGTTTATTTTTGCTCTTAATTCCCTTGCTTTTGGGGATGTGTCAAGTAAGAAGTTGCTGCGGTGGAGGTCAAGGAGGTTGTTTCCTGCTTTCTCCTCTAGGGTGTTGATGGTTTCCTGTCTCACGTTCAGGTCCTTTATCCATTTTGAGTTTATTTTTGTGCATGGTGTGAGAAAATGATCTAGTTTCATTCTTCTGCATGTTGCTGTCCAGTTCTCCCAACACCATCTGTTAAAAAGGCTGTCTTTTTTCCATTGGATATTCTTTCCTGCTTTGTCAAAGATTAGTTGGCTGTATACTTTTGGGTCCACTTCTGAGTTCTCAATTCTGTTCCATTGGTCTATGTGTCTGTTTTTGTGCCAATACCATACTGTCTTGATGATGACAGCTTTGTAGTAGAGGCTAAAGTTTGGGATGGTGATCCCTCCCGTTTTGGTTTTATTTTTCAGGATTACTTTGGCTATTCGGGGTCTTTTGTGGTTCCATACAAATTTTTGGATAGTTTGTTCTAGTTTTGAGAAGTATGCTGGTGCAATTTTGATTGGAATTGCATTGAATGTGTAGAGTGCCTTAGGTAGTAATGACATCTTAACTATATTTATTCTTCCTATCCATGAGCATGGAATGTTTTTCCACTTCTTTGTGTCTTCTTCAATTTCCTTCATAAGTTTTCTATAGTTTTCATCATGCAGATCTCTTGTATCCTTGGTTAGGTTTATTCCGAGGTATTTTATGGCTTTTTGTGCAATTGTGAATGGGATCAGTTTCTTGATTTCTCTTTCTGTTGCTTCATTGTTGGTGTATAAAAATGCAACCGATTTCTGTACGTTGATTTTGTACCCTGCAACTTGGCTGAATTCTTGGATCAGTTCTAGTAGGCTTCTGGTGGAGTCTGTCGGGTTTTCGATGTAGAGTATCATGTCATCTGCGAAGAGGAAAAGTTTGACTTCCTCTTTGCCAATTCTGATGCCTTTGATTTCCTTTTGGTGTCTGATGGCTGATGCTAGGACTTCCAGCACTATGTTAAACAGCAGTGGTGAGAGTGGGCATCCCTGTCGTGTTCCTGATCTCAGGGGGAAAGCTCTGAGTTTTTCCCCGTTGAGGATGATGTTAGCTGAAGGCTTCTCATAGATGACTTTGATGATATTTAAGTAGGTTCCTTCTATCCCAACTTTCTCGAGAGTCTTTATTAAGAAGGGATGCTGTATTTTATCAAATGCTTTTTCTGCATCTATTGACAGGATCATATAGTTTTTATCTTTTCTTTTATTGATATGATGTATCACATTGATTGATTTGCGAATGTTGAACCAGCCCTGTAACCCAGGAATGAATCCCACTTGATCTTGGTGGATGATTCTTTTGATATACTGCTGGATTCGATTTGCAAGGATCTTGTTGAGAATTTTTGCATCCGTATTCATTAAGGATATTGGCCTGTAGTTCTCTTTTTTTGCTGGATCTCTGTCTGGCTTGGGAATCAGTGTGATGGTGGCTTCATAAAATGAGTCTGGGAGTTTTCCTTCGCTTTCTATTTTTTGGAATAACTTGAGAAGAATTGGGATTAGTTCTGTTTTAAATATCTGGTAGAATTCCCCAGGGAAGCCATCAGGTCCAGGGCTCTTATTTGTTGGGAGATTTTTGATCACTGATTCAATTTCTTCACTCGTTATGGGTCTGTTCAGGTTTCCTATTTCTTCCCGTGTGAATTTTGGTAGTGAGTGCGTGTTTAGGAATTTGTCCATTTCTTCTAAGTTGTCCAATTTGTTGGCATATAATTTTTCATAGTATTCCCTGATAATTGCTTGTATTTCTGAGGGGTTGGTTGTAATAAGTCCATTTTCATTCATAATTTTGTCTATTTGGGTGCTCTCTCTTTTCTTTTTGATAAGTCTGGCTAGAGGTTTGTCAATTTTGTTTACCTTTTTCAAAAAACCAACTCTTGGTTTCATTGATCTGTTCAATTGTTTCTTTGGTCTCTATGTTGTTTATTTCTGCTCTAATTTTTACTATTTCTCTTCTTCTACTGGGTTTAGGGCGTTCTTGTTGCTCTGCCTCTAGTTCCTTTAGGTGAGCTGTTAGATTTTGGACTTGCGCTTTTTCTAATCTCTTGAAATAGGCCTGGAGAGCAATGTACTTTCCTCTTAGGACTGCCTTTGCCGCATCCCATAGATTTTGAATTGTTGTGTTTTCATTTTCATTTGTTTCCATATATTTTTTAATTTCATCTCTAATTGCCTGATTGGCCCATTCATTCTTTAGAAGGGTGTTCTTTAACCTCCATGCTTTTGGAAGTTTTCCAGACTTCTTCCTGTAATTGATTTCAAGTTTCAAAGCATTGTGATCTGACAGTGTGCATGGTATGATCTCTATTCTTTTATATTTATTGAGGGCTGCTTTATGTCCCAGTATGTGATCTATCTTGGAGAATGTGCCATGCGCACTTGAGAAGAAAGTAAATTCCCTGGCCTCAGGATGTAAAGTTCTAAATATATCCGTCAGGTCCATCTGGTCCAATGTGTCTTTCAAGTCCATTATTTCTTTACTGATTTTCTGTCTGGTTGACCTATCCATTGCTTGTAAGTGGAGTATTAAAGTCCCCTGCTATTAGCACATTCTTATCTATAAGCTTGTTTCTGTTTGTGATTAATTGTTTTAGATATTTAGGTGCTCCCATATTTGGTGCGTAGACATTTATGATTGTTAGTTCTTCCTGATGGATGGACCCTGTAATTATTATGTAGTGCCCTTCTTCATCTCTTGTGATTTTAAAGTCCAGTTTGTCTGATATAAGTATCGCTACTCCGGCTTTCTTTTGATTTCCTGTAGCATGATATATATTTCTCCATCCCTTACTTTTAATCTGAAGGTATCTTCCCGTCTAAAATGAGTTTCTTGTAGACAGCATATAGATGGATTTTGTTTTTTAATCCATTCTGCTACCCTATGTCTTTTGATTGGAGCATTCAGTCCATTTACATTCAGTGTTATTATTGAAATATGTGGGTTTAGAGTCTTTGTATCTTTTGTAGGGTTCATGTTTGTGGTGGTGTCTCTGGAATCTTTGTTCCTTGCAACCTTTCCTTCAGAGCATCCCCCTCAGGATTTCTTGTAGGGCTGGCTTAGTGGTGACAAATTCTTTCAATTTCTGTTTATTTGGAAAGGTTTTATCTCTCCTTCTATTTTGAATGACAGGCTTGCTGGATAGAGGATTCTTGGCTGCATATTTTTACTGTTCATCACATTGAAGATCTCCTGCCATTCCTTTCTGGCCTGCCACGTTTCAGTATATAGGTCTGTCACCACTCTGATGGGTTTCCCTTTGTATGTGAGGGCCCTTTTCTCCCTAGCTGCTTTCAAAATTCTCTCTTTGTCCTTGTATTTTGCCATTTTTACGATGATGTCGTGCAGAAGATCGATTCAAGTTACGTCTGAGAGGAGTCCTCTGAGCCTCTTGTATTTCCACATTGACTTCCTTCCCCAGGTCGGGGAAGTTCTCTGCTATAATTTGTTCCAGGACTCCTTCAGCACCTTTCCTCTCTCTTCCTCTTCTGGGATTCCTATGATACGGATATTGTTGCGTTTGACTGTGTCGCTGAGCTCTCGAATTCTTCTTTCCTGTTCCTGTATCAGTTTGTCTCTTTTTTTGTCAGCTTCTTGTTTTTCTATAATGGTGTCTTCTAAATCACTTATTCTCCTTTCTGCCTCTTCAATCCGTGCATTGGAGGCCTCTAATTTATTATGGATCTCATTTGTCGCATTTTTTAATTCTTCATGCCTATTTTTATTTTCCATTCTGTCTGTAGCCATAGTTTCTTTGATGTCCCCTATGTTTTTTTCAAGCCCTGCTATTAATTTCACCATTATTATTCTAAATCTTGTTCACTTATGCTGCTGATATCTGTTTTGAGCAGTTCATTAGCTGTCATTTCTTCTTGGAGTTTCTTTGGAGGAGAGCTCTTTCGTTTCGTCATTTTAGTTAGCTTTCCGGCTCTTGTTGGTTTTAAAGACCTGTTATGCTCTCTGTTTCTATGAGCGCTGCTATATCCAAGAAGACTCTTTGACTTTCCAGGGCCTATCCTTTCAGAGATTGTTTTTGAATGGTATCCCTCGGTCTCTCTTGTTGGGACCTTAGTTATTTTATTTTCCTATTCGTAGTGATATTTGGGACTCTTCACCTTGTGTACTCTAGCTTGTTTCTTGAGGTAGCCCTGGAAAAGAAAACAGACAGACAAACACACAGGGAGCAGGAGCACACAAACGCACAGGCTGATTCAACTAACATGCAAAGTGAGAGGGAAAACGAAAAAGTTAATAGAAAAGACGGAGGAGGGAGGGCGAATAGGGAGCATAAAATACATAAAAGGGTCAAAAAGGGGAAAAGAAAAGGAAAAAAGAAGAAAACCGATGGACAAAGAACGGTTTAAAGCATATACCTGGATTTCCCAGCTACAGTTAAATAGCCGTGTGTATGCAGTGCTGGTTGAAGAGCATAGAGAAAAAGAGAGAAGGCAGGGCGAGACAAGGCAGATTTGGAAATAGAATGAACAGGCAGAAGGGATAAGAAACTTTTTTCAAAGAGGTAAAGGGTAGGATGTGGTTGGATAGGTGAGAGAAGGATGCTGGAATTATCCAGAGAAACTATATAGTCTAATTACTCCTGAGAGAAATAGCTGAAAAAGTCGGCAGGTGTAGAATTTACATTTACAGAATGGACTTGTGATTGTTTAAGCAAGCTGGCGACCAGAGTTAATCAGGTCAGTGTTTTGGGGGAAAAAGCGAGAAAAGAGAAAAAAGAAGAAAAAAAGAGAAAAGAAAGGGAAAAGAAAAAAAGAAAGAAGAAAAAAAAAGGGAAAAAAAAGGGAAAAAGAAAAAAAAAGGGAGGAGGGCACCTCTCAGGCAGGGATGGGCGTGGCGTGATCCGATGCCTCAGGCGGGGGTTCTGCCTTGGCGATTGTGGGGAGGAGAGTGACGGTGCTCCAGTCCCTTCTTGAACCCCGCGCTGCAGCTCGCTTTTTTTTTTTTTGGCGTGTCAACTCCCCGTTCCGGGGACGCAGCCGAAGTTGGTTGCACTCTTCAACCCAGGCCAGTTCCAATCTCCAAATCCCAGCCCGCGCCCCGCTGTAGTTGCCTTAGACACAGCTTCCCAGACAACCCCCTCGGGCTATTCCAGGCTCCCTGCTGAGCTCTGGGGGCGGAGTCAGGATCGCTGCTTCCTTCTCTGGTCGGCTCTGGTGCGCATGCGGGGGGGGCTTGCCTGCCGGGTCCGCGCAGCCTGAGCCCGCTGGAGTGAGGAAAACCGGGTCTCTCTATGGCTCGTCACCCGAAACACGAACTCACAGGCAAATTTCCAGTTTTTAGCTTTTTGCCTTCCCTCTCGAGTTCCAGCCAGCCAGGAGCGCGGACGCCCGGTGTCTGTGCGTCTCTTTCAGGGGTCCCAGCCGCCCTGGAGCTACTCCTCTTTTCTTTTTGAGAAGCATGGCAAGGGGTTTATCAATTTTGTTTATTTATTTATTTATTTTTATTTTTAAATATTTTTTATTTATTTCTAGGAGAGAGAGAGAGACAGCGTGAGCAGGGGAGGGTCAGAGAGAGAGGGAGATACAGACTCTGAAATTAGCTCCAGGCTCTGAGCTGGCAGTCAGCACAGAGCCCGACGTGGGGCTCGAACCCACGAACCGCGAGATCATGACCTAAGCAAAAGTTGGATGCTTAACCGACTAAGCCACCCAGGCGCCCCAATTTTATTTTTTTGAAAAACCAACTCTTAGTTTCATTTATCTGTTCTACTGTTGTTGTTGTTGTTTTGATTCTGTATTGTTTATTTCTGCTTTGATCTCTTTTATTTCTCTTCTTCTGCTGGGTTTCAGGTTTCTTTGCCATTCTGCTAATTCCTTTAAGTGTGCTGTTAGATTTTGTATTTGGGATTTTTCTTGTTTCTTGAGATAGGCCTGGATTACATTGTATTTTCCTGAGGACTGCCTTTGCTGCACCCCAAAGTGTTTGGATTATTGTGTTTTCATTTTCATTTGTTTCCATATATTTTTAAATTTCTTCTTTAATTTCCTGGTTGACCCATTCATTCTTTAGTAGGATGTTCTTTAACCTCCATGCATTCGAAGGTTTTCCAAACTTTTTCCTGTTGTTGATTTCAAGTTTCATAGCATTGTGATCTGAAAGTGTGCATGGTATGATCTCAAATCTTTTATATTTATTGAGGGCTGATTTGCAACCCAGTATGTGATCAATCTTGGAGAATGTTCCATGTGCACTCGAGAAGAATGTATATTCTGCTGCTTTAGGATGAAAAGTTCTAAATACATCTGTCGAGTCCACCTGGTCCAGTGTATCATTCAGGGCCATTGTTTCTTTATTGACTTTCCATCTAGATGATCTGTCCATTGCTGTAAGTGGAGTATTAAAGTCACCTGCAATTACCACATTCTTACCAATAAGATTGCTTATGTTTGAGATTGTTTTATATATTTGGGTACTCCTGAATTTGGTCCATAGACATTTATAATTGTTAGCTCTTCTTGATGGATAGACTCCATAATTAGTCTGTAATATCCTTCTTCCTTTCTTGTTACAGCCTTTAGTTTAAAATCTAGTTTGTCTGATATGAGTATGGCTACTCCAGCTTTTTTTAACTTCCAGTAGCATGATAGATGGTTCTCCATTCCTTCACTTTCAGTCTGAAGGTGTTCTTAGGTCTAAAATGGATCTCTTGTAGACAGCAAATAGATGGGTCTTGGTTTTTTTTTTTTTTTTAATCTATTCTGATACCCTCTGTCTTTTGATTGGAGCATTTAGTCCATATACATTCAGTGTTATTATTGAAAGAAATGGTTTAGACTTATTGTGTATATCTGTAGATTCCATGCTTGTAGTGATGTATTTTTTCCTTTGTGGTCCTTGTAACATTTTACTCAGAGTCCCCCTTAGGATCTCTCATAGGGCTGGTTTATTGGTAATGAATTCCTTCAGTTTTTGTTTGTTTGAGAAAACCTTTAAATGTCCTTCAATTCTGAGTGACAGGCTTGCTGGATAAAGGATTCTTGGCTGCATATTTTTCCTGGTCATCACATTGAAATTTTTCTGCCACTCCTTTCTGACCTGCTGAATTTCAGTAATAGGTCTGCTACTACCCTTATGAAGACAGCTCTGCTTCTTTGCCTACGGTAGGAATGAGGAGCTTACAATAAGTAGGCAGGTATCACCTATAGCTTTGATTTTAGCAAACACTGTCCTATGATGGAAGCATCTCTATCTAGGCCTGCAGAGCCTAAAGTATCAAGTATAGGAAACAAAAATTTCTCCAGTGACACTGAGAGTAATAGTGAGTGAGGGCCACTACCAGGCCCCCAACCCACTTTGTTTGCAGACCTATGTATTGTGTTTATTGGGAATGAGCCTCATATAATGGCTCTTAATATTTTTTTGTATTTTAATTAATTCACTTAAATTCAAATTAGGTAACATACAGTGTAGTATTGGTTTCAGGAGTAGAACCCAGTGATTCATATCTTATATAACACCCAGTGCTCATCACAACAAGTGTCCTTTTCAATGCCTATCCCCCATATAGCCCATCCCCCCCCCCACCTCCCCTCCAGGAACCCTCAGTTTGCTCTGCGTATTTAAGAGTCTCTTAAGGTTTGCCTCCATCTCTGTTTTTATCTTATTTTTCCTTCCCTTCCCCATATTCATCTATTTTATTTTTTAAATTTCATATATGATTGAAATGATGTGATATTTGTCTTTCTCTACTGACTTATTTCACTTAGCATGATATCCTCCGGTTCCATCCACATTGTTGCAAATGGCAAAACTTCATTCTTTTTAATCTCTGAGTAGTATTCCATTGTATCTATATACCACATCTTCTTTTTTTTATGTTTATTAATTTTTTTTGCAGAGAGAGAAAGGGAGAGAGCAGGGGAGGTGCAGAGAGAGAGGGGCACAAAGGATACGATGCAGGCTCTGTGCTGACAGCAGAGAGCCCAATATGGGGCTCGATCTCACAAACGATGAGATCATGACCTGCCTGAGCCAAAGTCAGATGCTTAACCAACTTGGCCACCCAGGCCCCCCCAAAATATCACATCTTCTTTAACCATTCATCAGTCAATGGACATTTGGACTCTTTCCATAATTTGGTTATTGTTAATAGTGATGCTGTAAACACTGGGTGCATGTGCTCCTTCAAATCAGCATTTTTGTATCCTTTGGATAAATACCTTGTAGTACAATTGCTGGGTTATAGTGTAGTTCTATTTTCTAATATTTTCAGGAACCTCCATACTGTTTTCCAGAGTAGCTGTACCAGTTTATGTTCCCACCAACAGTGCAAAAGTGTTTCTCTTTCTCTGCATCCTTGCCAACATCTATTGTTTCCTGAATTGTCAATTTTAGACATGCTGACTGGTGCGCGGTGGTTATCTCATTGTGGTTTTGATTTGTATTTCCCTAATGATGAGTGATGTTGAGCATCTTTTCAGGTGTTTGTTAGCCATCTAGATGTTTTCTTTGGAAAGTGTCTATTCATGCCTTCTGACCATTTCTTCACTGGATTGTTTTCTGGGTGTTGAGTTTGTTACGTTCTGTATAGATTTTGGACACTAATCATTTATCTGGTATGTCATTTGCAAATATTTTCTCCCATCGCATTGGTTGCCTTTTAGTTTTGTTGATTGTTTTCTTCGCTGTACAAAAGCTTTTTATCTTCATGAGGACCCAATAGTTCATTTTTGCTTTTGTTTCCCTTGCCTATATTGACATGCCAGGCAAGAAGTTACTGCAGTAGAGGTCAAAGAGGATGCTGCCTGTTTTCTCCTGTAGGAGGATTTTGATGGTTTCCTGTTTCATATTTAGATCTTTCATTCATTTTGAGTTTGTTTTTGTGTATGGGATAAGAAAGTAGTGTAGTTTCATTTTTCTACATGTCACTGTTTAATTTTCCCAGCACCATTTGGATATTCTTTCCTGTTTGTTGAAGACTAGTTGTCCATACATTTGTGGGTCCATTTCTGAGTTCTCTATTCTGTTCCATTGGTCTATGTGTCTGTTTTTGTCCGAGTACCATATTGTCTTGATGATTATGGCTTTGTAATACAGCTTGAAGTCTGGAATTATGATGCCTCCAGCTTTGGTTTTCTTTTTCAACATTACTTTGGTTACTCAGGTCTTTTGTGATTCCATACAACTTTTAGAATTGTTTGTTCTAGCTCTATGAAGAATGCTGGTATTATTTTGAGAGGGATTGCATTGACTATATAGATTCCTTTGGGTTGCATAGACATTTTAACAGTAATTTTTCTTCCAATCCATGTAATGGCTCTTGATTTTTACATCAAGAGTATATGCTGCCTCCCAGAGTACAGTGTTTCACTTGTGCCAACTATCCAGCTACACCTGCACCTCAGCTGTGCTTTCAAGAGGTTGTCCAATGTGCTATCAAGCCAGCAGCTTCTGAGCAGTGTGCTGAGTAATAGGACCAATGGATTGCATGGTCTTGTGCTCATGTGCATCTTTGCTGTTAAGTGGATTTCTTTGTCCAAAATGAATTTATGCAAGATTAGAATTTCAGCATACAGTCAGTGAAGACTGTGAGTCCTGGTGTCTGAGGCCTACAGGCAAGAAAGATAAATGCACCTCCAAAATATTTGCCAATCTAATTAGGATGAACTATTGCCTTTTAAAGGGTGGAAGGGAATCAACTCATCCCCAGCTAGCCCATTGGTCTTCTCTAGGGACATACCATACTGGGGGCTCAGTAGTGGCCTTTGGGGCTAGCGGCTTGAATGTTCAGCAACTGCAGACGTTGGAGAAGCCTTGAGCTGGCAGGGCCCATGGTGCTGGGCCCGTGTGTAGCCCCTGTCCTACCATTTTGGCTGCCCCATTTATCAACCAGCTGCAGTATGTTCTTGCTCTGGGCCCTCCTCAAAACCAGCAGCATTCTATGCCACCCATTCTATGAATGAGAATTGTTAAGTTCAGAGGAGTTAAAATGTTTTCAAGGGCTCAGAGCTAGTAGCTGGTGGTTCTGGGGTTTATACGTGCCGTTCCTGCAGCTCCACATTGCCTCTTCTGTGTTTTCAGACCTATTTCTAGGATATCTATGAATAGAAGAAAAACTCACCTGTGGTTGATTGCATGTGGGTGAATTGGCTTGCCCTTGAAATGCCAGATGTAGATCAGTTTTAGCTTTTCAAAATAGGCTCTGACTCAGGTAGCCGTAGTGTTCAAGGACAGGAGCTGGTGCCCTGTCCTGCCCTGACTCAGGGAGTGATTCACACTGAGCTGGCAAAATCTGGGAGGCTTTTGTATTGCGTTATAACCTTTTAGGTATTCATCTTATTCCTTAGCTAAGAATAGATCTGGACCATGAACAAACCTTTCTGAAATCATCCTCCTCCATTGGAGTTCTGAGTTTCTTTCTATGTCCAAGCTGGACAATGGGGCTCATTGCACTTTGAACTCCTCTTTTCTGCCTGCTTTGTCCTTGGATGATAGAGTTCTCTGAGGTGCTTTTGCATTGACTGGAACAGTAAGGATGTGGTTGGCTCAGAGAAGTTAATTCACTTGCCTAAGTGATATATGTAGGAGCCAAGACCTGACTGCAAATGGCTTGGCTCCAGAGCCCACACTTTGCTTGTATGAAACTCACACCTACATGTTTAGCAATGTTTTAGGGAATTAAAAACTGCTTGGGGATTGGATCAGGATTCATATAGTAACAATTTTGGATTGTATTCCACTTTATTTGACAAAATGCGTTTCTACTTATTCGCATAAGGATCATCCTGGCAAAACTTTTAAGTTTTCTTAGGACACAGGGTAGTTCTAACTTTTGTTTATAGCGGCTTATTACTGGGAGGTAGATTTTTAGAGAGTATGGTTAAAACATAAATAATTCTCTTTTTTATATTGAGTAAAGATGAAAAATATTTGAATCTTTTCCTGCTAACATAATTAATTTCATATATTAATTTCCCTTTTAAATTGTGTGTGTATATATTTCTGTTATAAAATAAACATACGATTTTTGCTAAAAGAAAATTTGAGACCCCTTTCCACTCCTTGTAAGGCTTTTTAGATCACCCAGGTGATTCACTTCTCATCAGCCTGGAGTATAGAGAAAGGAGCTTGAAGAATTTATGTATATGAATAAGACCCCAAAGCAAGACACCTTCCAGTGCCCTCTGCTTCGTAGTTCATATTGTCACTTCCATAATTTGTTTTCAGTGATGTTCACCAACCTGTATAAGCTTATATTCAAACAAAACTTAAACATAAATTTCAGGGGTACCTGGGTGCCTCAGTCAGTGAAGCATCTGACTTCAGCTCAGGTTGTGATCTCACAGTTTGTGAGTTCAAGCTCCTTGTTGGGTCCTGTGCTGACAGCTCAGAACCTAGAGCCTGCTTCAGATTCTGTGTCTCCCTCTCTCTGCCTCTCCCCCACACATGCTCTGTTTTTCTCTATCTCTCAAAAATAAATAAACATTAAAAATAAATTTCAAACTCCATAATTTTGGGGCCCACATGTCTTTCTGTTTCCATTAGTGGAAACACTTTGGAGTTGTTCATGTCCCTCCATATTGCCAAAGCAATTGCTTCTGTATTCTAAGCTAAGATAGCCTTGGCCCTCATCACGCAGGAAACACACTTGTATGGAAACAAGATAGTTGATATTTGGCATGAATTTGTACTGCTGGTCCATTAGCATGGCTGACCTGGAGTGGCTGTAGTTATGGAAACTCCCAGAATGGATTCCTTGGCAGAGTCTACTTTCTGTTGCTGTTGTTTTACAGAGATCTTGACCCAGGGAGTGTTGTGTTTCTTGATTAGGATCAGCCTGCATTTCTCCTAAGAACTCACAGCACCCTGTACTGTTTCATTTCTAATTCTGACCATACGCCAATGGGTAATGGGCTACCGGTTAGTGTGTGTATTTCTATGAGCCCTAACAGCCCGGCTTCCTTCCCCTGAAGGCAGTGCATGCTTGTCTTCCTTACTGTCTCTCACCAGCCAGGCAGAATATTTCTGGGTTTGGGCTAAAGAGTGAACATCTAGTGTGGTGATGTCTTTGCTTTTCACCTTCTCCTAACTGTTATGATTTCCTGCAGGAAGCTTATCTACACTGGTGAAGTAATTGACATTAAAGCCTCGTGGTATTAGCACCAGAGGGATAATGAGTCCCTTGATGAATTCAGCCTTAGCTGGTATTCAACTTCAGCTGGGAGTAAGTCCTGGCTACCAGTCTAGATCCTTAGAGGAGGGAAAGGAGAGGTCCAGGTAGCCTATCTCTTCTGACTGTGGAAGGCTTCCAGAAGGAAATTTTCCTTCAATTTCCAGATCATCTCCAGAAATAATTTAAGTCCCAGAGGCCCTTTTCTAAGCACCCTGCCCCCTGAGTCATTCCTTTGTGCTTCCATCTCCCTCAATGATTGTATTCTACTGTCCATTCACAATTTTAATTATGCGTTTACTCAATGGGCTTCCCTTCTGGTTAACTTCTGGTAACTCATTAAACCTCTGAATCACACGTTCATTATTAAAGAGAGAGGAAGGAAAGGGAAAGAACAAAAATGAGCTGTGCCCTGGGAGGAACTTGGGGGTGCATCGCTGTGGCGAAGTGTAGCTGGGTCTCTGGAGGCTTCCGTTAGCACTTGTCCCCACCTAGGGATGGGTCCTGCACCGCAGGCCACCATGCCTGCTGCAGTGAGGCCATTTGCTGTGGTGGACTTTGCTATGAGTTTCTGCTGTTGGAGGAGACCAATTCTGGTGAAAACGCTTCCCTCCTACTTAACTGTGCCCTCTGAACTTCAGTGGTCTCAGAACAACAGTGGAGCTGCTAATTAAAAAGGAATTCCAATTGTAACTTCTGACTGAACGAACATGGAAGGGAACCAGTTCATAACCCACAGAGACACTATTTCCTCTCCTTTCCTCCTCAGTTTTTCCAAAACCATCTTCTCCCCACCTGAATTCTCCCCTCCCCCAGCCCCCCACTCCCCAGCCCACCAAGCTATTTCTTTCCTTCCTCATCCTCTCCCCAAGGTAAATTATTTTATTTCTTTTAAACCTTGTACACCCCTCTCTAAAATGAGGTTCATGGTAGTATCTGACCCATATGTTGTGGGGATTAACTGAGGAAAATATGCAAATACCACCGATACTGTGCCTGGAACATTGTAAATCCCCCTAAAGGTTAGCTGTTCTTATAATTTTTAATTCATCCTCCTAAGCCTCAGTTTTGATTTTCTCTTTCAGTGGAAGTGCTGCAGAACAAAATCTGGAAGCTGAGAAAATGATTATTATTATTAATAATAATAATAATAATAGCATGTACAGAGTGCGACTTGTGTACCAAGTACTATCCCGATTCCTTTTTGTTCATAATCTGCACATTTTTCTTTTTTTGCCCTTTTGTGTATTTAATCCTTACCACCGCCCTGAGGGGTAGATGCTATTATTATCCCCATTTCACAAATGAGGAACGTCAGATTTAGAGGGATGACCGCCTTGCCCTAGGCCACAGAGCTAGTAAGTGCTGGGGCCGAAATTCAAACTCTGGCCTGACTGATTTCCAAGTTCATGGTTTAATCGCTTTGCAAAAATCTGCAAGCCAGCGGTACTGCCAGCTGCTAGGAAGGCATGTATTCTCCGTGTGGGATTTGACTCACGAGGGCCATGACCCCCTGCTCAGAGACTTGGGGCCTCTGATGTTGAGTGAACTGCCCTTGAAAACAGCTGTGGAGGTGGAGCTGGCCCCCATGACTGGAGTGAAACCACCAGGCCTGTCCCAAGGTGAAGGTCCCAAAGCCCTCCTTGATACTCAAAGACAGAGAGAAATGTATTTTTCTGCAGAGGTTGGCATTTATTTCTTAATAAATAATCAGTTAAAAATTTATGTAGCCTCCCTAATCAGCAAAACAAAGGCTTTCTGTTCTTTTATGTGTGCTAGAGACCCCTAATGAGTTCTTGGGGATTTATTATGGACTCTAGAATAGAAGTAGAAACCAGTATGTCTGGAGTCAGTAGAAACAGATTTTGCCAAGAAGCTTCGGCTACAAGACAACGTTTAAATATTCCACACACCCAGTGCTGTATCTGTTCTGGGGAATTTGATGATGAGATGATACCCTGTGTTGGGTTCCTAGTGTACATTCTCCCACCTGAGATGACCTGGAATGTCCTGGGTTGGTCCTTTGGCACCCTTGTCTCCTCCACTTGTCTCCAGGGGTCCATCTGAGGGTCCCCTCTTGGCGACTCCGTTTGAGAGCCTCCCAGGCAATGTAACAGGTTACACAACTCAGTTGTCTTGGGGGCCAGAATATAATGTTGAGCTTTGTGCCAAGTTTAAGGACCAATATTTTCCTGGACTTCAAAGAGTTAGCAGCAAGAGAGGCCATTGCAGGCTGAGGTACTGTGGTGGATGCCTGTTTTCTGTGCACACAAGTGTCAAATACTATTAGTAGCGGCAATTCATTACTATTCTCTTTTTCCTCCTCTTCTGCCTCCTCTTCCTTCCACCACCTCCTCCTTCTCTTTCTTTTTTTTTTCTTTTTTTTTCCTCCTTCTCTTTCGTCTCCTTTATTCTTCCTCTCTTTTCCCCTATATTCCTTTTCCTTTGTTGGTTTCTCACTATGAAAGTATATATAGCAAGAGAACATGTCAATAAGATTTGGCAAATCATTCATTCATCCCTGAAACATTTATAAGGCAATTTAAATTGAGCAGGGGGTAGGGGGTACAAAGCTAAAAAAGAAATCTGTCCTGGGGGATGTATAACGTCCAGGAGGAAGAGACAGACATCTGACAATTAGAAGCAACACGTTCCTAGAACTTACTGTGTGCCTGGCATTGCACTGTGTTACCCTTTGAGGGTCCTCTAATTTAATCCTTGCAGAAATACTCTGTGGGGAATTCTGGCATTTTTTCCCCTTTTATACATGAGATGATGGCAAAGACAGATTAAATAAGTGGCCCAAGTCACACAGCTCGTAAGTCACAGATCTGATTTGAACCCAGGCAGTTTGACTCCAAGTGAGCATTATCGACAACTCTTCTACCTCCTCTACCGTCACAGCACCTTGTGACAGGTGTTACACCAGTAGGGTCTAGCAGAAGTGAAATCTGAACCTGGCCGTGGCAGGTGACTGGGAGTTTTTGAGGCTGGAGAGGTGAGGGGAGAGCACTGTAGGCACAGGGAATGGTGCAGACCGAGACAGGGCAGTGCAGAACATGCAGCGGCCACAGCCATGACCACTGTTGCACAGGTAGTGGACTAACTTAGTACCTTCTAGGGACAGAGAGTAGTGATCAGACTTGTATACGAAAAAGATAGCCATGATTTAAATATGATAAATAATCATGTTATTAAAAATCTTGGAGGGGTGCCTGGGTGGCTCAGTCGGTTAAGCGTTTGACCCTTGATTTTGGCTCAGGTCATGATCTCATGGTTTGTGAGATCGAGTACCGCATTGGGCTCTGCAGTGGCAGAGAGGAGCCTGCTTGGGATTCTCTCTCTCTGCCCCTCTCTCACTTTCTCTCTCTCTTTCAAAATAAATGGCCATTAAAAAATATTTGAGTCTTAAGAATATGAATGATAAGGGTCTTTTTCCTTTTTATTCTCTTATGCATTTTCCAAAATTTCCTTTAATGAGCTTGTCTTGCTTACATAAATAAAGTGTAAAGGGCCTGTATGTTAGCAAAGAGAGTTGTGAGAAGGTGGCAAGTGCAGAGCGGGGAGTGAAGTGGGGAGGGAAACTTGTTGATGAGACTGTATAGGAAGTATCACCTATGTAAGAAGCACTTGGAGGTGGAAGTCAAGGGCTTTGGTTGTCAGAGGCCATACCTGACTCGCCTCCACAAACCTCAGCTCCTCTCACAGGATCTATCTGGGACCACACATTGCACAAATACACATTAGGTCAATGCAAGAATGAATGAATGAATGAATGAATGAATGAATGAATAAAAGAAGACAAATGAAAGCAATGTGGCTGGAGAAGAGGGCAGAGACTTGAGCAAGAATTCCAAGAGGGAGACACTAGGAACTGAGTACACAGTGGAGCGACAGGGGTGAGGTCTCTACCTTAAGCAGCAGGAAGTTGAGTATCCTCTTATCTTTGATATGGAACCTGGGAAGAAATGCATAAAGTGAGAAGCAAGAGATGGTGAAGAGTTTGATCTTGAATATGTTGACTTTGAGATTAAATTGATAAAACAAATTTAACCACTTGCTGTAAGATCCAAATTGGATGTGGCAGACAGATGGGCTAGAGAGGGAATGGGAAGTCAACCCCGAAAGGGAGCTGCTGCTCTATACAGGGGCCAGTGAATCACAGGTAAAAGAGTTCTTCAGAACCTGCCGGTTCAGGTTCCTTCTGCCTCCCTTGTTAGGGAATGTTTGGTTGCCCAAATGATTTATATCTAAATGCATGTTTTGGTTACTTTTTATCTGAGTTTATCACATACACACCAAAATGCACACATCTTAAGTATATAGTTTGTAGAGTTTTCACAAAATGAACACACTTCTCCAGTCTCCACTCAGAATTAGGATAGAACATTTCTAGCACATCAGAAGTCTGACTTGTACTTCTGTGTCATTATCTGCTCCCATCAAATATAACTACTACTACGGCTTATATCATCATAGGCTTGAATCTTTATGTAAGTGGAATCATACAGCATAATCTTTTTTCCCCTCTTTCTTGTCCCCTCAATGTTATGTTTATGAGCTTTGTCTTCATGGGTTGCATGGATGAAGCCTGTTCTTGTTCATTGTCCCATATTGGATGAATATGCTACCTTGGAATATACCATTTTTGATGGACATTTGACCTTTTTAAAATTTGGGCTATTATAAATAATACTTTTATGAATATTCCTGACTATTATCTTTTCGCTGACATAAACACTCATTTTCATTATGTATATTCCCTGGGGTGGAATTATGGAGTCATAGGGTGTATGTATGTTTAGTTTTTGTAATTTCTGCATAACAATTTCCCAAAGTTCTTGCATCAGCTTACATTTACAGCAGCAAGTTACGTAGTACAAATTGTTTCATATGTTTACCAACATTAAAATTTTTATTTTTTTAACCATTCTGGAATGTTTGTAGCATTATCTCATTGTGGCTTTAATTTGCATTCCCGATGAATAATGACTTTGAGTTTCTTTTCAAATACTTACTGGCGATTTAGTTATTTTTTTTCTTATGAAGTGTTTGTTTAAGTATGTTGTCAGCTGTTAAGTGGAAAGTCCATGTCAGTTAATGCCAGATCACCTGTGGATTCGTTTCTACTATCTTTTTTTTCCTCTTTGTTTTCTATCATTTAGTTCTGTTTTATGGAATGTTTGGTAGTTTTCACTGAATGCTGAACATTATGTATGAAAAATTGTAGAGCCTCTGGATGATATCTTCCTTCAGAGAGGATTTAATTTTCCTAGGTAGAGCAAGGGGAGATCACCTTGAACGAGTTGAAGCTGGATCTATTTCTAGTTTATTCTTAACCCTAGGTCATGGCTCTTCCAGAGTCTCAGTTGTAAGCCTGGTATTTAATGAGTCCCTCATTCTCAGTGGTACCTGAATCTCAGTTTTTGTATCTCCAGCCCCTGGAGACTGCTGATTACTATTTGGCTCTGCATTGTATGTTAATAAATGTCCCCAGGGAGAAATGTGGTGGTGGGGGGGGGGGGGCTCCCTTCAGCAACACTTATGCTCTTTGGGATCTTAGTTTCTTAAGTGTGGCTGTTTTGGTTGTTCTCTGGTGTCTTCAAGTAGTGTGTGTGTGTGTGTGTGTGTGTGTGTTGTTGTTGTTGTTGTTGTTATTGTTTTGACCAGCTTTTATAGATGTTTTTAGCAAGGGAATTAGTCTGATAACAGCTAATAATAGCTGGAAGTATAAGCTTGTTGTTTCCATTTTAAATAGTGTTTAGAAGGGCATTTCAATAATCTCCTTCTTCAGTATTTATTGTGTAGAGCCAAAAATTAAGTCCTCCATTAAAAGAAACCTCGGGCTGCACATAGCCCCAGGCCTAAATAAACTTAACCAGCTTTTCCACTTCTGAGCAAATGCCTGCGCTGCGGGAAGCTAACACCTAACCAGCTCTCTCTGCTTCTGTAACAAAGCTTAAGGCTCGCTTCCCGCCGCCGGATTGCCCAAGGGACTAGCCTCAGGGCGGCAGCCACTCCCAAAAGGCCAGCAGCCACCCCCCACCTTGCTGAGAGAAGGGCCTGGAGAGAGAGATGTTAACCTGTTAGTCGCCAAACAAGACTTAAACTCGCTCTATGATAGACTGAATTCAAAGGTATCCCAAATGTTGTAATTAGATCCAGCCAAACCTGATGGCGGGAACCAATCAGATACGGTATATGTTCACATTTGAATGTTAACCAATGGCAAATTTGTAACCATGGAAATCTGTCCCTCCCCATGACTTGTTTACTTCTGTCTATAAAAAGGCTACAGAGGCTTTGTTCAGGGCCTCTCAGCGTCACCGGCAACGAGTGACTGCGCGGAGGACCGGGTTCGAACCTGCAAATAAACAACCCTTGCCGCTTGGCTTTGACTCTGGTCTCTGGTGGTCTGTTTTTGGGGTTCTCTCAAATTCTGGGCATTTCATATGGGGGCTCGCGTGGGATATTTCCCCTCCAGACCCACCAGACCCCAAGTCAACGGGTTGTTCCTAAGACCGATCGGGAAGTGAGCCGGCTCTGTCTGTCTGTTTGTCTCAGCATCAGTTTCTGTCTTATCTGTTTGTTTCGGTTTCTGCCGCGCGGAATCTGCATCGGGGACTGTACTGGCTCTGGCGGACGCGCTATAGAGCAGTCGGTAGGGACCGAGGAGACGTCCTACGGTGCCCATCTGGTGAGCCGGTTCGAGGCCGGCGGGTGAGCCGGTTCGAGGCCGGCGGGCGCACCGGTTCGAGGCCGGCGCCTTCTTCTGGGGGCGCACCGGTTTGAGGCCGGCGCCTTCTTCTGGGGGGCGAACCGGTTCGAGGCCGGCGCCTTCTTCTGGGGGGCGCACCGGTTCGAGGCCGGCGCCTTCTTCTGGGGGGCGAACCGGTTCGAGGCCGGCGCCTTCTTCTGGGGGGTGCACCGGTTCGAGGCCGGCGCCTTCTTCTGTTGGCTAGCCTTCTGTGTTTGTGCGCAGCGAACTCTGTTATCGGTCTCTGTGTCTCTGTGTTTGTGCGCAGCGAACTCTACTATCGGTCTCTCTGTGTCTGTGTCTGTGTCTGTGCGCAGCGAACTCTGTTATCGGTCTCTCTGTGTCTGTGTCTGTGCACAGCGGACTCTGTTATCAGTCTCTCTCTGTGTATGTCTATGTCGAATTGTCAATTTTCTCTGTTGGTGTTTATTACCTTGTGACTGAGACTGACGTTATGAGACAGACTTCATCCAAACCCCTAGACTTAATGTTAGCCCATAACCTCTCAGTGACTGTTAGGAAGGGTCCATTTTAAACTTACTGCTGCACAGAATGGCCCACTCTCAATGTGAAATGGCCACCGGACATCATGGTTTGGGCTGATCTGGTTGATAACCCACCCCCTTGGATTAAAAGTTTCTTGCCTCCACAGAAACCTGACACCCTGGCGGTGACTAAAAAGCACCCGCCCTCCCGGGCTTTGGAGCTGCCGAAAAGGAAAACTGAACCCTCTGCGCCGCTCTACCCTTTCTTACAGGGCGAAACGGAGGAAAAATTAACTTCTCCCCCTCCTTAGGCAACCTCCTCCACAGGACCCAGCAGGAGGAACAAAGGCGCCACCCGAACCACAGGGGCCCCTGCCCCACCGGACCCAGCGGCCCTGGGGAAATGGGCCCCGCCCAAGGGACCCGAAGCCGCCGTGAATTGTTGCAGGTTCTGTTCATGTCGGAGGCCGCGCCGGCTCCGACAGGTCCAGGAGTCCCTGAAGGATAGACGGTGTCAGCAAAAGAGAATGAGAGAGCCCTGAGATTCTTTCTGATCACCAGACAGTCATCTCTGTCCTGTTGGTTTTGGTGTCTTTATTTTAAGGTTAAACGATACTATAACATCAGAAGACAGAATTTTTACAAGGGCTAATTATTTGTAAAATGTTTATTAGGCTTATTCCTAAATTGCTTGAATGAGCCTTTTCCTTGATGCTGAATGTGCAAGCACCATGGGGGCCATAAATATGTCAGTCTTTGCGCCTGGGTTATGTTTTAGTTACTCTTATCTATCCTCATCCCAGCTGCCAGTATAAGGGAAAATATTCATGGAATGTGGGCCTTGAGGAAGGGGCTGCTATGCTTCAGCAATTAGCAAAGATAAATGTAGTAACTTATGTTCTGCCCTTATCTATATCTAAATTTTGGATTAGACTCTTTGTCTCGGGGCCAGGCTAAATTGTAACTCTTGTGTTCTTAACACCCTTTATTGTCTAAGTCTTGGGTCTGCAAGGCCCATAGGAAGGGCCTTTTGACAATTGCCCACAGAGCTTTCATCTAAAGTCTCTTTTGTAAAGGCAGGAATATACTTTTCCTTATGAGATATCTATGTTCAGTCTGTGTTCAGAATATGGGTCTAATGTGGAATGTTATGGGGCCTGGTCAATACCAGTAGGCTTGTTTCCAGCACGAGCCAGTAGTACAATAGTAGCAGAAGGAGATACCAGTTTTCATTTCTCATGGCTGAAGCTATGCAAACACTGCCATTTCCTTGCTGCGACTGCCATCCAGAGAGGCCAGTGTGGCTCCCGGCATGTTCAGTACTGAGAAATGGAAAATAATCCAGTCTGAACCCAGAAAATTGGTTCCTGGGCCCACTAGAGTTCCCACTCCTGACCAGGCTCAAAATGACGCTAGGTTTCCCCTGGCATGGCCAGATTGAAACTACAACTTGGCTAAAGGTAAGGAGAGTCTCTTCATCTACCGCCAGACTCTGTTGGGAGGTCTCAAGGCTGCAGCTCGCAAGCCTACATTGTCAGTCAGGGACCAGAGGAAAGCCCCACAGCGTTCCTTAAGAGAATAATAAAGACATTCCGCCAGTGCACTCCTATAGATCCAGAGGCCCCAGCAAAACTTAGCTGCAGTGGCCATGGCTTTTGTCAGTCTGCTCCCAACAATTGGAGAAAACTTCAGAAACTAGAACGTCTAGGAAAAAGAGCCTCCAAGGTCTAGTGGTCATGGCAGAGAGGGTACACAGCAGCAGGGACAGTGCAGAGGACAAGCAGGTAAAGGCTGAAAAGAGACAAAACCAGGGTCTAGCCAAGATGCTACTCGCGGGAACTGCGGAACCGGAGGACCGGAAAAGACGCCTCAGACAGTTGGCTCCAGGAAAAGAAGGTAAGGAGAACTCCCAGCGGCTCGAGGGGCGCCCCCAATTAAGCAAAAATCAATGCGCCTACGGCAAAGAGAAAGAACATTGGGCCAAAGAATGCCCCAAGAATAAATCTGAAACTCTCATTCTAGTAATGGAAAATGACAATGACTAGGGGAAACGGGGTTCGGCACCCCTCCCCAAACCCAGGGTAACCCTAAAAGTAAAAGGGCGATCCACTGAGTTCCTAATGGACACTGGGCTCAACATTCTGAGGAGCGCGCGGTAGGGACATCAGGGCATGAGGGCCACGGCACAGGCCCCAAGCCAGCCGCCTGCACCCCCGTGGCTCCCACATCCCCGGAGCCATGCGCCCAGCCCCAGCCCGGGCAAGGTCTCCGGGGGCGTCCCCGCCCAACCCATGGCCTCCGCAAGGCGCACTCACCCATCGCCGACCACCACGCACTTAAAGGCTTGCCTGAAACGCTGCTGACACCAGATGCGGGATTTGACCTAGACTCTAGCAGCTTGTTAAGCTCCTCTTCATTGCGGATGGCTAGCTCTGGGATCTCCACGGTAAAGTAATGGCCCTTGATAAGGAAAAACACCTACCAAGGAGCTGAGGAACCACCGCCCGCCGAGCACTCCCAACCAAACGTGAGAAATTCCTGAAAGACATCTTCATAAGATATGGCTTTCCTCAGATGATAGGGTCAGACAACGGACCTGTATTTGTGTCCAAAGTAAGCCAGAATTTAGCCACGGCCCTGGGGATTAATTGGAAATTACACTGTGCATACAGACCCCAGAGTTCAGGACAGATAAGAAAATAAATAGAACTCTAAAAGAGACCTTAATTAAATTGACCTTGGAGACTGGCGGAGACT
The DNA here is from genome assembly GCA_017311185.1 of Proteles cristata cristata. NCBI lineage: Eukaryota > Metazoa > Chordata > Mammalia > Carnivora > Hyaenidae > Proteles > Proteles cristata. Next base: position 504,178 of record JAESUZ010005111.1, read on the forward strand.
GGATAGCTCTCCTCCTTTTGCATTCTAACTCCTTTTGAAAACATGTCTGGCCTGAATTGCATGACTTCTATCAAAACAAAATACATAGTTACTAAACATAGGTTTGAGTTTTCAGCTTCCTATTGCAGAAAAAGTAAGACTATTTAGACCTTTTTAAAAAAGTGATTTAAAGATTCTAGTGTAAACACCTCTCAATTGGTTACTAGGTCCTCAATTGGAGACTAAGGTTTCCCAAGTTAAAATTCTGCTAAGTGTACTTAAGACTGATGGAAAGCAACCCTGTATATAGAAAACTGAGAGATCCATAAAAAAAAGGATATAAGAAATGGAAATACATTTTTGTTGAGGGTAAAAGAAAATAATTTTGTCCTAAATAAGACTGGTTGCTTAGAGAGAAATGGCTTTGGGACAAAGTTTAAAGGCAAAGGAAAGATGTAGAAGGTCTGTGAAGGGAAATCTTTGAAAAAGAATTTTATATGTGCTCAGGATAGACTGGTTGAAATGAATGGAATTTGAAAAGTACACTGGTATAAGGTTAAAACTCTGCTTTTCTCTCCGGTCAAAAGACAAAGTTTTCTTGGATTGTAAATCTGCTCTTGATAAGACAATGTAAACAAAAGTTTTCTCCTTTTTTCTGCCAAGAAAACCCGAAGCTTTAGGTTTCATCTTTATCAGGTCTTTGATTGCATAGTTAAATATTCTCAATGTTAAAAGAGTTACCCCAACCAATGTTGGTTTCTAACTACTATATTATGTTATGCATTCGCCTTTAAGATCTATTATTGTCACTTTGGTTGAATAAAAAAAAGCTTTAAGGTTTGTAATGATCTGTAATCCTATTTAGGATACGCTTTATAGCTTCCTAAGGTTTTAACAAACTTCCCAGGATTTAAACAGTAAAAAAGTGGGTCTTTTGGCCAATTAGGCCCTTTTATCTAAAATGCTAGGTTACTTGGAAAAACACTATACATAACAGTAAACCTTAGGTTATATTGCATGGGTAAGTGCTATTACTGCCCAAATATATATGTAAATCCTAAAGTTTTAATGTTTTATTATAAGAGTTATTATATGTCACAAAAATAACTAAATTTCTATGGCAATTGCATCATACTGAACTCTTGCCAAATCCTTAACAATGTATGTCCATCTGAGATTTAGATTTTGTCATTTAACTAGATTGCTTGCCTTCATGCAAGAATGTCCGGGGACAATACACCCCATAATACTTAGGTTGCAGTATCGTCACCCTAATGATTGGGACCCGACCGAAGACCCATGATTGGGCCTTCAAATACACAAGAGAAGGGGGGAATGTAGAGCCAAAAATTAAGTCCTCCATTAAAAGAAACCTCGGGCTGCACATAGCCCCAGGCCTAAATAAACTTAACCAGCTTTTCCACTTCTGAGCAAATGCCTGCGCTGCGGGAAGCTAACACCTAACCAGCTCTCTCTGCTTCTGTAACAAAGCTTAAGGCTTGCTTCCCTGCCGCC